>JAMPIV010010871.1:0-494169 GCA_024509875.1 Oreohelix idahoensis | reverse complement strand
CAGTCATAGTAGGCGATTTTAATTCCCATCATTATGCTTGGGGTGGACAACATGCAGACAATGCAAGAAAATGCCTACTTGACTTCATAGAAAATAATGACCTGCTAATACTAAAGATGGAACTGCAACTAGAATTAATCCACAAGCTAACATGGCAGACTCAGCAATAGACATAAGTATAGCAACTAACAACCTAGCGAATGTAAATTGGGAAGTGTTACAAGACACAAACTCAGATCATCTGCCCATTGTAATAACCATGCATGAAAAAGTCATTCCAAACCCAGAACCAGAGAAACCGACTTTCAACTATAAAAAAGCAAACTTGGAAGCCTTCCAATCAGACCTGGAGGTGATGGAATATAAAGATAGGAAACAGATGATACTGACTTGTGGGCAGAAACACTGACCAATGAAATTCTGAAAATAGCAATAAAATATATACCAAATAAAAATATGCCACAGCACCTAAAACCAATAAATAACATTAACAAGAAAAGAAAAACTCAGTTGCCTGGTGGAATAAAAGCTGTGCAGAAATTCATGAGAAAAGAAAAAGGGCATTGCAAAAATATAGAAATAACAGAACAGAAGAAAACTATGATGAGTATAAACATATTATTAATGAATCTAACAGAATAATATTTAAAGCCAAAGAAACTAACTGGAAGGAGTTTTGTCAGTCACTTAAACCTAGCACTCAAATTAAAGAAGTATGGAAAAAGCTTAAGGCAATCAAAGGGAACAATAAGAAAACATTAATGCCAACAATCAAACTACCAAAGAGAGCAGAAACAGATAAAGAAAAAGCTAATGCCCTTGCTGAGTATTTCTATAAAGTCAGTGCAAAAAGTAGTCTGGGACAGGAAGAAAATGAGAGAAGAGAAAGACTTAGGATACAGTTATCAAAAGAACTACCAGACCAGATAGATGAAACAAACTATTTAGATGCTGATATAACAGAGGAAGAAGTAACTAGTGCAATAAAAGAAAAATCTATTACTGCCTCAGGGCATGATATACTTAGTTATGAAATCCTTAAGAAAGTACCAAAAAAAAACTATAAACAAAATAACTTCCCTCTATGACAAAATCTGGAGCTTAGGAAAGATACCAAAAAACATGGAAAGTAGCTTTGATAGTACCCATCCTAAAACCCAATAAGGAAGCCCATGATGTAAGTTCATACAGGCCTATCTCCTTAACATCACAACTTGGTAAAATACTGGAAACTGTTGTTAACAAAAGAGTTAATTTCTACCTAGAAACAAATCAGTTATATAGCCCAAACCAGTCAGGGCTTAGAGCAGATAGAAGTACAGTAGACCACTTGTAAGATTAGAACATGATGTAAAGCAAGAGTTCAAGAGGAAAGAAAAAACAGTGGCAGTATTTCTAGATGTCGCAAGGGCATTTGATGAATGCTGGAGAGATGGAGCTCTTTACAAAATGAAAAAGATTGACATTACTGGTAAAACCTATAGGTATCTAGAAAACCTTTTACAGAACAGGTATTTTGCTGTACAGGTGAACAATGATAGGTCAGAAACATATGAACAACAGAATGGAATTCCTCAGGGATCAGTGATTTCACCTTCAATTTTCACTATAGCTGTAAATGATTTAGCAGAGGAATTTAACGACATTAAGAATGCAGTATCACAATTTGCAGATGACTGTGCCATTTGGCGATCTGGAAAAAACTTGGAACATGTCTACCAAAAACTTCAAAAACAAACAGACGAAGTTTCAGAGTGGATGAAAAGTTGGGGTTTCCAAATTAATGTAAACAAAACAGTAGGTATGATATTCAGTAAAGGAAATTTTTAAAAAAAATAACAAAATCAACATAACCATTACAGGACAGAAAATATGTACCTCCTCAACAACAAGATTTCTGGGCATAATTCTAGATAAAGAACTAAATTATAATAAACATATAGACAATTTAGTAGAAAGCTGTAGGGGACCCCTAAATATACTAAGGATTGTAAAAGGAAATGGATGGGGGGCCAGTAATAAAATAATGCTTATGTTCTACAAGTCTTTCATCAGGAGGAAACTGGATTATGCCAGCATAGTCTATGACTCAGCTGCAGCTTCTAACGAAGCAAAACTAGACAAAATTCAAAATGCAGCCATGAGAACCATTACAGGTGCATTTTACTCGTATATCAACACCAGTAGAAGCGCTAGAAGTAGCTCTTGGCATATCACGCCTTGGTCTAAGACGGAAAGAACAAAGATTAAATTATTGGAGTAAAGTAGCACAAGAAGTGACCCACCCAGCACATAAAGCATTTATCAAAAAAACCAACCAAGTGTATGGGACGTCCCC
The DNA here is from genome assembly GCA_024509875.1 of Oreohelix idahoensis. Taxonomy (NCBI): domain Eukaryota; kingdom Metazoa; phylum Mollusca; class Gastropoda; order Stylommatophora; family Oreohelicidae; genus Oreohelix; species Oreohelix idahoensis. The sequence continues at coordinate 491,831 of JAMPIV010010871.1, read as the reverse complement.
TTAAATAAAGATAGAAATCCAACAGCGTTGAGAACTATAGAAGATCTAACGCAGTTCAAAGAACTGTCAAACACAATTAAAAATAGTAATAAATATAGTAGTAAAATACCACCCTGGGAACTAAAAACACCAATCATAGACTATTCACTTACTGAAAAGATCAAACAAAACATAGAAGATAAGGAAGCCAAAATGATAAGTAGAAAGTTCATAGATCAACTAACAAAACAAAGTCTGGCCGTCTACACTGATGGATCCAAGGGTGATAGTGGGCAACTAGGCGCAGGAGTTGTAATACCACAGTGGAGAATTAAAAAGAGCTACAGTGTAACTGAAGGGACTTCGATTTTTACTGCAGAGATGGTAGCAATTCTAAAAAGTTTAGAAATAATCGAAGATAACCCACCAGAAGCTGTTACGATATTTACAGACTCACTATCATCACTACAAGCACTAGAACACCCAGGTAAATGTAGCCGTCCAGACATAAAGGAAGAAATTCTAGCAAATAATACATAACTAGGGAACAGAGGATGTAGTGTGAGGCTAATGTGGGTTCCAGCACACATAGGTATAGCTGGTAACGAGTTGGCAGACCAGAACGCCAAGAATGGAAGAATAAGTAAAAACAATATAAGAGCAGGACTGGGAAGGTCGGAGATCAAGAGCCAAGTGAAGCTAACTATAAATGAGGAATGGAAGACAACATGGAAGAACAGTAGAAAAGGCAGACACGCGTTCAAGCTGCTGAAAGAACCAACAAGGACGTGCCAGGTCAGAGAAGAATTAAAGACACAATCGAACAGAAAACTGTGGCGTCTCCGTCTCGGCGCAGCATACTTTATGATAGAGGAATCACACTGCCAAGAATATCGAGAGGAGAATGACATAGACCACTACCTGATCCACTGTAAAAAGTACGAACAACAAAGGCAAGAATTAAAAACTTACTATAGAAGTCACAATATAGACATGGCAGGTGATAAGGTTTTAAGTATAGATGCCCCAGGAGATGCCCAATCAATACTTAAAAGTTATATACATAAATCAAAGGAAAACATATAAGGTTAGTACTTCAGAAAAGACATTCAACTAAATAGAAACTAAGCAACAAAAACTAACAAACCATTAAAAAAAAAATAAAACCACCAAAAATTAGCAAACCCATTAACTACTCGCAGGACCCGGAAAGGCAAAGAGATTTAAAAAAAAAAAACACTAATACAAATTAAAACCAAGTGCAAAGGATAATAGTTATCTATATACAATACAAAAACTGAAACTAAAATGACAAATACTAATATAAATTAAAACCAGCAACCGCAAAAGACAATAGTTATTTAAACTTAATACAAAATTAGTAAATAAAATGACACCAAATACCCCAATTATAACCAATTTTCAGGTTGAACAGGGTAGACCAAGATGGAACGAGGAGAGACAATAATGGCCAGCTGTTAAGTGCCCGCTCTTCACCCCTCACCGTTTCAAAACAACAACAACAAATCGGACACACACACACACGACGAAGCTGACACCTGTATGAGAACTAGATCCTATTGAAAGCTTAGAAAGCCTCCACAAAGTGACATAAGAGAGAAGAATACTGCCATTGTGAGCAATCAAACTTCTAAACAGCTGCAGTCGGGGTAGGCTTGTGAAAGTGAGAGTTTATTTCTTATTCTCGCAAAATACATTAGGTTGAAAAATTAATGTACATTTATAAATTGATGTAGATTTTCATGCTACCTGGCCTCAGCATCGTGATTTGAGAACCTGGAGCTTATCCACGTGATAATAGATAAGTGCCCTAAGTGAGGGAATACCACCAAACCCAAAATCTAAATATTTTGTATGATGACAAACTATTATTGACATTCATTATTATTGCTGAGTTCTGCTGTGCAATTTCGTTGTAAAAATTATAATTGATAAATGTAATTCCTTAATTATAATTGACTAATAATTAAATAATCTGATTAACTTTATCTTGAAGTTAATGAATTAGTTTCAATGTTTCATTGTTTTAAAGTAATCTTAAAATGGTAGGGATTAATGACGAGCTACATTTATATTCTCTAGGAGCATAGGATAGGTCCAGCGAGAGGGTAACTCACCTGCCAATATAACCTTAACTGTGAGGTGGAATTCCCGACCTTGTTCTATGCCATCCCTACTTGTAGTGCACCATATTTCTTTTCGAGTGTGGGGAAAACTAGTACTCGCTATCTCCAGTTAACTACTTGATACTATCATCTAAACTTCCGTCTCGCCACACAGAGAATGTTCAGTTTTAATAGCGCAGATACTTTCACATGCTATTGTAGAAGAAAATTAAAAGGTAGATAACGAAGCCAAGAAAGATAAATATGCTACACATTAATTCAATGTAGATATGGTCAGAACATGGATCAATCAGTTAATTAGAAGAATTATAACAGATTTACAGTAGATTGGGATAACTTAAAAGAGAGACACGCGTGTAAGCTGTTCAAAGCTGCAACGAGAATATACCAAATACCAAAGAAATTAAAAATTCTATGCAATTAGAAACTGCTCAGTCTGCAACTTCAACAGGTTATTTTAGTATAGAAGAACCTTACTGTGTTGAATGTCTACAAGAAAATATTACAATGCAATGTATTCTACAACTTAAGTGGTATGAACAATAAAGACTCAGTTTTTACACGCATGCAAGTCATGTATAACTGTGGAAAGCATTGAGAATAGACAATTCTAATGAACTGTACACTATGGTCAAAAAGTCTATAACAAGAAAATAATTAATATATAGCGGTTAGTAAAAATATAATAAGAAACTAAAGGTCTAATAAAGAATCAATGACTATAAAGCCTTGTGTAGTTCCCCGGATCTCTGATGAGAACTAGAAAGAATAGCATTTCCGCTCCCTCAGATATGTCTAACAAGGCGACTAATATGAAGTTGTGCATGAAGCTGTAACCTCAAGCTGTAACCTCATCATGTGAAACAAATCGCTATAGAAACAACGCTGCTAGAGCTGCAGGTTTCCTAAATATATGTAATTATTAAATAGTCTTGCTCATACGTTTGCTTTCATACTTCTAATGACTGAATAAACAATTATTTGTTTAGTTTAAAATAACATACAACAAATTTAGTAGTCAATTAGTTCAACAAGTTAAAATAAGGATTAAATGGGGGTGAAAGGTAAATTAAATTTTTCCCCCACAAAAACATAAATCTCACAAGATAATATGTTACACCTTAGGCACATGTGATATAATCATCACTCATTACTCATCACTACTCCTGTCGGAGTCTGGGGTCGCTCTGCTGTCGGGTTTCCCGCACGACTAGTCAGAAACACTCACCAGCTCTTGCAGTAGTGGTTCATGCATATACTATTTTCATGTGTTGAGGTTGCCAGCCTTGCATATAACACTTAGCAAGAAACCTGTGGAATTTACATTAGTAAATAAACTGTTTACACTTACCCCAAACCCATGGGAATACACAATCTCCTTGCACAGATTTAGACAGGACACAGCTCTGTATTAGAAGCTTTGAAATCACTTAGGACAGTAAATTAGAGTTAATTCCTCTGACGGCGGGTGTTCTGCAAAATCCTGGCCTGGGAAAACGTTCGTTAAATTCCTCTATGACTTGTGATCAAATTCCTAGGATTCAAGTCTTGTTAATTAAAGTTCTGGCTCCTTTACGTTTCTAGTCTTGTATTAAAAATGCGGGTTTACTTGTGAATTCAAAAGTTGCCCAATACTCGATATGTTACTTATAGTTGCGGAATTTCTAAGTCCAAAGTCTCTTTTTTCTTTCTTGCTTTTAGGAGTCGCTGATATGACTTGTGAGCTGCAGTCTCTCTGTGTGATTCGTGTTCGTGTTTTCATTACACTATGTTCTCAGTTCTTGGTGCAAATCACAGATTGCACTTCCGACTAGTGTGCCAATAAAATACAATGTATATTTCTGTTCATGAAAATGAACCAATCTAATCGAATCTCGTTCAGCACTACGTGGGTAGGGGCGTTTTACAAATTCGAAAAATATCCTCACGTGTTTCAAAATATTAAATTTAATATCCACGCGTGACCTCTTACCGTGATGTCATATCGTTGCGTCAGACTTCCGCCGGCATCCTGTGCACAACTCATAAACACCATCTGTGAACTCATTTGATGTCCAGATGCTACCTATTGCCAATATTGTCTCTCCAGACAGATTATCGGGATAACCACACACAGGGATGGTCCCGTGAAACGATAAACGCATCTACCACCTGTGTAATCTGCCCACCTCAGACGGCTATCTCAGACAGACAATATTAGCTTCTATGGATGTTGATCGGGCGAGACCGTCTTTTCATGATATGAATCTCGCTCGCTGACCGGTGATAATGACTGGGTATTGTTACGATAATACCCCAGTTCACCTGGCGAAACGTAGATAAGTCTGAGGAGTGGTAAACAAGATAAAGACAGTCCCATAGCAAATACATCCGTAGGAGAGTGGAGTGTTAGAGACTTCACCCTACTGATCCAGCACAGAGAGTACATAATGGTGCATAAAATATCCCACATAATAACGACATGGGATAGAAAAATAAGAAAATATCACTCCCACGGGAATGTAATGCAATCCTGTCGGAGTGGACTTGAGATCGCACAACCGTATCGTCACAGGCGTCTACCAGAAAAAAACTAGCAAAGTGTACGTCTGGATAGCAGAATTCGCAATTCAGGACATCTTTCACTTCCTCAGTCAAGAAAGGAAGATTTGTCGCTCACGTTTTACACGTGGGTTGCGCAACATTTTATTCACCTGCTTAACAAGTGCTCAGAAGTTGATTCTCTTGTTTACATCAAGTTCAACTCAACTCAATAACGTATTCCCTGAGTCAAGAGTAGCTACTCCCAAGAGGATTCTCATAATTATATCAAGTTCAACGCACTCCAACGCAAATGTTATGAATCAAGATTTCATATTTACAAGTTGAGTCGCATTTACAGTTGGCAAATTCAACTCACTCCAAGGAATATTTTATGAATCAAGAGTACATACTCAAGTAGATGAGTCTACATACCAAAATCATTTCTTGAACATCTCCAGTCTAGCCAGTACCTTTCAGAGATTAGACAGCAAACATTTTCCTAAGGCAACTGTCAAGGGTTTGTCAACGCTACAGAGATATTGCCTAATATTGAAGGACTGTGCATCGTCAAAGTTCTCATTACAACATCAATTTTCATCAGTACGTCCTCGTCATGGAGATAACCCACACAACATACCATCCACCTAAATTGGACAGTCTGTACATACCTGTGTATCATCATACAGTGGAGTAGAACTAAGAGACACACAGTCATTGTAGATTGGACATTGGTGTGGTAACACTCAATATATCACACCATACTTTACTCTTCACATCGTTTTATTCTCATAGTTAACTAACTACCTTATTTATATATCATCTGCGTATGTGTGTGTGAATTGTCTTTCACCATCATCACTTTTTATTTCTCTTCTAACCACACATGTGTGAATATTTAATTAATAAACCCAATAACCGTTTGATCATTATCATCTATAATCTACAAGTCTTTCATCAGGGGGAAACTAGACTATGCCAGCATAGTTTATAACTCAGCTGCAGCTTTTAACAAAGCAAAACTGGACAGAATTAAAAATGCAGCCATGAAAACCATTACAGGCGCATTTAAATCAACACCAGTAGAAGCACTAGAAGTAGGTCTTGGCATACCGCCCCTTGGTCTAAGACGGAAAGAACTAAGATTAAATTATTGGAGTAAAGTAGCACAAGAAGTGACCCACCCAGCACATGAAGCATTTGTCAAAAACCAACCAAGTGTATGGGACGTTCCCTTAAATAAAGAAAGATATCCAACAGGGTGGAGAACTATAGAAGATCTAATACAGTTCAAAGAACTGTCAAACACAATTCATAATAGTAGTAAATATAGAAACACAATTACACTCTGGGAACTAAAAACACCAATCATTGAGTAGTCTATGATTGATGTTTCTACTGAAAAGACTAATCAAAACATAGAAGATAAGGAAGCCAAAATGATAATAAGAAAGTTCAAAGATTAACTTACAAAACAAAGTCTGACCGTCTACATTGATGGATCCAAAGGTGATAGTGGGCAGCTAGGTGCAGGAGTAGTAATACCAAAGAAGAATTAAAAGTACACTCGAACAAAAAGCTGTGGCGTCTCCGTCTCGGTGCAGCATACTTTATGATGGAGGAACCACACTGTCAAGAATGTCAGGAAGCAAATGACATAGACCACTATCTGATCCACTGTAAAAAAATACGAGCAACAGAGACTAGAATTAAAAACATACTTTAGAAATCACAATATAGACACGACAGGTGATAAGGTTTTAAGTATAGATGCCCCAGAGGAAGCCCAATCAATACTGAAACGATATATACACAAAACAAAGGAAAACATATAAGGTTAATAACAGTGACAATATTAGTAATAAGAATAACGATAATAATACCACAGAAAAGAAATTAATCAAAAATAGAAATTAGGCAACAGAAACTAACAAATCATATTAAAAAAAAAATAACACATAAAAAGGCAAAATTACTAACTACTCATAGGACAAGGAAAGACAACGAGGAAAAAAAATAACACTTAAACGATATATATATATATTTATAAAACAAAGGAAAACATAAGGTTAATAACAGGGACAATACTGGTAATAATAATAACAATACTTCAGAATAGAAATTTAACCAAATAGAAATTAATCACCAAAAATTAACAAATCATTGAAAAAAAAGCAACATTATGGACTAAACATAGGACAAGGAAAGACAACGGAAAAAACCCCACCAACTTAAAAACAACAAATACCTCGTACTAATATAAATTAAAACCAACATCTACAATAGACAATAGTTATTAAAATATAATACAAAACTGAAAATAAAATAACACAAAATACCCAAATTATAACCAAATCTTAGGTTGAACAGGGTAGACCAAGATGGTGGAAGAACAGGGGCAATAACGGTCAGCCGTTAAGTGCCATCTCATCTTCCTCATCTCCTTTTTAAAAAAAAAAATCATTATCTACTTCGTTAGTGTATCACTGGTGCTGTCTGTGTGAAATATTTACATATAGGTAAAGTTTTACATTTAGATGAGATTGGGGGCTATTCTTTTACGGGATTTGAGGACAAAAGCTAATAGCGTGGGGAAATAGAACGCTCTCCATAATTTACTAGAAAAAACTATCTAATGTACGATTCTACATCCTGCAGTGGTGTTTCTTCAAGTTCAACCTTGTTTCTTGCATTTATTCTCATAATCTTTGTCTTTTCCCTGTGTATTTTCAGGCCCACTTGTTGTGACCTCTCATCGAGAATTTTAATTTTCTCTTGCATCTGATTATGGTTATGGGACAGAAGAGCCAAGTCATCTGCAAAATCCAGATCATCAAGCTGTTTAGTCAGATTTCACTTGTTTCCATTTCATTTGTGAGGTATATATATGGTTCCAAAGGTTGTTATAGCCGGGAGTTGAAGTAAGGATAAGCTCTCACTGCAGATAAATGCTTCCATGGCACGCGTCTCAAGTAGCCTCTGACAACCAAGTCCAGCTCCCGGCCTTCATGTGAGGCTCATTTTGAACCCGGCGGAACTGTTTCCACTGACGGAAGAAGGGGCAAAGGCGAGCGACTGGCGCCTTAAAACCAGCAGCTTCACGCAGATAGGGCTCGTGATCCTTGGTTGGCAGCTTATCTAAGAGAAGAATTCAAACCACCGCTGCCTTGCGGGAATATCCATTTATGGAATTGGCTTCGGGAGTAAACCCTGAGGATAAATCCGGAGTCGGAGTCCCTAAGGCAGTCTAATGTTTATTCAACATTATTCTGGCAACTCCTGCGACGTGGCTGGTACCAAACTGTATCGGCTACTGCTTTCCTTTGGATCTACCTGCTGCGTGGAGAGGGGGAACGTTATGCATGGGCAATAGCTTGATCTCCATATAACTGTGCCCAAGCTCGCGCCCTGGAGAGGACACTCCAGCTTCACCCTATAGGTGTCGGCAAAACTCGGAAAGTAGCAGTTACCGGTTATAAGCATTTTTTTCCAATTGGAGTAGGGCATGGCGCCAGGGGCTACTTCCGACAGTGGGAGAGGTTTTAGGATCTCACTAGGCAGTCCCCAGTCAATAAGGTGTTGTCCCGCCACTGTCTGCTTTCCCCATTTGGTGCATGGGGATTAGGGTCAAACCCGAACAGTGGACAGAAAATTTTGCACCAACAATTATCGTAATAGAAATAAGCAAACTCTCTGATTGGGATGCTGGAACGTCCGGTATATGTTGATTGGACTATCCGAAAACCACAGGACATAGATGATGCCAGGAAGACAGACATAATAAATGATGACTTAAACGACTTCAGGTGGATATAGATCTGCACTTCAGGAAACGCGCCCGGCAGGCCCTGGAATGGTGAATGAGAAGGACTACACATTTTATTGGCAAGGGAAAGACCTTAATAAAACTAGAGAACACGGAATAGGTTTTGCGGTAAAAAAATCGCTAACTAAAATGGTTGAACCAGGTGAGAATGGATCAGAACGCATGTTAACGCTCCGCCTGCAAACTAGCGCAGGTCCCATCACCCTTGTCAGTGTGTATGCTCCTACTCTGTACGCTGCCTCAAAAGCTAAAGATGCGTTCTATGAGAATCTAGCAGCAGTCATCAAAAACATACCTAGGCAAGAACAGCTTGTTCTTCTTGGTGATTTTAACGCTAGAGTGGGTGCAGATTTTGTTTCATGGCCGTCATGTCTAGGCAGGTTTGCTATTGGTAAGATGAATGAAAATGGACAACGGCTCTTAGAGTTGTGTGTCCTTCATGACATCTGCGTGAGCAACAACTACTTTCAGACAAAACCCCAGCATAATGTGTCATGGAGACACCCACGATGCAAGCACTGACACCTACTGGATCTGATCCTCGTCAGAAGGCCACTTCTCAGGTCTGTGCTCTCCACGCGCTCATACCATAGTGCAGACTGATACAGATCACTCCTTGGTTTGCTGTAAAATCAGAGCACAACCAAGAAAAATCTATCGTGTCAGACATGAAGGGAAACCACGCATTGATACCAGCAAGATGTCAGACCCTGTCATGATCGCTCAATTTACTGCGACCTTCAAGAAAGTGCTCAGTAGCCCTCAGCATGGTGATACTGTTACAGAGAACTGGGAGCATCTACGGAACACCATTCAAAGTACTGCACTAGCCACCTTTGGTAAGAAAACAGCGTAGTCAAATGACTGGTTCCATGCTTCATCAGATGTGATGACACCTGTCATTGAAGCTAAGCGCAGTGCTATGAATGAATACAAACGTTCAATGATGCTAGACCCCTACAGATCCTGAAGGCTACAAGAAGCAAAGTTCAACAAACTGCTCGACGCTGTGCAAATGACTGTTGGCTCCAGCTTAGTGAGAGCATCCAGACCGCAGCGCCAACAGGCAAAATTAGACAAATGTATGACGGTATAAAGAAAGCCATTGGTCCCCAAAAAAGCAAGACGGCACCGCTAAAAACCATCAACGGAGAGAAGCTAACCGATAAGGGTAAGCAGATGGAGAGGTGGGTCGAGCACTGCTCTGAGCTTTACGCTAGAGAAAGTACCCTTACACCTACAGTCATTGATGCTGTCAAATGCCTGCCAACTTTGGAGGAGGTGGATGCCGAACCAACATTAGAGGAACTCAGCAAGGCCATTGATAGCTTGGCCTCTGGCAAAGCACCAGGCAGTGATGGAATTCCTCCTGATTTAATCAAATGCTGTAAGAGCACGCTATTACATCCCCTGCATTGGGTGCTGTGCCAATACTGGGAAGAGACAACTATTCCTCAAGACATGCGAGATGCCAAGATTGTAACACTGTATAAGAATAAAGGAGACAGAAGTGATTGCAATAACTACAGAGGCATCTCTCTCCTTAGTATTGTTGGTAAGGTTTCTGCAAGAGTCATCTAAATGCGACTACACAAGTTAGCTGAGCGCAAATATCCAGTCACAGTGGGGATTCTGAGCTGGCAGATCAACAACAGACATGATCTTTTCTCCACCAGCTTCAGGAAAAATCAAGAGAGCAGAAAAGGCCCTTATATATAGCCTTTATAGACCTCGCAAAAGGCATTTGACCTGGTTAGTAGAGATGGACTCTTCAAATTCCTCCTGAAAATAGGAAGCCCTGCTAAATTGCTGGAAATGATAAAGCCATTCCATGTCGACATGAAGGGAACAGTCCAGTATGCTGGAAGCACATCACAACCCTTTGACATACGAAGTGGCGTTAAACAAGGCTGTGTTCTTGCTCCAACCCTCTTTGTGATCTTCGTTGCCTTACTCCTGAAACATGCATTCAGAGATGCAGCTGAAGGAATATGTCTTCACACTAGGTCAGATGGCCGTCTGTTTAATCTTTCAAGGCTGAAGGCAAAAACAAAAATCAGAAGGGTCACCATAAGGGACTTGTTTTTCGCTGATGACGCTGCAGTCGTCACTCAAAGCCAACAAGAGCTTCAGAGCTTGATGAATCGCTTCACCCAAGCATGCAAGGACTTTGGCCTCACAATAAGTCTAAGGAAAACGAATGTGCTGATTCAGGATGCGGGTGCTGCACCAGTTATCACTATCGATAACTATGAATTGGCAGTGGCGCACCACTTCACACACCTAAGGTCTACCATCACTGGACACAGAAATTGACAGCCGCATTGGCAAAGCTGCAGTAACCTTTGCCAGCCTCATATCGCGTGTTTGGGGAAACTCCAACTCACAAGAAGACCAAGGCTGCGGTATATAACGCCTGCGTCACCAGTACTCTCCTATATGTCAGTGAGACTTGGACAACCTATGCTAAGCAAGAAAGAAGGCTCAATACCTTCTATTTACGGCGTCTACGCCACATCCTAGGCATCTCGTGGAAAGATAAAGTGACACATGTTGAGGTGTTGTCGCGTGCTGGCCTTCAAAGCACGTATACACTGCATAGACAGCGCAGACTACGCTGGCTTGGCCTTGCCCGCCGCATGGAAGATGGTCGCATCCCGAAAGATATCTTCTACGGGGAACTAGCAGATGGCAAAAGAACAGTTTGGCGGCCGCAGCTGAAGTTCAAAGATGTGTGCAAGAGAGATATGAAGGCACTGGACATCCAGCAACGTGGGAGGATGAAGCTCCCGATCACACCAAGTGGCGATGCTATTTATGGCGCCACCTCAGATTGGGCGAAAAGAAGCTCACACAACATGCCGAAGATAGAAGAAAACGTCGAAAATAAGCAGCTGTGGGCTGTCACCTCATGTGCGCATTCCCATAGGCAGTTATGACTGAAGGGGCTATTATTATTATATATATATATATATATATATATATATATATATATATATATATATATATATATATATATATATATATATATATATATATATATATATATTTTTTTATTTTATTTTTTTTTTCACACCTACAGAACCAATAATAATGAGAATGTTACTGTTAATTCAGTTTGAGGATTATACGAGCAAAACTAAATTATATAATACCTCTTCACAAAAGGTTGTCGGTCAGATAAAAGTTAACATTGCTAAGACACAATTAGCATTGTTCTTGATTTCTGAAATGTGAAAACTTCCTCGAGGTAAAAGCATCATCATCCTTCTATCTGTATCTCTGCCGAGAGTAATATTGTGCGAAGTTAGGTAGTTAGAAGACCCACATAAGATACTCTAGGTTTTAGCCATTGTTGGCCCATCACTGCAGAGCAAAAGGGGAGGCAACCTGAGACAGAAGCAGGCAGCGAAAACACTTACTGCAGAAAAACAGATAGTGATCTTTACAGATGCCCTCTCAGTAATAACAGCTATGAAGAGCCACCAAGCTAATGGATTGAAAGATCTGATAAACTCACTTACGCCCGGCCAGATGTTTCAACAATTGCACAGAGCAATGGATACCAGCCCAGTGCAACCTTCCGGGAAACGAAGAGAAAGGAGAGCCCCGCAACAACCAGATATAGAGACAACTTATCAAATGGCTAAAGCAACTGTAAGACAGAGATTACAAGGTCACAAAAAAGATGATGGCTATCAACCATCTATCTAGGCGAGATCAGGTAATCATTTTCTGCTTACGTACTGGTCACAACAAGTTGAAGTACAATCTATATCACAAGTACAGGATTGGTCCAACAGACACAGATCTCTGCTCCTGTGGCAGCAGCCCCATGACAGCCGAACATCTGCTCAGTCCTGCCCAACTTACAGCAATGATCTGAGTGACATATGACAACAATCCACTTCTCTAACGAGAAATTGTTTGGAGATGTCAGCTGACTACTGCCTTTATTAAAGTCAATAATGTAGAAGACTGAGGGCGAATGAAGAATAAGAAGATGTCAATATATTTCCCAAAGCAATGAAAGATTCTCTTACTTTTTGTATTCGCCCTTCCAACTTGTCTGTGATTTCAAAGCTTGCAGTGGTTTTTCATTAAGTTCAATCTTGTTATTATTTCTAGCATTTATTCTCGTTATCTTTGTCTTTTCCCTGTGAATTTTAAGACCAACTTTTTGTGACCTCTCATCGAGCATTTTCATTTTGTCTCGCATCTGATTGCGGCCATGAGATAGAAGAGCCAAGTCATCAGCAAAATCTAGATAATCAAGCTGTTTAGTCAGATTCCACTGGATTCCATTTCTGTAGTGCGATGTCGGTGTTTTAATAACCCAACCTATCAGTAAGTTTTCTTTATGAAGTTAATGATCTTCAAGGGAACACCATAATGCCTCATCAATTCCCATTTCGGAAACTAATGATAGTAACATTATTCAGCTGTAATTTTTGCACTCTCGAATATTTCACTTCTTGTGCTATTTGACCAGATGGCCTTCTTTCCATTCCGCTCGTGTTTTTCTGCTCTTTTCTAGACTTTACCAAGTAATTTATGTAATGACGGAAGTAAATCAAAAACTGTAATATGTTTTTAAAAAATTTTTAAATTCAATATAAAAGTTATTTGATGACACATTTTTATTAAAGTGCGTGGATTTGTTTTAAAGAATGTTCCCTGATAAAAAGTGTTTCTAACAAAAACTTTCAAGTTTTCCTACGTGATCAAAAGATTGTCCTTGCGCCTTATTGATCGTCATTGCAAATGTTAAAATCACTGGAAATTGACGTCGTCGCATCCTAAATGGCAAACTGCGCTCGCTCGGTTCTAAGTCAATGCGAGGAATTAAGACTCGTTTTCCCTTATTACTGCCAGTGATAATTTCTGCATCAATGGAATTCCGATGCAAGACTTTTATGACCAAACGCGTGCCATTTAATAGTCGGTTTTTCGCAATAGCATGATACATGCAGCAACTTTTAATATCAGCAAATGCGGTGGCATTCCTGATGGGCACTGCTCGTTAAGGAACCCGGTTGGGAAATCAACTGCGTCGTTGGGATAATTGGAAATCAAGGTATCAATGCTCCAATAAACCGTTTCATTTCTAGCAAGTAGCTCCAACAATAAGTCTGCAATACTTACTTACTTAGTCGTTCCCCTTCTACCGTGAGGTGTAGAGGTTTGGAAGAGAGAGCGCCAGACTATCCTATCGGCTGTCTTCCTCCTGGCCTGGTTCCATTCTAGTCCTCGATCCTTCAAAGATTGTCTAATGTTGTCCTCCCAGCGGACTCTGGGTCGTCCTCGGGGTCTTGATCCTTGGCTCTTTGTTTCCCATGCTTGTCTTGGTATCCGATCTTCTCCCATTCTGCAGACATGGCCAAACCATCTTAATTGGTACTGTTCTACTTGGGTCTGCAGGGGGTAGGATTTAAGGCCGTGACGTATCGTCTGGTTGCGTACCATGTCTCTTCTTGTTACTTCAACCACCTTCCTCAGATACCTCATTTCTGAGGTTTGGATCTGGCTTTTATGGGTTGCAGTCATTGCCCATGACTCGCATCCGTATGTCAAGACTGGGACATAGGTGGAGCGGTATACAGCCATCTTCGTTTTCTTACCAACCTCTCTCTTGCTGAGGAATCCTCGATTTATGGCCTGAAAAAGTCTCCCAGTCGCTGCTTTTCGAGTGGCCAACTCTTCTTTGATGCCTCCCTTTCGGTCTATAATAGCTCCGAGGTATTTAAAGTGGTCGACCTGCTCCAGGACCAGTTCTCCCAGCTTAATCTGATGTTTTCTTTCTTCTCGTGATATCACCATGGATTTTGTTTTAGAGCTGCTTATGACCATCCCTCTCTTCTCCAGCTCTTCCTTCCAGACTTGCAGGTTGGATTGGAGATGTGCCTCTGATTTAGCAATCAGGGCAACATCATCAGCAAATGCCAGCTCCGAAATATAGACCTGTCTCATCTTCCAGTACCCCACTGAATACTTTCTTGTTCTCTCCTTACATGCCTTGATGACATCGTCCATAAGGAGTATGAAGAGGTAAGGTGATAGGATATCACCTTGTCTTACACCAGTGGTGGTCCTGAACTCTTCCGACTTATGGTTTGCTGTCCTCACATAATTTCTGCAAGACTTGTAGAAGCTCTGTATAGCATGAATCAGAGCTGCTGGAATATTCTTCCTTGCCAAACAGTCCCAAAGTTTGCTCCAGGGGACCCTGTCAAACGCCTTTTCCAGATCTATGAAACAAAGATGCATCTCACTCTTATACTCAAGGGCCTTTTCACTCAGCTGTCTGAGTGTGAAGATTAGGTCTTGAGTACTTCGGTTTGCTCGGAATCCGCACTGGACCTCATCCAATTGTGGCTCAGCTAGGCGTCGGAGTCTCTGCTCTAGGATTCTAGAGTAGATTTTACCAGGGACACTGAGAAGGGATATGCCTCTATGGTTTCCACACTGTCGATTGTCACCCTTTTTGAAAATTGGTGTTATGATGACAATCTCCCAATCCTTTGGTATGGTCTTGTTGTACCACGCTGCCTGTAAAACCCTTAAGAGTAATAGGTCGCCTAATGCTCCCATGAACTTAACCATTTCTGGTGTTATACCATCATGCCCTGCTGCTTTGCCCATCTTGATTTTCTCCAGTGCTGCCTTCAGTTCTTCCATCTTTATGTCATCTTCACCATCATTGGTTTTCTCTTCTGTGCTAGTGTTTATCATTTCTGATGCTTCACCATGCTCACCATCCAGGAGTTCTGAGAAATATTCTTTCCATCTTTCCATTACTTCCTTCGGGGCAGTAAGCAATTTGTCTTGCTTGTCCTTTATAAATTTGAGAGGGCATTGTTTTTCCTTCCTCATGTTCTTTAGGGTCTTATAGATCAATTTCTGGTTTTCTTGTGCATCTTTTTCTAGCTTTTCTTTAAATTCTTCCCAGGACTTCTGTTTTGCTGCTAGCACTTTGTTCTTTGCTTCTGTTCTGAGTGTCACATATTCTCTATATTTTTCCATTTGTCCTGTTGTGTTTTTAGCTCCTAAGTATTGTTTCCATGCCATTTTCTTCTCTCTTATTTTCTCTTTGACTTCCTCTGTCCACCAAGGTGTCCTCTTTCTCTTGTTTCCAAGTCGGACTTCACCGCATGCTTCTGCAGCAGCTGTCTTTATGATATCCTTGAATTTAATCCAGAGGGTTTCCAAGTCATCAGGTCGTTCTTCTGTGTTGCTCACTGCTGCAGCAATAAGCCCCTGATATCTGGTCTTAATTTCTGGCTCTCTCAGCTTGTAGGTCCTAATGCTCATTTCTCCTGCTCGTTTACTTAGTTTCTTGCGTGATGTTGGACAGTTCCTGGGCTGAGCAACTCTTTCAGTTGTTCTTTTGATTGTTAGCAGGTAATGATCACTTGCAATCTCTGGCCCCCTCCAGACTCTAGCATCTCGGACATATTTGAATGAGCTTCTCCGAACAATGGCATAGTCGATCACTGACTTCTCATTCTTTGTTGGTTCACATCTAGTGTATGCATGTATGCGCTTATGGGGGAACTTTGTGTTTGTAATGATCAGATTCTGCTCACTGCAGACTAAGGAGTCGCTTTCCATTGTCATTGAGAGTATCTTCTCCATATCTTCCGATAACTCCACCCCATCTAGCATGGTCATTTCCAACTCTGGCATTAAAATCTCCGAGCATGATAACTTCATCTAGGCAGTCATCCACTGTCCTTTGAAGCAGCTCTAAGAATTCCTCATTGACCTCTGCTCTCTCATCCTCATTTGGCCCATACACTATGACCAGGTTGACTATGGTTTCTCCTTCTTTTAGTTTATCGACCATAATGCGCTCCGAGACAAAGTTCCATCCCTTGATACTATCTTTTTGATTTTGGGCCACAATGCAACCCACGCCCCCTTTAGCTCTTTCAGACATGGGTACACCACTGTAGAGCAGCGTGTTGCCATCGAGATCCATGACTCCTTGTCCTTTTTTCTTTGTTTCCGTTATAGCCAGGATTTCTAGTTTTGCTTTCCTCATCTCTTCCACCAGCTCCTCTTCCTTCCCATTTATACTTCTTGTGTTCCAAGTTCCATAAGTCGTAGTCCGTAGTCCGTTCCAGTTCGTCGCCTTTAGAATCAGTCCAGTTTTCTCTCTTGTGTTGCTAGTAATCATGATTTAAAGCAAACAGGTGATTGGCCTGTTGTGCCTTTGCATGGTGGAGGGGCTGCCTCCTTACGGCCTCCATGCAGGCCGCCCTCCTCCTTTTTCATCCGGGCTTGGGACCGGCATTGGCGGAGTTAGTCTGCAATACTTTAAATTAAATTTTTGTCTTGAAGAAACAATCAAAAACTTACATTTTAAGGTTATTTTTAACAAAATGATGAGTTAAATCCGTTTCCGGAATGAAACTGGGTTCTGCAATCAAAAACTTACATTTTATTCATATATCACTGTCACTCTTTTTGTGTTGCACAATTCACCGACTTTTCTTCGTTGAGTGTTACTATTTTCGGGAGAGTGCATTGTGACGTACGTATAGTATGAAAATTGAAGTCCCTGAATTGATGGATGATAAAGGATAGTAGCCTCGTATAACATCGCAGCCCCTGGATTTGTGTGCAACACAAGAGTCAATGTGGATTCCATGCAGGCTCATTAGCATGCACAATAGCAACGGGGAATTCTACCACCTGGGCAAATTAGTATGCATCATTTCCACGTGGAATTTCAACACGTTGGATAATTAATATGTAGATAGTTTCATGCGTGCATCCAGCACATCGCTTTGCCTGAGGGGAGGTAAAACCACGCCTACTGCCAATCTCTAGAGCGATTATAAGCAGTTATTTACCTACTTTGCCAGTCCTTCTGCCTAGTAGGGCGTTGCCAGAGTCCAACGAGGAAAGCGGTTAACGATCAAAGGCAGTGTTGGTCCCCAGAATGGACGAAGCAGAGTCACGCCGTCGTTTAACATCTCAGTGTGAACCAGAGAATCGCTCGCAAAACGAGACGAACGGGAAAGACGAGCGGTAAGAAGAGTTGGGTAATAGAGCGGGGACTGGCGGCGCAGAATCACGAAAGTTCTCTGAGTTCAAAAAAGTTGTGAACTTTCGCGTGTCCCCCTGATCCTTCAATTCTTTAATTATATATTGAGACCACTGAAGAATGCGTTTATCATTTGCGCCAGAGAGTTTGAATAAAGTACTAGCTGTATAGAACAAGATTTCCTGTGCATATCTTCTATATTGGAGTCTTAAAGTCATTCTGTTTGGCCAGTGGTAATACATTAGTTCAAGTGATCAGTGGTCTAGTTCTTCCATTTATTTAACTGGATTTTGTGTTAATTTAAACCTATTAAATAAACCCATCTCAAAAGTTTCCAGTTGTAAATTAAATGACATTCATTCATTCATTCATAACCCTCCACTCCCAAAGGAGCATAGGCCTTCAACAAACACATGCCAAGTCCTCCTGTCACGTGCCATCATCTCAAGTTCTTTCCATGTTCTCCTCATCATTTTCACCTCTGTTTCCAACTCTCTTCTCCATGTACTTCTTGGTCTTCTTCTGCCTCTCTTGCCCTGCGGGTTCCAGAACAAGGACTGCCTTGTAATGCTATCAACAGGTTTCCTCAGTGTGTGTCCTATCCATCGCCATCGTCTTCTTCTCATCTCTTGTTCCACTGGCACTTGTCTAGTTCTTGTCAAAATTAAATGACATATCTATACGTTATTTCCCAAGATAACAGATGCTTAAATTAATTTAGGAGCCGTTAAGGGATTTATAACCAATTAATACAGTTTGGCCTAATGGATATGAACGCAGTTTCATAATCCAGATATACCAGGTTCGAAACCTGCTGCTGGCGGTTTGGTAGCAGATCGCTTTGTGTGGATTTTTAACAATGGTATAAGCGCCGTACCGTTCAGAAAGCAATGGCAAACTACTGAACGTAAAAATTGCCTAGAAAAATCACAAAACAGCCAATAAAAGCTGGGGTTGATTGCCACGTCCTGTAAAAGATAAGCAACTAACTAACTAATACAGTATATACATATATATGTGTGTGTGTGTGTGTGTGTGTGTGTTTAACCATTAGACTCGCGGAGAGTTTTTCTTAAATATATATAATTGAATACGCGAGTGTATAAAATAGTCTTAACTGTAAATTTATCGTGCGTCAAAATATGATACGTATAGGGCTTATTGATTTCATGTTTTCTATTTTTTTCACATAGAATGATCATACACCTTTACGTCCCAGCAATTCTATAGAGTCCTCAAGACTCGGTTCTTCTAACATCCAGACATTTTATGAACATTTAAATATAATCTTGTGGCGGCCCGTGCGGTCTCGCTCTCTAAATTTACATGGGAAAAAGCAACCCAAGAACATTTAAATCATAAATCAATAAAGTCTGTAAAGATTAACTGGAGAAGAACAATTGCCAGAAGCGATATATAATTTTTACTGTTCTGTTGTGGAAAGGAATATATCATTTATGTACACTGACAGTCACGTATTTTTTCACTGGATTAAAAACCCCGAACAAAAAAACATACCTCACTGATCAGTCTTTGTAATCACGCTATAGAAGTTTCCACCACCAGCGGTGAAACCCAGGAGACCACTACCTTCTCATACTTAATACCTGTGACAGTGCCAACCCATATAAACTTTAGAGAAAATCCAAAGAAACACTAAGGCTTCACCTTCCAGCGATTACGGGAAAATATGTTAAACGCCAAACCCGCTAATCTGGGGCTGAAAAACTAAGGAAAAGACTCATACGTTCTGTTGAGTATTAAATTGCTGTTTGTGTTATTTCTATGGAGTGCCAGATTCAACGATCGGTAAGTGTGTATGGGTGATGGCCATCACGAGCGTGCATGAATGAATGAGATATATTAGCACAACTTTTATTCTCGTTACTTGGAAAATATCCTTATACTGTATTCCTGGTATTGTTCTCTGTAAGTGGGATTGCTTACCTTTGCGTACTTCCCCTCCCTTAATCTGCTTAGTCAAGGGATAACTTGGAGAATACTAGGACTTGTTTCCTACACCCCATACCAAATATTGTAAACCCCCTATCAGAATAATTAATCTATTTTTGGGTTAAATTATCTTTTTCTGATAACACTTGCCTTTGGGCTGGTTTTTTGTCTATACAAGCAGGAAGGGCATATTGGGATACTACTCTTCAAACCCCCCCCCCCCCACCTTGTTATTTGTATTTTTCTGTAACTATGATCATTGACTGTACCATGCTAAATGTTGTGATTTTTGTTTAGATGATAATAAACACCATAACCTTTTATTACTGTGTTGGCCGACCCATTACCCATCTCTGTTATATGTAGTTTGTATTCACGTTTGTGTGTTTGTAGCACCAAATTGGTGTGTGAACATGAGTGTTTGGAAACTGGCAACAATTGTTTAGCCAGGAGAGATTAGGAGTCTACAGATAAATAAAATTGTCGTAAGATAGGCAAATCGGAGAAGATTACCCGATTTCAGAGACTGTCCTTACTCTTTCCAGCACCCTTGTGAATAAACTATCTATTTCTTACCCCTTTCTATCATAGAGCCTTCACCATCATTCTTCACTCTAACGGGACCACTATTTCTAAGACCTATCTCAAATAAAATTTACGACAATAAATGGGTTGCTCGCCGGGATTTTGAGTCTGATCTAGAAATTAGTAGCACTTAACGGGTAGCCCAGTTGGATCTGATCTTAAGTCTGGGCCTAACTCTAGATAGAGTGTGAGTGAGTTGTCTTTGTGTGGTTAGGGTATAAAAAATAATTACACCCCCTAGACAACGCTTTTAGTACTTTGGGTCGACCACACAAAATAAATATAAGATTGTTTTCTTTCCACAGCAGCAGAGAGTTACGGAAAACAAAAAATTCGTTATTTTAAATTATTCTCTGGCAGAGAAAATTGGAAAAAAATATTTTATAAAGATTGCTGGGATCGCGTGACTGGGAAACAGTCACAAAGGTTTTGAAGTTAGCAGAGTTGAGCTAAGCTAAAGACGCCTTATTCTGATTTTTTTAAAGTCTAGTTAATAACGTCTCTTCTCGTAATTGACTTCGGCTTGCGGAGTTTTGTGGAAGAGATTATATTTTTAAGGAAAATTTCTTTTTCTCCTTGAAATTTTAAAATTAAATATAATTAATAAATTTGTTTATATTTTGTCTCTACCGATAAGTAATAGTAGATTTTTCTAGTTGTTTGACTTACCATTTAATGTGGCATAGTCGCCTGCATTAAGAGTCTTAATTGACAGATAATAGCAGCGATAAGTTAGCAAATTAATAAAAAGGTAGGAGGTATCTCAGGTAATTAATATTTTACTTTTTTCTCGTAAGCGGTTTAGAGTTTATCCCCCTTCTGTTTATCTTCGTCTTACTCTCTCGTCTTAGTACCATCCAGTTCTTTAACATGGCAGAAAGAGTTCAGTTGAGGTCCATGTTGAGGCAGGAGGCCTATGAGCCAGGATTACAGGGAGATGCCGCGAACGCGTTTGTCAACAGGGAATTTGACAGATATGACGCTGAGAAAGAGAGAGCAGAAGCTGAGAAGAAGAAAGAGAAAGAGAGAGCAGAAGCTGAGAGGAAGGAAGAGAGAGAGAGCAGAAGCTGAGAGGAAGGAAAAGAAAGAGAGACAAGAGAGGGCAGAAGCTAGGACAAAAGAAGCGGACGATCGTCAATTGGAGCAGAAGAAAATTGAGGCAGAGATGAAAGTCCGCACGGCAAATGAGTGAGAGAGAGGGAGAGACAACACGAATTGGCGCTTAAGGCTTTAGAGAGTCGGGGTGCTTCTACTTCCAACAATGGAGAGCCGTCTTCACCCCAGTTTCAGTTAACGGATCTCTCCAGCACGCAATCTGCCCAATTAACAGCGATGTCATTTGTCTTAAAGTCTTTCCCTAGCCCTAATGAGAAAATTGACACCTTCCTAGAGAAATTCGAGAGGTTGGCAAATCTGTATGGGTTAGAGAGTTCCCGTTGATGCCTTAAACTCTCAACGGCACTAAAAGGGCATGCGTATGACGTGTATACAAAGCTGGGAAGCAACCAACATAATTACGACATGCTAAAGAAGGCCTTGCTAGAGCGTTTTGAGAAGACCGCCCGAAAATTTCTGCAAATGTTCAGAAACAGCCGAAAGGAGAGCACGGAGACATTTCCCCAGTTGTCTTCACGTCTCACGGGCTATTTGACAAAGTGCCTTGAATTATCAGAATTACCTCTTACTTATGAGGGAATTCTCGAACTTGTTCTTGTGGAACAGATAAAATCAACTTTGTCAAACGAAACCCGTAGATTTTTGGCTGAACAGGGCGCAGTCAGGCTTGAGGACAAGCCCCAATAAGGCGGAACGTTATACAAATGCAATGGCCGAACTTCCCAGCACTAAACGAAAACCCACAGATGAGCCATCTCGAAAACAAAACCTAGAGCAGTCATCCTATTCTTCTAATTCCTCCCAGCACTATAACCAACGAGAAACGAATACCCAGAGACCTCCCCAAAAAAATTGAAATTCTACAAGAGCCGATATCCCACCAACAACAACAATCCTGATCAACCTGCAACGCCAGTGTGGCAGCGCGGCCACCAAGGTCAAGGGAAAGGAAAGACCCCTACAGCAGGGACGTCTGATCAGGGCAAGCACACCGGGCCAAACCGCATCGTATGCTTGCATAAAGCCTTGCAAGGAAGAGTCAATGTCAGTGATTCTCAACCTGAGGGGGACAGACCCTCAACGCGAGGAACTGTAATTTTTAACGGTACCTCAACAACTTGTCTTTTTGACACTGGATTATCTTTTGATTGTATTTTGCCAGACACCTAGTCAAACCCGGTCAGGAGACAGAGGACACCGTCAAACTACGTGGAGTTTTTAAGAGTGACGCACCCAGGACGCTTCTTATCGCACTGGTAGAAATACACTCTGATTTTGTCAGAGGTGTTATTAAAGCGGCCATAATGGATTATCCTATCTACCCAGTTATCTTGGGATGTAGATATGTGTTTGTTGGGAGACCAAAAGAGCCGATTGTGGCAGCGGTAACCACAAGAGGGCAAACCAAGAAGGAGAGGGAGCCTGTGCCAAATTTGTTGCCGAATGAACTGAAGGAGGCGCAACAAAAGGACCCTACTCTGGAGCCCTACTTTAAAAAACTGCCCATGTCTAAGGACCCCAGACACCACGGAGACATCATTTCGAAGGATGGCATATTGTATCGTAGAACGGGCGACCCTGATACAGGGAATAACCAGCTCCTAGTACCGACGCAGTACAGAAGCCAGATCTTAGAAATGGGGAAATCTCTTCCCTTTAGCGAACATATGGGACAATACGCCACTATTCAGCGAATAAAAACCCACTATTGGTGGCCAGGAAGGAACTCTGAGATTATCAGGTACGTGAAATCCTGCGCCCAGTGCCAACGTGTGGCACCCAAGCACTTGACACCCCCAGTACCTATGGGGCAAAGGCCAATAGTAGGGACTCCATTCGAACGGGTTGCTGTCGACATCATTGGACCCCTGGAAAGGACCAAAAGAAGGAACAGGTTCACCCTGACCTTAGTCGACACTTGCAAAATGTGGGCCGAAGCCCTCGTGCAAATTTTTACATGGTTGGGATTCCCTCAACAAGTTTTGACGGATAATGGATCCCAATTCCGTAGCCTGTTAATGGAGAAGATCTTTAAGATCTTGAGGGCCAAACATATCCACACAAGTCCCTACCATCCGGCCTCAAATGTGCTCGTGGAGCGTTTTAACGGTAGCCTCACCATGATGTTACGTAATCTGGGTCAAGAGAAACCGGAAGATTGGGACCTATATATCTGCTGCCTTATTTGCCTACAGAGAGGTTCCCCAAGCATCTACGGGATTCCCGCCAGCTACACTTTTATTCGGCAGACCTATAAAGGGGCCACTAGAAGCCTTACTTCGGTCCCTGACAGACCAAAAGGCTGACGAGACAGTCGTCTCTGCAAGCAAATATGTATCTGAGCTCAAGGAAAGGCTACAGCTAGAATGGGATCTAGCTACAACCAACCTTAAAAAAGCACGCGCAAAACATCCTAAAAGATACAACAAAGCTGCAAAAGAGAGAGAACTCCAACCACGGGAGAAAGTTTTGTTGCTACTTCCAACCGGAAACAACAAACTTCGCATCGGATGGCAAGTTCCGTTTACCATCCTTAAAAAGATCTGACGCACCAATTACAAGACCTCCATTAAAGGAAAGGAGAAGGTCTTTATCATAAATCTGCTTAAGAAATATGTGGAAAGACCAGTGCCGTCCTCCGAGCATCTCCTAGCGGTCGCCATAGCAACGGAAGACGAGGAAGATGATGATAGTTGCATGGAGTACCCATTGCAACAAACAGAATCCTTTAAAGAGGTCAAATTCGGCGACAATCTCTCAGAAGAACAACAAACAGAAACCAGGGCGCTACTGAAATAGTACAGTGCAATCTTAACGGATGTAAATGGTCGAACGAATCTCATAGAATTTGATATGAAATTAACTAACGAGACCCCTGTTCGAACTAGAGTTTATCCCATTCCGTACGCTAAAGCTGATGCACTTCGCGGAGAAATAAACAAGCTGCGTCAGGCAGAAATTATCAGTGAGTCTACATCTCCTTACAGTTCGAGTGTAGTGCTGTTGCAGAAGCCCAGTAAGGAAGTTCGGCTGTGTATTGATTACCGGTTACTAAACGCTGTAACGGAATTCCAGCCCGAACCTCTCCAGACTGTTTCCGAGTTGTTCACCAAGCTTAGCAAAGCAAGAATTTTTTCCAAGATTGACCTGAGTTAAGGTTATTACCAAATACCAGTCAAGGAGGAAGTTAAACCTTTGTTAGCTTTCAGCACTAGTGAAGGACATTACACATTTAATGTGATGCCGTTCGGACTGCACAACGCACCAGGAGTATTCACCAGGATGATGAGGAAGCTTTTAGAACCTTTGCACAGTCCCCATATCCATAATTTCATGGATGACATATTAATCGCATCCGAAACCTACGACGAACATATTGCTACGGTTGCTATGCTCCTCAGGAGACTACAGGAAACGGGTCTCACAGCCAGACCTAGCAAATGCCTCATCGGGTTTGAAAAGCTAGACTTCCTGGGGCATACTATTTCTCATGGGTGCATGTGGCCTGTTAAGAAGAACGTGGAGAAAATAGTTGCAGCAAAAAGACCCCGAACGAAGAAAGACACCCGTTCTTTCTTATCACTATGTGCATATTATCAAAATACATCCAGAATTTCAACGGACTAACTGCACCCCTGACTGACCTTACAAAGAAAGGCCGACCTGACCGGGTTATTTGGGATTCAAAGTGCGAAGACGCATACAGCACTTTAAAAGGACAGTTGTCTGGAGACCCCATTTTGAGGTTACCTGACCTCAAGAAACTTTTGTATTGCGGGTCGACGCGTCGGGTCAGGGCATCCGGTCAACCCTGCTTCAAGCAGATGACACCGACTCGAATCTGTTATTACCAGTTGCGTATGGCAGTCGAAAATTAAGTACGGCTTAACGTAACTACAGCACAGTTGAAAGAGAATGTCTGGCACTGATTGACGGGATACGACGTCATCATGAGTTTCTTTACGGGACATCTTTTACGGTGCAAACAGACCACGCTCCCTTAGCTTTTCTTGGCGCAAATAAGGAATTTAACGCAAGGATCATGCTTTGGGCCTTGCTATTAAGCTTGTACTCCTTCAAAGTGGAATACATTCCGGGAAGACAGAATGTCAGAGCTGATTTCATGAGTAGAAACTGGACTACGGAGGAAGAGGAGGAAATTGAAGATACCAATCATCCAAAAGTTACCAATCAGGGCAGCTTCATTGTCATAATATTCACCCTTGTGAATCAACTATCTATTTCTTACCCCTTTCTATCATAGAGCCTTCACCATCATTCTTCACTCTAACGGGACCACTATTTCTAAGACCTATCTCAAATAAAACTTACGACATACATATAAGGGAAACTTACTTACTTACTTACTTACTTAGTCGTTCCCCTTCTACCGTGAGGTGTAGAGGTTTGGAAGAGAGAGCGCCAGACCATTCTATCAGCTGTCTTCCTGGCCTGGTTCCATTCTAGTCCTCGGTCCTTCAAAGATTGTCTAATGTTGTCCTCCCAGCGAACTCTGGGTCGTCCTGGAGGTCTGGATCCATGGCTCTTTGTTTCCCATGCTTGTCGTGGTAGCCGATCTTCTCCCATTCTGCAGACATGGCCAAACCATCTTAGTTGGGACTGTTCTATTTGGGTCTGCAGCGGATGGGATTTCAGGCCTTGACGTATCGTCTGGTTGCGGACCATGTCTCTTCTTGTTACTTCAACCACTTTCCTCAGATACCTCATTTCTGAGGTTTGGATCTGGCTTTTGTGGGTTGTAGTCATTGCCCACGACTCGCATCCATATGTCAAAACTGGGACATAGGTGGAGCGGTATACAGCCATCTTCGTTTTCTTACCAACCTCTTTCTTGCTGAGGAATCCACGATTTATGGCCTGAAAAAGTCTCCCAGCCGCTGCTTTTCGAGTGGCCAACTCTTCTTTGATACCTCCCTTTCGGTCTATAATAGCTCCGAGATATTTAAAGTGGTCGACCTGCTCCAGGACCTGTTCTCCCAACTTAATCTGATGTTTTCTTTCTTCTCGTGATATCACCATGGATTTTGTTTTAGAGCTGCTTATGACCATCCCTCTCTTCTCCAGCTCTTCCTTCCAGACTTGCAAGTTGGATTGGAGATGTGCCTCTGATTTAGCAATCAGGGCAACATCATCAGCAAATGCCAGCTCCGAAATATAGACCTGTCTCATCTTCCAGTACCCCACTGAATACTTTCTTGTTCTCTCTCCTTACATGCCTTGATGACATCGTCCATGAGGAGTATGAAAAGATAAGGTGACAGGATATCACCTTGTCTTACACCAGATGTGGTCCTGAACTCTTCTGACTTATGGTTTGCTGTCCTCACATAATTTCTGCAAGACTTGTAGAAGCTCTGTATAGCATGAATCAGAGGTGCTGGAATATTCTTCCTTGCCAAACAGTCCCAAAGTTTGCTCCAGGGGACTCTGTCAAACGCCTTTTCCAGATCTATGAAACAAAGATGGATCTCACTCTTATACTCAAGGGCCTTTTCACTCAACTGTCTGAGTGTGAAGATTAGGTCTTGAGTACTTCGGTTTGCTCGGAATCCGCACTGGACCTCATCCAATTGTGGCTCATCTAGGCGTCGGAGTCTCTGCTCTAGGATTCTAGAGTAGATTTTACCAGGGACACTGAGAAGGGATATGCCTCTATGGTTTCCACATTGTCGATTGTCACCCTTTTTGAAAATTGGTGTTATGATGGCAATCTCCCAATCCTTTGGTATGGTCTTGTTGCACCATGCTGCCTGTAGGACCTTTAAGAGTAACAGGTCGCCTGATGCTCCCATGTACTTAACCATTTCTGGTGTTATACCATCATGCCCTGCTGCTTTGCCCATCTTGATTTTCTCTAGTGCTGCCCTCAGTTCTTCCATCTTTATGTCATCTTCACCATCATTGGTTTTCTCTTCTGTGCTAGTGGTTATCATTTCTGTTGCTTCACCATGCTCACCATCCAGGAGTTCTGAGAAATATTCTTTCCATCTTTCCATTACTTCCTTCGGGGCAGTAAGCAATTTGCCTTGCTTGTCCTTTATAAATTTGAGAGGGCATTGTTTTTCCTTCCTCATGTTCTTTAGGGTCTTATAGAACAATTTCTGGTTTTCTTGTGCATCTTTTTCTAGCTTTTCTCCAAATTCTTCCCAGGACTTCTGTTTTGCTGCTAGCACTTTGTTCTTTGCTTCTGTTCTGAGTATCACATATTCTCTATATTTTTCCATTTGTCCTGTTGTGTTTTTAGCTCCTAAGTATTGTTTCCATGCCATTTTCTTCTCTCTTATTTTCTCTTTGACTTCCTCTGTCCACCAAGGTGTCCTCTTTCTCTGGTTCCCAAGTCGGACTTCACCGCATGCTTCTGCAGCAGCTGTCTTTATGATATCCTTGAATTTATTCCAGAGGGTTTCCAAGTCATCAGGTCGTTCTTCTGTGTTGCTCACTGCTGTAGCAATAAGCCCCTGATATCTGGTCTTAATTTCTGGCTCTCTCAGCTTGTAGGTCCTAATGCTCATTTCTCCTGCTCGTTTACTTGGTTTCTTGCGTGATGTTGGGCAGTTCCTAGGCTGAGCAACTCTTTCAGTTGTTCGTTTGATTGTTAGCAGGTAGTGATCACTTCCAATCTCTGGCCCCCTCCAGACTCTTGCATCTCGGACATATCTGAATGAGCTTCTCCGAACAATGGCATAGTCGATCACTGACTTCTCATTCTTGGTTGGTTCACATCTAGTGTATGCATGTATGCGCTTATGAGGGAACTTTGTGTTTGTAATGATCAGATTCTGCTCACTGCAGAATCTAAGGAGTCGCTTTCCATTGTCATTGAGAGTATCTTCTCCATATCTTCCGATAACGCCACCCCATCTAGCATGGTCATTTCCAACTCTGGCATTAAAATCTCCGAGCATGATAACTTCATCTAGGCAGTCATCCACTGTCCTTTGAAGCAGCTCGAAGAATTCCTCCTTGACCTCTGCTCTCTCATCCTCATTTGGCCCATACACTATGACCAGGTTGACTATGGTTTCTCCTTCTTTTAGTTTTACAACCATAATGCGCTCCGAGACAAAGTTCCATCCCTTGATACTATCTTTTTGATTTTGGGCCACAATGCAACCCACGCCCCCTTTAGCTCTTTCAGATATGGGTACACCACTGTAGAGCAACGTGTTGCCATCGAGATCCATGACTCCTTGTCCTTTTTTCTTCGTTTCCGTTATAGCCAGGATTTCTAGTTTTGCTTTCCTCATCTCTTCCACCAGCTCCTCTTCCTTCCCATTTATACTTCTTGTGTTCCAAGTTCCATAAGTCGTAGTCCGTAGTCCGTTCCAGTTCGTCGCCTTTAGAATCAGTCCGGTTTTCTCTCTTGTATTTCTCGTAATCATAGTTTAAGACAAACAGGTGATTGGCCTGTTGTGCCTTTGCATGGTGGAGGGGCTGCCTCCTTACGGCCTCCATGCAGGCCGCCCTCCTCCTTTTTCATCCGGGCTTGGGACCGGCATGGGCGGAGTTTATAAGGGAAACAATACAATTAATGTCTAACTTTCAACCACAGTTGCATCCCTTAGATGTGACCAACGTACAAACGGCGAGAATTATGGAGTTTGATTTCAGTAGAGGTGTCCTTATCTGCTTTGATGGCATCTGCTGGAATTCGACTTGGGCCAACAGCTTTTCCACCTTCTAGAAGCACTATGGCTTTCTTTAATAGTTCTTCCTTATTTTATCTTCCACATTTAACATGTAGCTGTAGCTATCTTTCGCTGGCTGGAGGTGTCGTGAATTATGTAGTGCTGGTCTACTGAGACATTCCTCAACATGTTATATGCACCTCTTCATTTGTCCTTTAAAATTAATAAGCATTTTTCTACCTTTGTCTTTTGATGAGGCCATTAGTTTGCTTGTATTTACCTGATTTGTACCTTGTGCTGTTGTACAGACCTCTCATATTTCCTTTGATTGCAGTTTCCTGTGTTTCTCTTGCCAACTCATCAATTTATTTATTTTTCTTTCTCTTCTGATGCAGCTTCATACCTATTTGCTTCTATGTACATTTCTCTAACTTGATTTTAGAGCTTCTGGTTTCGCTTCGCGTGACAAGATAAATCCAGTTACCTATTTTTGTCAGTCTTTCGTTCTTCTTTCTCTTCATTATTACATTTTCATTTTGTTCTCCCTTTAAATTTTCCCAGGCACTGATAATACATTAATAACATTATTATGAGTGTAATTTGTGCACTCTTGTAAATCTCACTTCTTAGGCAATTTGACCAGATAAACCTCTGCCCATATCTCTTATTATTCTAGGACCCATTGCTTCCCTTTCTATTAATGCTTTCTGTGCTTCTTTAGAGCTACCTCTTTACTATGGTGTGAGTTTTCTTCTTCACGTCCTGAGGACCTGATCAGTTTCCTCCTCTCTATACCCTTGTCTCTCAGGAGTCCCAGGAAATCAATCTTGTAATTCCACATTTATGCTACCACCTATACAGTTTATGTTTGTAGGTTCAATGTACGAACATTCCATTTTGCGATTCTGGAGATTTTCTTAGAAAACCAGATACGTCAGATTTTTTTTCGGCTACACTGTATTTTGACTGGAGATTACATAATAAATTAAAAACAAAATATTAGCTCAGCGGACGCTATTTATAAAAAAGTATGAAATAAAATGTAAACTCCCACATGTCTCAAGCTTTTAAATCCCCCACTCCTCTCTTTTTTTCTTTTGTTTCTTTTTCTTGTGACCAAAACTAAACGACACAAGAAGCATTAAGAATCTATCATGTTATGGAAAGAAACACATACAAGATTATAAACTTTCAAGTTCCCTACATATAATAAATCACGAGGGGGGGGGGGGGGGGGAAGGGGGGGGGGGGGGGGGAGAGAGAGAAGAATGTTGCCAAAGAAAATAGCTGCAGTTGAATATGCTAAATAAAATTATGGACTATTTATATCCTAATTACGACCTATAACATATCAAAGACTGAAAATAATACTTTCCTCCACCAATTTAAAAGCAAAAAAATATATATATAATGGCCTTTATTGAAAGTATAGTATGTCAAGTGGACGTGACTAACCACACAGATGTTTGAAAGTTTACACTGTTGTTCTGGTTTGTAATATAAGAATTAAGGTCACCTTGTTTACTGACAGTAAGATGGTAGTCTCTTTATCTGAAGGCTTGATGAATAAAGATTTTCGAAGACTGACATATAATCCACCTATAATGCAGCGAACAATGTGACGTTAATTTTCTTATATTACAAAGCGCGCTTATTTCTAGTTTGGTATGGCGATAATACGACACCTTGCTTTTGCGCTGAAGGCAGTGCTGGGTTCTTGCAGTATGTTCGTTATTTTGTTTACTGTTACTCGTATTTACGGCCATTTCCTAAACCTGGTAAATACCCCATAATGCTCATCGCCTATCGAACTATTGTACTACAGCATGTCTATGGTAAATTGCTTGAAATGATAGTGGAGAGAGAAAAAGAATGAACCACCTGGAAAAAGCACACTCCCCTAACACCTCCGGTAAATCTTGGCCAATCAAAGTAACACGGGATAACGCCATAATTTTTGCGTACGATGAGTACGAGGGATTCCAAGGTAAACAAGAGACTGTGGCAGTTGATTTTCACCTAGAGGATGCTTATAACAGTGTCAACTATGAAAGCTTAATTGACTTTATAATGGCAAATGGAGTAAACTCTTGTTAAATGAGATGGATATCAGCTGCCATAAGGGAGAGAAAAGTGCCATTTCGCTTGGAAACATGAACATCAGAACCAATGCACATTTACCGAGGACTGCCCCATGGTTCTCCATTGTCACTAGTGTTGTAGAAAATCTATACAGAAAAAGTAGCCACCATTCAAGCAACATACCCTGGATGAATGTTAACTTTTGCAGACGAAATACTCTTTAACAGAGCTGGCTAAAACAGAGAGAATGGTCACAAGCACTGTAGCGAAATCTGTGAAACAATCGCTAAATTCAGTAAGATTTTGCTCCTATGAAAAAAAATAAACCCGCCCGTGTGTGTTTGCCTATCGTCGTCCTCTACGCCAGTAGAGCGCTGAATTGTATACCGTAGTAATGCTTAGACAATGATTCCACTGTCAAATCTTACACGCTTTCCTCGTTTCGTCCTTGAGACTTACAATTAACATGTGCCAGAACTGCGACACCAAACTGCCGTTCTGAATTAACGTAAGAATTTAACTTTAACGCCCCTAATAGTAGCAATTCGAACATTTTCCAGAAGTGTAGAACGAAACTGCAGTAAGAATTAACGCCAATATTAACGCCGCCTTGCAAAACCCCCTCTTCGCTCGACACGCAGTTCTATGCCTATATCCACGCTGTTGGACAAGCCAGAATATATAAACACTCACACACATCAGTGTATTTCGGGCTAAAAAGTAACTATAAGGTAACATACGGCAAACGCGTGGTCGAATTGTGTGACGTACTACAAAAGCGCTGTTTCGTTCTGAATGAGAACGACAGTAAAAGAAAAAAATTACGATTTAACGGGGAAATGTTATGAAAATACAGTACGCGAAATGGAAAAAGGGAGCATAGGTGGTCGTGTCACGAGTTCGTTGTTTACAGAAATTTGAATTTGAACTCAAGTGGAGCATAGAAGGTTAGATAGAAGAAAAACTTAGATAATTTTCTTATATGCTAAAGTAAAAGACAGTGACGAATACAATGACATTAATTGGGTAATAGAAAAGTAAAGTGTTAATGTATCTTACCGTAGATAGGAAAATATGTTATTTGAAGAATTAAAGAAGAAAAACGAAAATAGTAAATATAATAAATAAACGTATAAAAATATAAGCATTGTGTGACAGACAACAACGGGATCAATAATTATTTATCAGTATTTGAACCACTCAATAAATAAAAGAGATATTGACAGAAAATAGATGGACTAACAGACTACATCTTTCTCAGTTTGACAGATATTGGGAAAGAATAGGGTAGTCCAAGATTTGAAAATTGAGTTCAGTTTTGAAAAAAGGACACTAGAAGCTTAACAGTCCCTGATTGGCTGGAGTCTAATATACTAACGGAGGAATAAAACTGGTTTGAAGGTAGTGGTAATCGCCACTTGAAACAATTTGTATTACACTAAAGTTGTGTGAAGACAAGATATTAGTACGATCTTGTTTTGCTGATCTGCACCAGCAAGCGATCTGGATGTGACCATATTTATCGCAAATCAAACTTATTAGTGTTAATATTTCTCTGATGCGGTAAAAAAGAAAACATTTATATCATCATTATTATTATTATTATGCATGTATTATTGAATATGTATGAAAACTATGTGGGTAGAAGTTTAACTAGACGGAAGTCAACATCAAACTCTGTGTTGTTTCACAGAGTTGTTAGGAAATATATTAACATGTTGTAGAAAAGCCAGACAGGCTTTCTGACACTTTGGGAGAAAGTAAAATTAAATATTAATGGGGAAATTGTTGTACAGTATTATGACATAAGACCA
This sequence comes from Oreohelix idahoensis, assembly GCA_024509875.1. Taxonomy (NCBI): domain Eukaryota; kingdom Metazoa; phylum Mollusca; class Gastropoda; order Stylommatophora; family Oreohelicidae; genus Oreohelix; species Oreohelix idahoensis. Next base: position 459,108 of record JAMPIV010010871.1, on the reverse strand, counting down.
GGAAAACCACTGGCCGTCTTCTTCAGCAAGTCACCGTGATTGTACATGACTTGATATTATTAACTTAAAATGTTTCCTTTGTCAAGGAAAGTGTCAAACTATAGTTTGAAGTTTATTTGACCGAGGCAGTATCGACTGTGTGCCTCCTTGTTATATTTCAAGAGCAGAATCCTGACTTGGCAGTGGAAGCTGGTGATGTGAACATAATTCATCCTGTATACCAGAAAACACTAAGTTAAGAAATCGTCTCCGGGCACTTGATATATCAAACTCAGCTACTCTCATTTCCCAAATGTGTATTAGATCATTCAGATTATGATGAAGACAGACGTTCTTTCAATCATTACCCATTCATAGGAGCAAGAGTAAATTGACACTGTTCCAGATTGACATATTTAATTAAAGTTGTGAAAAATAATATACTCAGTTATAAATTGAATCAATTTTATGTAAATACTTTGAATTATCATTTTGAGTTTCAATATTCCAGTCTACACAAAATTGTGATACTGAAACAATAAATTGTTAAAAAGATTTCACATTTTAAACTTAACTCTGGGTGTTGTTAATTACTTATTATAGAGTTCTTATGTGTATTTGTTGTCATTTTATTACAGGACATTTTACATTACCCTAGACACTAGGCAGATAACAGACACACACCATTATTATACTTAGGATAAAATACGTCGCAGGTTGAGGTCGTAGGGTTGTAGCAGAAAGGTTCTCTGAAAACACAAACCCTATTATCTATTAGACTCAGGGGCCTTCACAGCTTGACCTCACATCTGCATAAAATTCACATTTTACCAATTAACATCAAAATCCACCACATAGATTGGGTCGCTCGCTCCGTGATTTTAAAAGTAGGAAATTAAAGATTAATTGGAGAGTTGGTTTGAGGTATCAGTGCCCAGTGTTTTGTGTTTAGTTAGAGGTTGGTTAACTAGTTTAAGTTAGTTTGATAACATTGAATATTGTTAACAATAAGATGGCAGACTTAGCCAAATTCAGATCTGCTGCTGTGCAGGCTGCAAAGAACATGGGGATGGACGGTCAAGGTCTGATTGCTTATGTTACTGCAGAAGTAGATAAATTTATTGAAAGAGAGAGGGAAGATGCTAGGGAAGCCAAGAAGTTAGAAGCTGAGAGGTTAGCGGAGGAGAAAAGAATTTTATTAGAAGATGCTAGGGAGGCTAAGAAGTTAGAGGCTGAGATCGAGGCTGAGATCAAGAGGCTGCAGTTGAGGAAAAGAAACTTGAGGCTGAAAGGGAAGACAAGAGATTTGCTGCAGAAAGGGAGAAAGAAGAAAGGAGATTGGAGGCTGAGAAGGAAGATAAAAGACTCCAAAGGGAACATGAGTTACGACTAAGGGAGTTGGAATTACAAGGCCATGCTCCTGAAAATGGAAATAGCCCATCCACCTCCGACTCAGCTGCAAGCCAGGGGGTCTCAACCTCAGCCATGGGGTTTCATTTAGACCCATTTGTGGAGAAAGATGATGATACTGAATCATTTTTAAGCCTCTTTATAAGACTAGCTACCATAAGTGGGTTAGAGAAAGAAAGATGGAGTCTGAAGGTATCCCAGGGGCTTAGGGGAACCTCTTATGAGGTATTCGCTAAGCTGAGCAAAGATGACCAAGACGACTATGACATTCGTAAGCAAGCTCTTCTAGTTAGGTATGAGAAGAATAGCGAATTTTATAGGAAGAAATTTAGGAATGCCAAACTGCTGACTGGGGAGACTTACCACCAGTTCTCTGCACGCCTGGAGACATACCTGGAGAAATGGAATGCTCTGGGGAAAACCCAAGATTTAAGGGAAATGATTATGACTGAGCAGTTAAGAGAGTCCATGGCTCCAGACCTGAGAAATATCTCACGGAACAGGGTGCTGAGAGACTGGGGGAGATCTTAAATGTGGCTGAAAGATATCAGGCAGCCCAGTCTGAGATGGCAGGCATAAAGAAGAAGCCTATAGACCATAATAAAACCCCACAAAACCAAAACCAACCTAAATTTGAACATAGGGACAAGTTTAATAAAGGTAAAGCCTATTATGATAAGCCAAGTTTTGACCAACGCGATAGAAACCCGAAATTCAGTGAAAGAAAAACTTTCCCTCAGGGAAATAAATGGTTTAAATGGTGTAAGAGGAACACTCATGACACCAAAGTGTGTACTAAGAAACCTTCTACCTTCGCTGCAATGAAAACGGGGAATCAGGGATTAAAGGTGAAACCTATTGGACAGCAGGAACCTTATCACCCCCCAGTGTGTGAAGATGTTGTATGTAACGGGGTCACCATTAGGTGCCTTTATGATACAGGTTTAGATTATGACTCAGTCGTGAGCTCTCACCTGGTGCGTCCAGATCAATACACAATGGAAACAGTGGAGATCCAAGGAACAACCAAGGACGTAGCAATCATGACACTTCCCAATGCTAGAATAAGTGTAAAAACTCGCTATGTGGAAGGAGTGATTAGAGCAGCAGTGATAAATGAACCAATCTACCCTCTAATATTGGGGTATAGATATGTCTTCTTGGGGTATCCCAAGAGACCTGTGATCATGGCAACAGTGCAGACCAGGTCACAGTCAAGGAAGGAGGACGATGAACCTATAATTACTCATCCAGAGGAGATGAGGAAGGCACAAGCGGAGGATAGGTCACTCAAGCCGTGCTTTAAAAAATTGCCTAAATGCCGTACACCTCCAAATAAAGGAGACTACTATATGAAGAATAAATTGATCTATAGGAAGGCTGGAAGTGGATCCAATGGTCACGGACAGCTGGTACTTATCACTTTGTATACGGAGAAAGTGATGAAATTAGGGCACGCGATTCTCTTCAGTGGTCATATGGGGTTCAGCGCAACAGGACAGCGTGTAGCTTGTCATTACCTCTGGCCAGGAATAACCGAAGATATAAAACGATATGTAAAATCCTGTCCAGAGTGTCAAAGGGTATCTCCAAAGCATTGGACTGCTCCTGCAACTCTTGGTGAAATGCCAATCATGGGAACCCCTTTTGAGAGGGTTGCAGTGGATATTGTGGGACCTCTCACACGTACCAAGAGGAGGAACAGTTACATTCTCACTCTGGTGGACACTTGTTCTATGTGGGGAGAGGCGGTAGCCCTGTCATCAATCGATTCGAAGCATGTGGCAGAGGCATTACTCACCATATTCACGAGGTTAGGTTTTCCGCACCAAATCTTGACTGATAACGGCTCACAGTTCAAGGTGAGACTAACGGAAGAAGTTTTCAGGATCTTCCAGGCCAAGCACTTTCATTGTAGTCCGTATCACCCCCATGGGAACGGCCAGGTGGAGAGGTTCAATGGGACTCTCATTTCTATTCTGCGAAAGCTGGCCCATGAAAAACCTGATACGTGGGATCAATATTTGCCCGCTGCGTTGTTTGCGTATCGGGAAGTTCCACATAATTCGACCGGAATGGCACCGGCAACCCTTTTATTTGGGAGGTCAATGTAAGGTCCATTGGAAACCATATTAAGGACGTGGACAGATGAGAAAGCAGAAGAGACTGTTACCTCATCGTATCAGTATGTGAACGAGCTGACCACTCGTCTCAAAACTGGCTGGAAACTTGCTAATGATAATCTCAGACAAGCCAGGAAAAAACATGCTGCTTATTTTAACAAGAAAGCGAAAGATAGGGAATCAGCTGTGGGAGAGAAAGTGCTCCTTCTACTACCAGGCAGCAGTAACAAGTTGCAAATTGGATGGCAAGGTCCATATACGGTTCTAGAGAAGGTGTCTAGAAATAATTATAAAATCGACAAAAAGGGGAAAGAAAATTTATCATGTGAACCTCTTAAAGAAGTACCTGGACAGAGAAATCCAGGATGAAACACATCTAATGACCTTGTCGATAGCAACGGGGATGACAAATGAACCACTCGACTCTCACGAGTACCCAGTAAATCCAGGTGAAACACAGGCACAGGTGAAAATCAGTAAGCATCTGACTAAGGCTCTGAGAGAGCAGGTTCAAAGGGTTCTGATTGAACATACAGATGTGTTAACGGATAAGCCGGGGCACACAAATCTGTTACAATATGATATGAAGCTAATAGACCCCACACCCATTTGTATGAGAGCCTATATTATTCCGTTCGCTAAGGAAAAAGCTTTGAAAGAGGAGATCGATTATTTGTTGAAGGAAGGAATCATTTCTCACAGTGAATCTCCGTATAGCTCTAGTATGGTTTTGCTGAGGAAACCCTCCGGAGAACATCGTCTGTGTATAGATTACAGAAAACGGAATGCTGTCACAGAAGGTCAGGTGGATCCATTACCTGATACAAATCAGCTGTTTCCCAGGCTGAACAAGGCAAAATATTTTTCTAAGGTGGATCTTAGCAAAGGCTATTATCAAATTCCAGTAAAGCCTGAGGTTCGACCTTATTTAGCCTTTAGCACCTCGGAAGGCCATTATGAGTTCAACATGTTGCCGTTTGGGTTGAAAAATGCCCCGAGTGTGTTTTCCAGGATGATGAGAAAATTGTTGGATCCACTGAATAATCCATGTATAACGAATTTCATGGACGACATCCTTATTGCTGCTGAAACATTCGAAGAACACATTAACTCTCTGAATATGCTATTCGATAGGCTCAGAGAAGCAAATTTGACGGCTAGACCAAAAAATTTTGTGTGGGTTGTAAAGAGCTGGAATTCTTGGGACACACAGTATATAAGGGAAGCATGACCCCTGACCCCAAGCACCTGGAGAAATTGCAAAGAGCACCGAGGCTACAAACAAAAAAAGATGTGGGATCTTTCGTATCTTTGTGTGGGTTTTATCAGAAATACATAAAGAACATTAACTCTATATGTGCTCCGCTGACAGATTTAACTCGTAAGGGCCAACCTGATAAAATTATTTGGTCAGCGCAGTGTGAATTGGCATAACAAGAGTTAAAAGAGAAACTCACCAGCAAGCCGATATTGAAATTGCCTGATTTGAGTCAGGAATTTGTGGTGAGAACGGATGCTAGCAAAGTCGGAATAGAGGCCACATTATTACAAAGGTCCACTTCACTTGATGGGGAATTAAACCCAGTTGCTTATGCTAGCCGCAAGTTGAATAAGGCGGAGTAAAACTATTCAACTAGTGAAAAAGAATGTTTAGCTCTAATCTGGGCTATAAAAAAGTTCTAGATCTATCTCTATGGTAGAAACGCCTAGGACATAGGAGTTCATTTGCGGTAAGTTGTCTCACAGATTATAACCTGCAATGAATGCATGTTTTAGGAAGGGAGATGTGTAGCAAAATCTGTGAAACAATCGCTAAATTCAGTAAGATTTTGCTCCTATAAAAATAAATAAACCCGCCCGTGTGTGTTTGCCTATCGTCGTCCTCTACGCCAGTAGAGCGCTGAATTGTATACCGTAGTATTGCTTAGACAATGATTCCGCTGTCAAATCTTACACGCTTTCCTAGTTTCGTCCTTGAGACTTACAATTAACATGTGCCAGAACTGCGACACCAAACCGCCGTTCTGAATTAACGTAAGATTTTAACTTTAACGCCCCTAATAGTAGCAATTCGGACATTTTCCAGAAGTGTAGAACAAAACTGCAGTAAGAATTAACGCCAATATTAACGCCGCCTTGCAAAACCCCTCTTCGCTCGACACGCAGTTCTATGCCTATATCCACGCTGTTGGACAAGCCAGAATATATAAACACTCACACACATCAGTGTATTTCGGGCTAAAAAGTAACTATAAGGTAACATACGGCAAACGCGTGGTCGAATTGTGAGACGTACTACAAAAGCGCTGTTTCGTTCTGAATGAGAACGACAGTAAAAGAAAAAAATTACGATTTAACGGGGAAATGTTATGAAAATACAGTACGCGAAATGGAAAAAGGGAGCATAGGTGGTCGTGTCACAAGTTCGTTGTTTACAGAAATTTGAATTTGAACTCAAGTGGAGCATAGAAGGTTAGTGTTGCCGTCATTTTGGACGGTGGGAAAAACTCCGACCTAATATATGTTTGGTTTAATGTGATCAAAGAGAGATAAATGTTTATTATCTTTCTGTGACAGGTTTGACTGGTGATTATCTCCTCCTGTCTTATGTTGTCCTGTCTCAGGCAATGTCTTATAGTTGACATGTCTTAAGTCTATTTATAGGATCATATACGGAGTATCTTTATCACCCGTTTGGGAGGAAACGCCTGGTCTTGGTTTGCCTCGATCGAGTCCATGCTCTTTGGGCATGCGCGGGTCTTGGCGGCAAAAGCCGAGAGACTGATTGAGAGAGAGTGTACCTGAGGCTTAGAACGGATGTACCGATCCGTAGATTTCTCTCTGCCAAGTTTTCGATAGGGATTGGAAATTCTTTGAATGACAGTTTTGTCATTCTTCCGCCCCTGAGTGTTTCTTTATGCCAGGATTGGCTGTGTTGTGTTACCTTAGAGTGTAAGGATTCTTTGAGAAGGTAACTGAAACATTATTCGATCTTTTCGTCTCGTTTAGATCTTACATGTACATTTATCGCTGATGGCGACATAGTGAGCGAAGCTCACAAGGAGTTATTATACTGTACTCCAGTATGGCTTCATATTTGAAAGACTAAGTCTAAGTTGACCTGTTACACACATAAGCCTAGGAATCATCTTTATGGATCCGCAATGCAGGCGGAATATGGTTTGGCAGAAAATATATTTAATCTCAGAAGCTTGTGTAAACTGAGAGTGACTTGATTATCGAGGCCCGCGACTTGCGGCCTGATTTCGTTGTCATCATATTGGTCCGTGTTTACGGCCAATCTTCTTCACCAGAATGAAGTATCTGGCATGTGAGGCCAGTCTGAAGTCCTTTGCTAATTGTAGGACAATGGCATTGACTTTGTATAAATAACTGATATCGCCCGTACTACGCAATATATTTGCTAGGGCTTACCTGACGGGGCTCAGTCAGGGATTAGAGCTATTGCATGAACAGTAAACATTGGTCAAGACATTGTTACATGTATGGGATCTGTGATGTCTGAAGCTGACCTTTGTAACTACACACATTATGTACTCGATCTTATACTATTGACTGTTTCGTCCATCATCATCGTATTATCGTACGTCATGAATAAATATTGTAAACGTCAGCAGCATTCCCTACTTCACTGACTTCTACTTGTGGTTGTGTGATTTAATGTGAAGACGTCCAAGAGCCTATACGGCCTTCGTGTTATCAGCACTGTTATCTACTCACCTACACAATCAACCACATTGTAATACAAGTACTACATATCTGAATCTACAGGAATACTGACATTATGTATGTGTCTACTATACCCCGGCGGCACCTCACGCTAGTGACCTAATTCCTCGCTACTACTTGGTACTGTCCAGGACAACACGACACGCTCAACGTACTAACATTCATAACACATCAAAACAGTACGTTACATCTGGGCATTTACACTGAACATTCTTTTACATCTCCTGTCAAACAGACTTTTACATCTGGTGGACCAGATTGGTGGGTTTTTTTGTCAACGACACGGATTTTCCTGCCCACATCTGGATTTATACATCTGGAAGACAAGATTGACGTTTAGTTGTCAGCTACACAGTAGAAAATAGGTCAACGTCTGCTGACCGACGTATACATTTATGGATGGTACAGAATTGCTACATGGACCACAGCTGCTGCAGAATTGCTACATGGACCACAGCTGCTACAATAGTGCTACATAGACCAAAGTTGCTAACGAAGTTATTTAACACTGTGACAATCGTCGAAGGACATATGTGTCAAAGTTCACGTCACAAGTTTACGTGCAAGCTCGAATTGTAAACATAGAACAGTTCAACCTGTTGTTTACTACGACATTCTTCACTTTGGGAGACTACTACACCTGTTGTAAAGTTACGGTGACCTTCAACGGTAGAACGTCTACTAGTGTTTACAAGTGTACTGCAATGAACTGCATCTTTGCGGTTGTAGAGGATTACGCTTAAAGATAAGTGGCCTGGTTTTACATGTCAAACTGAGCCTTTATTTTATGTGCAAATAAGCCTTCCTCGTTACATTCATTATATGCATTCTATTGTTTACTTGTCCTTTGTTTACTTGTTGAGTTAGTGTGTATTTTTTTTTGCGGGTTCAGGTTGGAGGGTCTTACAGTAAATATCCCACTCAACCGAGGGTTACTGTAAGCGTTATTTAGGTATTGTGCATATTTCTCACAGTGGAAATTGCAAGCGACTTTTGTTGCTATTTATTTATTTTTTTTCCTTAGCTGTGACGAGATGCGTTAGTGTTGTTTTCGTTATTTTTTCTCCGTACTTTAGTTTTTGATTCGTTTTGTTTGTATTTGTCTGCCTTATCTTTTCTATTGTTAATTTCTTTACAACCTTTTGTTTATACACTGTGTTGTCATTGTATTATTGTGAATTTTGCGCAGTTATCATTGTGATTTTTGACAACATTTGATTTAGTTAAGCTGTATTTTCTTTTGACCTCTGCGTATGTTTTCGTTTGTTTAGAAGCTTGTCTTTGTTTAGTTATCGTGATATTGTTGATATATATAGTTTTCGTGTATACTTGATCATGTACTATTATTATATGATGCAAATTATATACTGAGCTGATTACTGGTGACTTAATAAATAAGGTAATTGTACTTAGTCTTTATAAAAGACTTATCTCCCACTGAGATTGGGATAACTTGTGTTGCTATTTCAGAGATATTGACAGCACATTTGTAGACAGGATGTTTACATTAGATTACTTTATCGCGCAAGGGATAGCCCTTGGAAAAACTGAGGAGAAATTGGAGGATTTTGCGCTTGCTCAATATGCCAAAGCTCAAAAAGCTGAAGAGAAAAAGATTCAGCTAGACAGAGAATTTGAAGAGAAAAAGATTCAAGCGCAGCTAGACAGAGAATTTGAAGAGAAAAAGATTCAAGCGCAGCTAGACAGAGAAGCTGAAGAAAGGAAGATTCAGCTAGACAGAGAATTTGAGGAGAAGAAGTTAATAAGGGAAGCTGAAGAGAGGAAAGAAAAACAGAAAATGGAACATGAAGAAAGACTCATGGCTTTGGAGATAGAGAAATTAAAAGTGACGAATATGGGTAGTTCTCAAGCGACTTCTTCGAGCACAAAAAGTCATGATTATAAGTTCAAACTTCCTCATTTTAACCCTATGAAATTGACCTAACGTTCTATCTAGATAGACTAGAACTTAATTGTGTAACATATAAAGTAGATAAGGCACAATATGTTAGACAACTGTTGAATTCACTTAAAGGTGAACCATTAAATATTATAATGGCAACAGAAGAACATGAAAGGACTAACTATGAAGTTGTCAGAGCAGCCTTATTGATAAGATATCAGCTTAAAGAAGATGATTACCGTCTTTGTTTTAAGACTATGTTACCAGTATCTGGTGTAGAGTTTTCGGACTTTATAGGAAAGATACGCTTTACTTTCACTAGATGGATAGAGTTGTCTAAAAATGAACATACTTATGAAGCACTTATGGACTTTTTGCTTAGAGACAAAGTAATGTCATCTGTGAATTAGTCTTTTCTTGCCTTTATACACGAACGTAAACCTAAGAACATAAAAGAAATGGAACAATATTGTTGCCAATATGTCACTGCTCATCCACAACAAACGATTAGCAATAGCAAGATTAAAGAAGGTTTACCCGTGGCTTCTGCGACTCCATACAATTCTAATTTCGGAGGTAAAGTTAAAGGTACTCAGCACAACTTCGATAAGAAAAGTAAGCGTAACTTTGGACAGGATCAAAGTGATTCATGCCAAAGAAGCTCGTCTTCTAGGAATTGGAGGCAATCTGATAGCCCTCATAATTATGGTTCCAACAAATTTGGTAACTTTAAAAGGGGTAGCCGCAATAAAAACTATCCTCGCCATAATTCTTTAGGAAGACATCAGTATCAGTATGATAGATATTTTCATCAAGATGTAAATCACAATCACAATTGTGAAAACTGCGGTTCAAACCAAAATAATAATAGCAATAGGGGTAATTACCATAATTCCAAAGGAAATAGTAATCGAGGTAGATGGCAGCATAATAATAATAGATCATGTCATCATACTAACTGCGCTGAACAAGAGTCACAAGGAGTTAGTAATGAACAAAACAATAGTAAATCTAACGCTAGTGCTAGTTCTTGTTCTGCCTTTGATTTTGGGAGAGCATCTCAATGCCCTCAGTGCACCACTTTATTTGAACCTACTACTATATCCACCTTGAGTTGCGGTCATCCTCTGCCCGCTCCTCCTGCCGCAGCGGCTCATGACGGGAGAGGATCTCTTATTCTACATAGGGGTCTAATGAATAATGATCCAGTCTCAGTCCTCTTTGATTCTGGATGTACCACTATTGGGGTTAGACAATCTCTTGTAGATCCTTCATGTGCCACTGGAAGAGTGATCACATGTGTAACATTTGGTGGCACAGTGGAAAAATACTCTACCGCTATCATCCGTATAGCTACTCCCTTCTTTACGGGAGAGGTCCAAGCGTGTCTGCTTCCGAATCCTATTGCGGATCTTATCGTCGGGCGTATACACGGCATTAAAGAGTGTACCCCGCAGCAGATTATTGTTTGGGAAGAACATAACTTAGAAGCTGCTAATGCAGTTATCACGAGAGCTCAGGCTCAGAATATGCCTCAGACTACATCGACCGAAGGTGTTGAGGTGCGTGATAAAGATGATCATGATGTCATTTCACGTGACTCTTTTATCAAAAGTCAACAGGAAGACATTTCGTTAAAAAAATTCTTCGTTCTGGCAAAAAAAGGTGACCCAAATAAGAACACAGATCACAAATCTTGGATCACTATGAAGAATGGCGTACTAGTGCGTATGGTACAAAACTCAGACATGTCTATACATTCACAAATTCTTGTTCCGAAAGACATGAGAGTTAGAATACTGCAACATGCTCACGACAGCTAATGCGCTGGTCATATGGGATTTTCACGTACGAAGTCGAGAGTTCTTGCGTCTTTTTTTGGACATTCGTCAACAGAGACATACGTCTTTATTGTCGCTCGCGTAGAGTTTGTCAAGAAGTAAAATCGAAAGGTCCTCGCCATGCAGCACCTATCCAAGCTGCGGACATTCCTATCCGTCCATTTCAGAAAATGGCGATATATATCATTGGTCATTTCAAAATAAAATCAGCCAGATGACATCAACATACCTCTGAAGAGCATTTCGCCTGCGATATTGCAGACGCTCTTTGGCTGATATTTTCGCGGTTGGGATTCCCTAGGAAAATCTTGTCAGACCATGGCACCCAACTGATATCTGAGACAATGTCGCAGGTGATGTCTACTCTTAATATCAAGAGATCACTGAGTAGTATTTATCATCCTATGTCTAATGGACTAGTCGAACGTCTCAATAGAACTCTCAAAAATGTACTTGGGAAAATAACTGAGGATCATCCTCAGGATTGGGACTGAGTCTTACCCGCTGCTCTCTTTGCTTATAGAGAGGTTCCTAATAAACATACCGGGTTTTCTCCTTTCGAGCTCGTCTTTGGCGCGCGTCCGCGTGGCCCAATGTCCTTGCTTCACGATCTGATAGCTGCCGATGATATTAGTGATGACACACAATCTTCTTACGAGTATGTCATTGCTCTCAGGCAGAAAATCATTGAAGCTTGAAAATTAGCAACTTCCGCATCTAAATTTGCTAAAGCAAAGGCAAGACAGTTTACAAATAAAAATAGACGCCTACGTCAACTTTGTCCTGGAGACAAAGCATTTGTGTTACTTCCTTCCAGGGAAAATAGACTTCTTATTGGTTGGAAAGGTCCTTTTGAGATTGTATCTAAAATTTCTGATGTCGACTATGTCGTCGATATTAACGGAAAGCATAAAACTTTTCACATAAATATGCTTACGGAATTTTATGAACGTCCAGAGTACTTACAACCTATCTTTCAAGCGACGGACGACGCTACAGTCGCTTGTGGCCATTACTCATCGCTGTCTGTCATACAGGATGAGGAATCTTCTTTCTCTGATGTTAATCTTCCTCTTCCGATGATTCCACTTCATTGTACGGAATCATGGAAGGATGTTGCAATTTCACCTAATTTATCAACTAGGGAACAGTCACAAATTTCTTCCATGTTACAAGCATTTCAGGATGTTCTCACGAACATTCCTGGACACACTACAGTCATTGAACATGACATTGTATTGACTGACCATACTCCTATCAGGGTCAGACCTTACCCTATTCCTATCCACTTCCAAACTCAAGTCGAGAAAGAGTTGGATGAAATGATAAAGTTAGGAATAATTGAACCATCCAGTTCGGCATACTTGTCGTCTATGGTTATTGTCCGAAAGAAAGACAATAACATACGCATTTGCGTCGATTACCGTAAACTAAATCAAGTAACGAAGTTCGATGCTGAACCTATGCCTCTGTTGGATGAGTTACTTACTAGACTTTCCAATTCCCGTTTCTTTACAAAGCTGGACTTGTCTAAAGGATACTGGCAAGTTCCTTTAACCGAACGAGCCAAACCTTTCACTGCTTTCTCCACACCTAGGGGTTTGTTCCAATGGAACTTTATGCCTTTTGGCCTTATGAATGCCCCAGCTACATTCGTACGCATGATGCGTCGAATACTGGCATATTGGTCTGATGTGATTGCATACTTGGACGATATCTGTCTTTTTAGAGATTCTTGGGAAGATCACTATCTGGGATTAGATGAACTGTTGTCTACTCTACGTGAGCATAATTTGACAGCTAAACCCTCTAAAGGCTATGTTGGGTTTAGTGAGATTTCTTTTCTTGGTCATCGTGTTTGTCATGGTCTCTTGAAAACAGAAGACCACAACACTTCTAAGATACTGAACATCACTATTCCTAAGACAAAAAAACAGATCCGTAGTCTCTTGGGCCTAATACAGTTCTACGGAAGATTCATTCCGAATCTTTCCTCTATTACGGCACCACTCTCAACCCTATTGAAGAAAGGGTCTCCTAATATGGTGCGTTGGTCCCAAGAATGCCACTCTTCATTGGATCAGATTAAGTCATTATTTCATCTCCTCTTATTTTAAGACTACCTACAGCCGATAGGACGTTTGTCCTTCGCAGTGACGCCTCAGCAATAGGGATCGGGGCGGTACTGATGCAAGAGTATTCTTAGACTCTGCATCCTGTAATGTGTGTCTCTAGAAAACTGAATGCGGCAGAAAGGAATTATTCTGTTCTAGTCCGAGAATTGCTGGCTATGGTCTGGGCAATTCTTAAACTCCAAAGATTCCTTCTCGGCGCGCATTTTGTAGTAGAAACCGATCAAAAAGCTCTCACAGCTATGCAGAATAAGGATTTGAAGAGTTCGAGATCCACTCGATATGCTATTGCTCTTCAACCTTTTCATTTCACGGTACGAGCTATCCGTGGTTCGGATAATGTGATGGCAGACATATTGTCTCAATGCCCAAATGAAGCTACTTAGCTCTGTTTGTCTAGATCCACTGTTACATATCTAAAGTTATGATCTATTCTTACAATAACATGCTTCTGTAACACTTGTTGTCACTTTGTTTAAACTCATGGTTATGTATTGATTTCTTGCTTTCTCTGTTACCGTCTTCGGTAAAACAGAGGAAGGCTTTGTTTCATATGAAATAAAGGTTCAAAAAAAAATTAATGCGGCCACATTTATAGTTTAGATATATATTAAGTGACTATGGTACATTATAACATTCTAAGAAATGTACTGTTTGTATTGTTCTCAGCAAACCGGTGTGATATGTTGGAACGGTGTATAACTACGATGACTTCTATAGACGTCCTGATGTTCCTTGAGGATCTTGCTTACAAGACATCGCCGGAATAGAGCATCGTCTTGTTCTTCTGACATCATCAGATATAAGTTCTATACACATGTAAAATCATATGTTTGTAAAAAGAATTTAGAAATATTGTTAATGATTGACCATTTGAATTTATGGTTATATACGCATTATACGTCGTGAGATTTCGATGTTGGTGTAATCTCGTTATGGAAATTGTCATTCACCATTTATACACATTGATATGAATTTTTGTTGTAACATTACCTGCACTTTTGAGTTGGTTGGTAACACCTCCCCGGATATATTTACTTTGAGAAAATAGTTTCTCCTATCTAGTGAGATTTTTTCTTCTCACCAGACGCTCTACTGTGCGTCGATTGGGTCTGACATTATGATGTTATATTTTTTGGTGATCCTTTCATCGGCGCATTATATATGCGTTGTGAGCTTAATGCACCTGGCTCATAGATGTATTTCAAAAAAAAAAGTGCCAATTTTTTTTCCCTGGGAGGTGTGGTAATGTTGCCGTCATTTTGGACGGTGGGAAAAACTCCAACCTAATGTATGTTTGGTTTAATGTGATCAAAGAGAGATAAATGTTTATTATCTTTCTGTGACAGGTTTGACTGGTGATTATCTTCTCCTGTCTTATGTTGTACTGTCTCAGGCAATGTCTTATAGTTGACATGTCTTAAGTCTATTTATAGGATCATATACGGAGTATCTTTATAACCCGTTTGGGCGGAAACGCCTGGTCTTGGTTTGCCTCGATCTGGTCCATGTTCTTTGGGCATGCGCGGGTCTTGGCGGCAAAAGCCGAGAGACTGATTGAGAGAGAGTGTACCTGAGGCTTAGAATGGATGTACCGATCCGTAGATTTCTCTCTGCCACGTTTACGATAGGGATTGGAAATTCTGGGAATGACAGTTTTGTCATTCTTCCGTCACTGAGTGTTTCTTTATACCAGTATTGGCTGTGTTGTGTTACCTTAGAGTGTAAGGATTCTTTGAGAAGGTAACTGAAACATTATTCGATCTTTTCGTCTCGTTTAGATCTTACAGGTACATTTATCGCTGATGGCGACATAGTGAGCGAAGCTCACAAGGAGTTATTATACTGTGCTCCAGTATGGCTTCATATTTGAAAGACTAGGTCTAAGTTGACCTGTTACACACATAAGCCTAGGAATCATCTTTATGGATCCGAAATGCAGGCGGAATATGGTTTGGCAGAAAATACATTTAATCTCAGAAGCTTGTGTAAACTGAGAGTGACCTGATTATCGAGGCCCGCGACCTGCGGCCTGATTTCGTTGTCATCATATTGGTCCGTGTTTACGGCCAATCTTCTTCACCACAATGAAGTATCTGGCATGTGAGGTCAGTCTGAAGTCTTTTGCTAATTGTAGGACAATGGCATTGACTTTGTTTAAATAACTGATATCGCCTGTACTACGCAATATAATTGCTAGGGCTTACCTGACGGGGCTCAGTCAGGGATTAGAGCTATTGCATGAACAGTAAACATTGGTCAAGACATTGTTACATGTCTGGGATCTGTGATGTCTGAAGCTGACCTTTGTAACTACACACATTATGTACTCGATCTTATACTATTGACTGTTTCGTCCATCATCATCGTATTATCGTACGTCATGAATAAATATTGTAAACGTCAGCAGCATTCCCTACTTCACTGACTTCTACTTGTGGTTGTGTGATTTAATGTGAAGACGTCCAAGAGCCTATACGGCCTTCGTGTTATCAGCACTGTTATTTATTCACCTACACAATCAACGACATTGTAATACAAGTACTACATGTCTGAATCTACAGGAATACTGACATTATGTATGTGTCTACTATACCCTGGCGGCACCTCACGCTAGTGAACTAATTCCTCGCTACTACTTGGTACTGTCCATGACAAAACGACACGCTCAACGTACTAACATTCATAACACATCAAAACAGTACGTTACATCTGGGCATTTACACTGAACAACCTTTTACATCTCCTGTCAAACAGACTTTTACAGTTAGATAGAAGATAAACTTAGATAATTTTCTTATATGCTAAAATAAAAGACAATGACGAATACAATGACATTAATTGGGTAATAGAAGAGTAAAGTGTTAATGTATCTTACCGTAGATAGGAAAATATGTTATTTGAAGAATTAAAGAAGAAAAACGAAAATAGTAAATATAATAAATAAACGTATAAAAATATAAGCACTGTGTGACAGACAGCAACGGGATCAATAATTATTTATCAGAATTTTAACCACTCAATAAATAAAAGAGGTATTGACAGAAAACAGATGGACTAACAGACTACATCTTTCTCAGCTTGACAGATATTGGGAAAGGGTAGGATAGTCCAAGATTTGAAAATTGAGTTCAGTTTTGAAAAAAAAGGACGCTAGAAGCCTAACAGTCCCTGATTGGCTGGAGTCTAATATACTAACGGAGGAATAAAAGTGGTTTGAAGGTAGTGGTAATCGCCACTTGAAACAATTTGTATTACACTAAAGTTGTGTGAAGACTA
This sequence comes from Oreohelix idahoensis, assembly GCA_024509875.1. Taxonomy (NCBI): domain Eukaryota; kingdom Metazoa; phylum Mollusca; class Gastropoda; order Stylommatophora; family Oreohelicidae; genus Oreohelix; species Oreohelix idahoensis. Next base: position 442,691 of record JAMPIV010010871.1, on the reverse strand, counting down.
GATATAAGTACGATCTTGTTTTGCTGATCTGCACCAGCAAGCGATCTGGATTTGACCATATTTATCGCAAATCAAACTTATTAGTGTTAATATTTCTCTGATGCGGTAAAAAAGAAAACATTTATATCATCATTATTATTATTATTATGCATGTATTATTGAATATGTATGAAAATTATGTGGGTAGAAGTTTAACTAGAGGGAAGTCAACATCAAACTTTGTGTTGTTTTACAGAGTTGTTAGGAAATATATTAACATGTTGTAGAAAAGCCAGACAGGCTTTCTGACACTTTGGGAGAAAGTAAAATTAAATATTAATGGGGAAATTGTTGTACAGTATTATGACATAAGACCAGGAAAACCACTGGCCGTCTTCTTCAGCAAGTCACCGTGATTGTACATGACTTGATATTATTAACTTAAAATGTTTCCTTTGTCAAGGAAAGTGTCAAACTATAGTTTGAAGTTTATTTGACCATGAATGGGGTAACAAACCAATTAAGAACGCTAACTAATTGTTTAGTTAGCATGCTGAGTCTGAATATGATTGAAAATGTTTATTAGTTAGGGAAAGAGAGAGTATATCAGAGGTTGAGTAGGACGCATTTATATCGTTCCAGGGTTTCATCTATGACTCAAAGTGAGCCCAAGTAAATCTATACCTGTATATACTTCTGCATCTATAGACTTGAGGCAGTATCGACTGTGTGCCTCCTTGTTATATTTCAAGAGCAGAATCCTGACTTGGCAGTGGAAGCTGGTGATGTGAACATAATTCATCCTGTATACCAGAAAACACTAAGTTAAGAAATCGTCTCCGGGCACTTGATATATCAAACTCAGCTACTCTCATTTCCCAAATGTGTATTAGATCATTCAGATTATGATGAAGACAGACGTTCTTTCAATCATTACCCATTCATAGGAGCAAGAGTAAATTGACACTGTTCCAGATTGACATATTTAATTAAAGTTGTGAAAAATAATATACTCATTTATAAATTGAATCAATTTTATGTAAATACTTTGAATTATCATTTTGAGTTTCAATATTCCAGTATACACAAAATTGTGATACTGAAACAATAAACTGTAAAAAAGATTTCACATTTTAAACTTAACTCTGGGTGTTGTTAATTACTTATCATAGATTTCTTATGTGTATTTGTTGTCATTTTATTACAGCACATTTTACATTACCCTAGACACTAGGCAGATAACAGACACACACCATTATTATACTTAGGATAAAATACGTCGCAGGTTGAGGTCGTAGGGTGAGAGAAGAAAAACCAGCAGAATGTCAAGTTGCCTAAGAGGACAAAATCAGTGCCAGGAAAAGTATGAAATAGGATCATCCCTGAGTTATTAAAAGAGTCCATAGACAAACAACTGAGAGATCAACAAGCAGGTTTTCGACAAAACAGATCAAGTACTGACATAATAGCCACATTGAGAATAATAGTTGAACTAAGCCTGGAATGGAATTCACCGCTATAAATCGGATTTGTGGACTATGAAAAGGCATTTGACAGTGTAGAAAGAAAATAATTTTGGAAATTGATGAGGCATTATGGAGTTCCCATGAAGATAATTAACTTAATAATGAAAACGTATGAAGTCATGACATGCAGAGTTCTTCATTAAGGACAACTTACAGAACTGTTTGGGATAAGAACGGGAGTGCGACAGGGATAACTTGGCTCCATTCCTTTTCTTACTAGCAATAGACTTGGTTCTGAAAACATCGACATCACACAACAGAAATGGCGAGACCCGGTCATCATTTTCTGCTTACGCACTTGTCACAATAGGCTGAGGTACCATCTATATAACTAGTACAGGACTGGTCCAGCAGATCTCTGGTCCTATGTCACCAGCCCCATGCTCCAGTTCTGCCCAACGTTCAGCAGTGAACGGAGTGGCATAAGGCAACAACCCACTTCATTTCCACGAAAAACGTTTTGACGATGCCAGGAACCTTGAGCTGACTACTGCCTTTATTAAAGTCATTAATGTACAAGTCTGAGATCGAACGAAGAAGAAGATAAGAATCCAGTGGAATCAAACTAAACAGCTTGGTGATCTAGATTCTGCAGATTACTTGGCTCTTCTGTACCATAGAAGATGCAATCTGATGCAAGGCGAAATAAAAATACCTGATTTACAAGTGGGTCTAAAATTACACAGGGAAATGGTAAAGATAATGAAAGTAAAATGCAGGAAATGATAACAAGGTGAAAACCCGAACAGATGACCTCTGAAAAAAAAATAATTGATCTTTGTGGTGTCATGAAAGGAAGCACCCCGATGACATTGCCTATAGAAAACATTCATATTGTTTCAAAATAATATTCTGTACCAATCAGTGCCGCTCTCATGGACAACTCAATCTGTTATATTATTCGTGGATTTTGTTATGTATTCCTAGGCAAACCAAATTAGCCTTCGTTAGAAGGAGCTGTAACCATCAGAGGGCAGGCAAGAACAGAATAGTGACTAGAACCTGTGACAAATCTGCTCCCACAGAAATTAAACGATGGTCAACAACAAAAATCCAACATCGGCACCCTGCACTGATTCCGTACGTAAGATCTATTAAAAGACGCAATGGCCGGCCGCTGTGGCCGCAAGATCTTTTAAAAGACGCTGATTTATTTCGTTGTTTCTTTCTATTCTGATTTTTATACTGCCCAGAATTTATCTCGAACGGAAGTAAACACAAAACTGGGCAAATTTCAACAAGCTTCAATGTCTTTTATTTGCGTTTGAATGGATTTTTTCACATTTATCTTCATCTTTAATCGTGTTTTGTCGTATCGCCATAATAGCCGAAAACACACAGGATATGTTACTAATATGTAAACAGTGAACAAACTGTGTGATCAACCATAACTTTCTTACTTTTTCTGTATTTCTAAATGGATTATCTGCACAAAGAGAGCAGTGAAACTGTATTGTGATAACAATTTATGTTGCAAGCCTTACGTAAGTCGAAAATTTTTGTTCAAAATTTCAAGTTATCTTTTTTCCGTGTACATATTATCTGTTATAACATAAACATAACATAAAATTAGCCAGAAAGGCATATGGATTTATATTGTTCATCCAATGTACTTTAATTTGATATATAATATGTTATACTTAACTCATGATTAGACACAGATTGTCAGTAAACGTAAATTATGTATGTGTAAATTTTTGGGGCTTAAAAATAATTCCGTCCAGAGCTGAAAATAATTACGTACGGAATCAGTTAAAGAAATCGACATTTGCCAGTAACCCGATACAATTATGGCGCTTTCATACTAAATCGGGAGCAGTATGTTGTATGTTTGGCAACACGGAGCAAAAACATAGCCAGTTTCTTGTCTTTTGTAGAAATATGACATTCGAACTGTATTGTGACGTATATTCAGAAAAAAAATTGGTTCGCACTAGCGTATAGCCTTTACGTGAAGAGATCTACAATCTACTGTAAATCAACATAATTTCTGAATCTACGTCACCATGAACTGCCAATATCGTATTGCTACAAAGTCTCAATGAAGAAAGCTGAGCATGAATCGACTACAGGTTACTTAATACTGTAGCAGTGTTTTAACTGCAGGCCTTGCTGAACCCACAGAACTTTTCAAAAAGCTGAGTAGGGCAAAGCTGTTGTAGTAAAAAAAGCTCTCTTGTGCCAGCAGCCGCAGTAACTCCACTTCCAATAGTGTATATTAAAGTTGTTAAAGTTAAAGTCTTTTGATCTCGAATAGCGTATATACAAGTCCCCTACTGATGACAACTGTTGCTATGATTAATATGCTCAGAGATTTCAATATGAGGTTTTGATGAGCTGGCAAACATCATGTAAAACTAATTGCGACAGAAACCATTGCTGTAAGTAGCGCGCTTTTACACGCATGATAAAGAAAACTAGTTCTCCCAATACAAAGTGCAACCATTCACTACTTTGTGAATGATATTCTCATCACGACGATTACATGTGAGGAATACATTGAAACACTGGCCCTTCTCCTCAGTTGGCTCATGGAAATTAGTCTAACAGCACGCCCTAACAAATGTGTCATTGGGATTAAGGAACTATAATTTCTAGGACATACTATTACCCATGACTGCAATGCTATTTTGAGAAATAAGAAAAGTAACCCACACATGACGCAAAAATAACACAATATCGTTTTTTTTAATTTTAATTTGCCTGTTACAACTATTTATTAAAGTCTTCAATAAAGACTGCCATGTTAACGGAACTCACAATCAAACGTACCTTTATCGAGCATCATTCGTTGTAAACAGCGACCACGAACCTTTCATACTTTTGACCGCTTCAAAGCACCAACGTGCAAAACTGATGAGATGGGCGATTCTTGTAAGCATTAATTCCTTCAAGGAGGAACATACTCCTAGTCAGGAAAATATAGGTGCCGACTTTCTAAGCAGACACACTCTGGAAGAACCGGTTAAGATTGAAGAGGAGACTGATTTAACGCCAGCCTTTAAAAAGAACATCGGATGGATAAATGGAGAACGATATGTTGCATGATATAATGAACGGGTTAAGTAGTCAAATAAAAGAATAAGAGTTGAATTATATTAGAGTACCAGTCGGGTGCGAGTGAGAAGTGGCCACAGTTCAGTCGTACTGGACAACATCACTCATCAGATCTCGTCCACCCTATCACAGAAGAACACGTTGATTAATCGGTCCCATTCGACACTGTCCTTTCAGGTACGAAGAATAATCTTCAAATTTGCAGTTCATCATGTCCCTTACTTTAAAATCCTTATATTAATGGAATTGTTTTCACCTTATTTCAGTTTTTATATAAAAGTGGCTCTTTCAGTGCGATCAAAACTTGAGAGATTAAAATGTACTAAGAAATGCAGTTATTTTTGTCGTGAAGTCTGATTCACAACACGTTATTCTGACCAAACGGCGCGCCATACTTTATGACAGTATATCCTTGACGAACCAATGGAATCGCATCTTCATGTGTAGTGTTTACAAACGTACTAGCCTAACAATGGCGAGCTCAAATCCGTGTAACCTTGATTCAATTGGAGGTAAGCTACAGACTTATGAGCGAAGTACAGCATGGCAGACGTCAAGAATTCACAAATAGGAATGTTTAATTACTGGAGTGTGCAAAAATTTCTACGGGAAGTAATATGGTAATGGAGAAATCTCGAGTGGAATGCATCGAGACATCAGGCAAGTCAAAAATTTTGCTGTTTAGGCTACGCCTAGGAAAAGATGGTAGTATGATAAATAAAGACAAATATCGAAATAGAAAAAGAATAATACAGAGAGTATTTTAAGCCTAAGATGAAGGAAATCGGTCCAGGAATAAGTGGGACCGCTTGGCATACACTAGCATTTATACGAGTTATAACACTACATAGAATAAGAATAACTGACGTTAAACAGATAAGGCGTTTTTGCACAAAACGCAGTATAATTTTAGGTTCAGTTAGGAGTCACGACGGTGAGAGGCATGGTAGAGCTGTCTCAGAAAATAATAATGAATGCGTGTATCCTTGGAAAGTGTGAAATGAATTTTGTGAATTCTTGGTTTTTTTTCCATTGTTTAGAAAGAGAGTAACGTGTGGAAAAAGGCGAATAACAGCGAAACATGTGCAAATGTAGATAAATGTAACGTGTGGGAGAAAAAGAGTGGGACGTGTGGAAAAAGGCGGGAAAATGAAGAAAAGGTATAAAAGGAGAGATGTGGGCGATAGGGCATAGTTTATAGTTTTTAGATTTAGAAGAAGGATTTTAGTTAGGCAGTTTTATAGTGTTAAGGTGAACTTCGTCTTTGAGATTATCAAGACAAGTTTTTTTTTTTTAAGTTGACAAGTTTTTATATCATTCTGTTGGATATATATTTATTTAAATTTAAAATCAAATCGAGTAGGCTTTGACAGATTCTAAAATTGTGTTCAGAGTGCTCCTTCTCCAAGTAGCCTTCACTTTAGGCTTACTATTCTCTTGAACGATAAATTGAGTGATTGCGTGTGTCGCTAGAGAATACAGGACCCAATCATAGTTTTAAATGCATTCCTGACTTCCTTTTTACGATCTTTTTTAATTTCAGCACCAGTTTTTATGGTGCGCTATAATAAACTCTTAACAAAGAGTAGCCTGATCGTAGAAGTAGTCAACAACATCATGAAAAGCGGATACGAACAGAGGCTTCGGAAATCAACCAGGTTATGGGAAATAACTCTTACTAACGATGTTTCTTCACTCAAGGTTGTTTTTGCCTGTCTGTAAATAAAGTCCGTGCAGAAACTGCCAAGCTAATATTTAATACAAAAAGGGGTTAAGATCGTCCCATGGCAGATACTGCCATAAAGTGGTATGGGTTTGAAGCTTTAGAGGCTTTGCATCTCAAAGTGTAAATTCAGAACAGAAGTCCAGTTCTCAGAGTGGCTATGGACTGAATGGTGATAGGTTTTAAATTCTTCACTTCGTTTCTCGTATCTATTTTATAAGTCGAACTGAATATATATTTTTCCTTGTGGATATACAATTTGTTGAGCGTAGAAAACGATCAAATCATTGTAAAATTTGCAGTGCTTGTTTAATGACGTCAAAATAACGAATTTTCTACATTACTGTGTTTTATTTGGAACGTACAGTCTGAACATTTGAAAACCATTATACGATATTGCTTATCACTAAACCTAAAAGGGTAAGAACGAACTTGGGAAGAAAAATAAACTTCAGTCCAGAATCTCCATCTCAGTCTGAAGGCCTGTAAACACTTGAACAGAAACGTATAAAGAATTAGCTCTCGTCAATATATTTACCTGCGCACATGTAACTGACGCGGCTACATAAGGAGGATATGTAGATTACTAGTTTTTCAGATTTGTACAGCTGGACAAATGTATGCCTGTATTTCGGAACGCAAACACACTTTAGTAGTAAAGCTCCCTCTGTCGTTCGGCCTTGGCCTATGTATAGGACGTACCCTAAATGAAAAGCAGGCCATAATAAAAATTCAAATACAGCGAGAAGCACCAGTTCTGTCAGAGGGAGACTTCTTTGCCTTCTACATCTGAGAGCAGACTGCGTGACCATTAACAGCTAGACTGTATGTACTTGAGGGTAAGAAAGAATGTATAAATATATATATAATTCTAGTTAATTAATTCACTTGTGCGTTAGGAAGTATGTAGATGTGTTTCAAACTACGGTGTAATTTCTGGAGGCTAAACCTAGCTGTGTTTTAGATTCAAATAGAGTGAGTTCAAGAAAGAGAGAAGAATTTCTACAACTTTAGTGACTTTTGATACTTTTGAACTATTTTTAAATGTTTTATTTATTTAAATGTTATAATTAAAATTTGATTTCCTTGAAAGATTTTCAAGTAGAAAAGAAAAACCTGTAAAAATAAATTGTAAATATTTACCAGCAGACTTACTTAAATTATTTAAGTTAAGTTACAGTTCTTGTTGGTAGATAGTTTAGTTAATACCCCTAGCAGAGCTAATGATATTAACAGAATAGGATCTTGAGAGGAGCAGTTAGGAACTTAGAGTAATACATTACCATCTTCTCTAGGAACTTATACAGCTTGATCCTACCTTTGATGTCCATACACCATTACTCTTTTCAGAGAAGGGGGTATTTCTTATTAGACCAGTAACTTATCTGGCACTATCCTGGTATCACTTGATACAACTTTGTGTCCAGGATACTTCATAATTTCTATAACAGGAACCCTCTCGTGACAATTTTATAAGGGCAACTGGCAGATGACAAAAGAACAGTCGGACGACCGCAGCTGAGGTTCAAAGATGTGTGTACGAGGGGCATAAATCCAGCAACCTCGGAGGATGAAGCTGCCGATTGCACCAAATGGCGATGTTCCCTACGGCGCCACTTCAGATTGGGCGAAAAAGAACTCTCACAACAAACAGAACAGAAACAAACACGCCGAAAGTTACACCAAGCACACACACAAAAAAAAATCCCGCTGAGGGCTCAAAAAGGACGTTTTCTGATTTTTGACATAAAATAGACAATACAAGAAAAAAGGACTTTATAATCCCAAACTATTTATGCATGATTGTGATGACTAGAGCTAGTAGTTATTGTTTTACATAGGTTATAAAAAAATATGAAATAAAATGTCCTTTAAATTGTATATTTCAGAATCATTTTAACATCAAAAATTTACTTCAGCGAAAAAAGCCTGTCCACGTTTGCATTGTGACCATGCACCGCAAACAAATATTGTGCGATCTTTAAAAGTTCAGAACTAAATTCAACATTTACTGATTGTTCTAACAATTTGGTTCGTCCTCTCAAGTGCGAACAACTGAATGAATCCACCATTACTGGTGTTTTGTCTGGCTGATCAAAGCACCTGCATCTACTAATGCCACATCTTTATCACTTAAATATAGCTCAGAAATTCGCACATCTACACATGTTGGTACTTTACTTAATGTAAAGTCATCTATGAATAATATGTGAAAGCTTCTTATGATTTCATCGATCTTTCTAAGTCTTCTAAACAAGTAATGAAAACTTCATAAAATTTGTCACACAAACTACCAAGTCCACCTCTTCTTTTTTTAACAAGCATATTCGGAATTTTCTAGACAAAAGCATTGCTTAAGAATGTCTATGACAGATTTAATACAGTTTTGTGCTTCAACAACTGAACTATATTTCTATGTAACTCGATACATATTTACTTAAAAAATACTCCCTAAAGAACATATTTGCAAAAGATAGACCTCTTCAAAGTCATGTTCAATCTCCGAGAGGAAAACGCCGGACTAATTGCACTATTGACAAAAAAGAAAAAAAAAGCCGCCCGGTGCCCAATCTTAAAGTCAAAAAAGGACAAATCCGGGGAAAAGAGGACAAATGGTCACGCTACTCTACGATGAGTTGACCAAAGATATTTTTAGCAACAGAGATTTGAAATACAAGAAATTGACAAAGCTCAAGTAACCTTAAATATGGGTAGTTAAAAAAGCAGACAGCAAATTACCCAAAAATAAATGAGACGTGTGTGAAAGTTCAGTTGACATCAAATACCAGTAGAAAAGCTTTTTAACTGGTAAAGTCAGGAGTGATAGGAACATACCGAGAAAACAGTTTTGCTCTGTTGTATGATGCTGCTATGTGCCGGCAGAAACACAAACTTAGCTGCTTTGTTCCATCATATAACTTCAGAAACTCCTCGGAAGGCATGACAGATGAAACGCTCGTATTTCCTATATCCTTCTTCTTCTTCTTGCGATCGCATCTTTGATGTTTACACCGTCAGATGAGTTCTCAGATGAACTCGACCGTTGTCTGGAGTTCCTCTTTAGCTCCAAACAGCTTTGACTTTAGTGTTGAAACATTGGGCCAGTATATCTTTCTTAACTGGTCGTACAGAGGACAATCCTGTAGAACATGCTCAGCAGTTTGTTCGTTTAATCCACATGTGGTGAAGCAGACAATCCGACTAGGAAACTTCATTCACTACGAATCCTGCTTTTTCTTTTAAATACAATTTTGCCTCGTCTTGGCGCGCACGGTTCAACCACAAATGTTGTCGGTTATATTAGGGTGGTTGTTCAAATACAAAAGACAGTATGGTCTAACTATATACACTTATTACTTAGAATACTGCTTTAACAGTGTGACGATATTTGTGTACGTCCTTCTACAATCTTCGTTCTCTCCAGCATTACCGATTAATTTCTTCATTTTCCACACTCATCATTCTATTATTTGGCATATTTTATGCACCTACATTCTTACCTAGTCACTCCCAGACTTGTTTACGTTTCACCACGTGAATCGTAGTATGACAAGACTAATTAGACAGGTCAGCGAATAATACTTTTATCACTTAAGTCATCTAGCCACCTTTGATAGAGACTGTCATTGTTGACACAAGGTTGTCTCGCACGATCGACGGAGAGAAAGCCAGACTGTTAGTCTGGGAAATTCGTCTGGGAGATGTACGTAAACACAGGTGATAATATGTAATAGCTTCCGACGGCCCATCTCTGCATCAATAATACAGATAACCTGTATGGGGAAATTATGTTGGGAAAGATATTAGCCAGGAAATAAGTTCACCAATGTGTTTGTGAGTTTGCACAAATGCAATCGGAAGTATTACTGCCATATTTGAAAGAGGTCACGAGTTTAAATTTCAAAATTGACATTTTAAAACACGCGGGGGATAGTAACGATTTAATACCCCGACCTACATAGTTCTAAAGAAACAGGATTGGTCTAAATCGAGAGCCTGAAATAAACTTTATCTCTCATTGGAAAGCTGGCCGGAAATACCATCTGGGACTTTGACTGAGAAATGTATCCCTTTTTTTCTTGTACAGAGACAGGTGTCCCTCGCCATTCAGGCAGATACTCGCCAATTTCGGAGGTACCTGTAGTGAATTTCTAAATACAAAATCTAAATTAATATATAACAATATAGGGCAGAACGGCAAAATAAGAAAGTATAAAAGAATTTTCTGCTAGAACTGTTGGTATCGCCTACGCCTTCAGATTATTATTTGCTAACGAATAGCCGAACAAAACGGTACCCAAATTTTTCAAATTCGTCCTTGACATAATCACTTTTCCTAGTTCTAAGAAAATATGTGCCTAAAAATGCATTGTGGAACGAGGAGGGGAAAGGTAGATGAAATGCTAATTCGTTTCGCATTGATTTTAAACTAAAAGCCAATACTAGCATAGGGGCAAGCCTTGCCTTAGGGGTTTCCACAAAATACGAGGAAAAAGTTAGAACATGTAGACAACTCGTGTCACAAAAACAACCTTAGCTCTTATTTCAAAGGACGTAATTATCATGTAAATAGAGAAGACAGCACATGGAAAAGAATTAAAAAAACAAACACTAACTTAGAAAAAAAAAACTTTGTACTTCTGAACCAAGCCAACTAGTCCCATATAAATTGTATATTCGTGTACCTTAGGACTTGTTGACAAAGAATACGGTAATAGTTAAGCAAATAGTCCATTAATTAACTAATTATAGCCATAATACTATAGTGGATCCGACCAGACTGTCAAGTAAAGATCATGCCTGCTTGTAATTTTTTATGGCATGTTTTGAAAAAACGACTTTGGGTAAATGAGGTTAAAAGGTACGGGATATTTGATTGGGTGGATTTTAAAGGAAGGCGAAGTATGATTGGTTGACCTAAAACTAAAAATATATTTGCCTTGGAAACATATTGGGAGTTGTTATTTGAAACGATAGATTCAAAAATAAATGTAAACATGGTCCCATTGGACAAAATAGTAGATACTGGTACGAAACGGGGACTGTTCACTGCCATTTCAAGTAAATTTTGTGTAAAGCAAAATCGATGAGAGCAGGCGGAGAAATTTTCTAACATAGGAACAGCCTGGACATAGGGCAGATCGAAAATGTGCCATATTCTATTGCCTAGTCATCGTTTACTTGTGTTATTTCCTTGCATCTGTGGTAACATTGATTTTCTTAACATTTTATTTAAAATAAATTTTGAATGTGAAATACTAACATAAGACTGTAAGTAAGTGAGTCTATGGCAGACTCAAAACAGAGTCTAGAGATTGATCCAGCATATGAAAGACTATCAGAGAGGTGTAGACCAACTAAATTATATAGGATTATCATCAGGAGCATAATACCTATCCTATTATATAGAAAACAGATTATTGCTGGAATTGCAGAGGCGTTGTAACTATTAGGGGAGAGGAATACTGGTATACCTGGTCACATCAAAAGAAACTGGTGAAAGGGATTGTCGTAAAGAGCTGATCTTGCATGTTTGTTTGTAATGTGCCTGTACTGGTTGTTGAATATTATTGTAGGCTGTTGATTACGAAGGAGGCATATCCTTCTGATTTCAGAGGGTTTTGGTTGCTGTCAATAACTGGTGCCAGACTACAGTGGGCCGATATATTCATGCCACAGTCTTGCCTTTTTCGGAGACAACTGTAAACCACCATCATTCTTGAAGAAGTGGGAGCTGAAGGTTGTCGTTCAGCGAAGTGCAGGAAGAGTCCTACATCATATTACAAAGATAGGTGCATGAGTTTGTATGTGATTGTCGTGGTACTGTTGTGTTGTATTAGATAATAAAATAAATTGTGTAATTTTTTATATGTTTAGTTGGTTAATGCAACCTTACACTAACATTTCATAACCCTAGACACCAAACGTAGTCATCTTACATTCTATCTAGAATAAGTCTGAATGAGATCATAGTGGTGGTAGTAGAAAGGTGCCCTGGAAATTTACTCTAATATTTATTATATTCAGGGACCTTCACAGCTGACCTCATTCAGTATACTAAGATTTCTTAACACCAAACTGTATTAACATCAACCCACCACAGTACCCATAAGAGCTGGGTCGGCTCAGGAGCCGAGAGTCCCTGGTCGACGACACTCCTTCAATTGTACTCGCCAGGGCTCGAGTTAATCCAGTCCAAATCCCAGTCAACGAAAAATCTTTAAATGTCCTCTCCCGGGTTTGATCCTGTGTCACCCGGTCGCCAGCGCAGTTTGGTAACCTCTACACCAGCGCCGCTCCCTCTTTATAACTTAAAAGAGAACCCGCAATCTTAAATACAAAGACTGGAAACTTAAGAAATCCGAAACACCAAGTCAAAAGAGGGATTCTGACACTACCCCAGACCGAGTGTTCGAAGCATCAAATCAACGTTGCAGTGCCCATTCTACTGTGCCAGGAGATTGTGTATGCCATTTGGGGTGAGTCTAAACCTGCAATTTAAAATGTGAATTTGACATGTATGTACTTCCTAAGTGGTGATACAAAGCATAGGAGGCTGGCAACCTCAACATATGAAAATAGTATGTTCATAAACCACTACATCAAGCACTGGTGCTTGCTTTATGCTAGTTCGCTCAGGAAAGCGAAAGCAGAAGCGACCCCAGACTTCGAGCGGAGCAGTGAGATGATTACCTCACATGTGCCAAGGGTGTATAGTAACATTTTGTGAGATATGTGTACTTTTATAATGTTAGTTCAGGCAAATCAATGCACTCGCGCTGTTTAGACACATTCTCCCCATTTAATTAACCAGAAGAATAACGGTGATTTCTAATCATATTCCCTGAGTTATACTATGTATACTCAGGGAGAATAATTATTCAGAGAGGCTAATATTGGTGGGTGTCCAGCTAGACAATGCGCCTGTTAATCTGCAGCCCAAAAATGTAATTAGCAGAGGCATTTGTTCTTTTATTGTTCCTACGGTTCGTGGTACGAGACTACATTACTAATCGTGGTACAAAGTTACACTTACAAGAGACCTGTCTGAAGTAAGAGTCTTCGTAAAATATTGTGATTGAATAGCTGGGGTCGACACCAACTACCTACAGTGGACACTTTGTGAAGACACCCACCTTGACATTAGGAGTGAAGTTCATCTAGACGGCTCTAGAGAAGAGTCCTCATCACAAAAGGCCTGACCACGACCCATTGCAGTACTCAGCCAGTTTGTTTTTGTTAACAGGCACAAGCAACGGACAGTAATCATCAGTCCCCAATTAAGTCTAAGTGAAAATTTGTAAAAGCTTCTAAAGTCACTTTCATCCATAATTATTTGAAGTTGTTAAAGACTAATTGATTATTAAATTTGTTATATGTTATTTTACAAATCCATAGTTGATTCAGTTCTTTTAAATAAGAGAGCACATGTATGATCTAAAATCTTTAATACATAGTTACAGCCATAGAGCCAAAAATACTTATAACAGGAGTTTCGCTGGATTAAACCAGCTGGGGGCTCGAACAAGCCACACCATTGCTTAAAACTTCACAAAAGGTGCCGGATCAGATATAAGTTAATAGTGCTCTGCCATATGCAGCATTGTTCTTGACTTCTGAATTATCTTGTGAACACTACCTTGAGATATAAGCATCATTGTCCTTCTATCTACAACTCTGCCAAGAATAATCTTGTGCGAAGGTAGACATCTTTGAAGGCCCATTTTAGATACTCTTGAGGTTTGACCACTTGTGGACCACCAGTGCAGAGCAAAGGGGAGGCAAATCCCATGACAAACGCTATTAATATATATCAGTGACTCATTATAACACGAGTACTCGAGAAGAATGAACTTTTCGTCAAGTGCTGTCAGCGAAAAGTAAATAATAATATAGCATTTTCTAGCTGTTCCTCTGATATTTTAGACTTTATTCAATCCTCACACGGCCCTCCCTTCTAATAACCTCGGAGAGAAGGTAACAAACGGAGTTTTACCTTAGTCTGTGACAGTGATTCTTGACAGAGTCAGTATAACAAGCCATTCATATTTCCACACTGTGTTTGTCTTTATACACGTAATTAGGCCTGTCTGCGGGACTACTCTAATCACAAATAGAATAACTTAAAATGTTGACATTTACACTGTAAAGTATGGTTGTTATCGTTGGCAGGCTAGCAGCTTTTAATATATCTCACCGCTTTGAACACTCGAACTTAGATAAACTACGCCGTGTAAATCATGGCACTGATTGGAAGGTGCCACTAGATTTGCCATTTATGAAAATTCGTTCGATAGTTAAGACAATGAAGCTCGCTACAAAATCTTATTGTTTATTACGGTTACAGTATTTTAATTAAACAATTTTACACTTCAGTGAATGAATTAGTGACACTAATATCCTCCACCACCAACTAGAAGTTGTAGGGATCGTCTGGATATTACCATATCCAAAGATTTTGATAGCTGTTTGAAATACTGCAGATAGGTTGCAAGATGGTCTATTTCCCTTTCGTAAAGAGTTTATAGTGAAATGAAAAGAAATCGCACAAGAGAAAATTAAAATGTTACGGGATGAATAGAGGGAAAACGATACAATCTCGTCAAGAACTATCGAAGAAATCTGGTAAGATAGAAGCGTAGTTTAGACAGGTGTGACACCATTACAAAATCGAACATAAAATGCTCAGTAGTCCGAAACGGTTTTGTAGATATAATAGAGACATATCACAAAATGACGTTAGAGACGGAAACCTGCACAAGACCTTTTTTTTCGAATAAAATTTTGCCTATTCGGTTATTATAGGGGGCATGTCAAAATATAAAAAAAACCTCCAGGTCTTGAAATCTTACACACATGACCTGATGGAGTAAACCTCAGCCAAGGAAACTGAACAAGGAAAGTACTAGCAATGGCGCGACGGTTTTCATATCATTAGGCGTATTCTAAACTCTACTGGCTTATATTTACAAATTCTGTCTTGTTATGTTTGTTTTACTTCTTGGAAGATACAACAGAGCGACAAGCTGTATTTTTTTTTTTTTTTTCGATTCTGTAAAACTTAGAATGTTTTTAAACATAAGAAAAGGCGTGATCATTTTAATCTCACAACGTTTACTGAGTTCATATTCATCAGCTGTCTGGTCATATTATTGTGACGATGTTTGTTAATTCTAAAAAATATTATTTAGCTGTCTGTGTCGTTTGTCTTTACGATCCATCGGTAAACGGTTATTATTCGTTTTATTATTCTTAATGTTCATGTTTATTGTTTTCCACTGTGATTTAAGGTAAGGTTTGTAATCGAAACATTGTACTTTTACCTTTGCGCTGCTGTAAAACTATGATAAACACCTTTATTTCCTTAACCTTTATTCTGGACATTCGGAGGTTTACCAGATGTTGTCAACTTGCAAAGCTCACTTCAGTGAGCGCAGGTTTTATAGCAAGTCTCGTTAGTGCCAGAAATAGTAACTTTTATTCTCAACATTATTCTCAGTGGAGTGTATACAGATGGGTACACGTCAGCGCTATTACAGCATGAATAATAAATGTTAAGGCGCATTTCATTTCAATGTATGTGAAGGCCTGATCACAATCAGCTTCTTCTTCTTCTTCTTTGATCCATAGCCGCCAACTGTCAAAGCAGTCAGTGGCCATCACACCTGGTGGCGTCTTGTAGGGCAGCAACAAATTGACTCTACTTTGTTCGGTCGGCGGCCATCCTTCGTACAGTGCCCCAACTCTGGTTCATTCTTAGCATCTCGGCCTCCACAGTTCTCCGCCAAGTTGTTTTTGATCGGCCGTAGCATTGCTGTTCTTGTAATGGTATCAGGGTCCCTTCTGAGAACGTGGCCAACCCAACTCCAACGTCTACCAGATTCGGAGAATTTTCCTTAGACAGATTGTGTGTAAGGAGGACAGTTTCGACATTTCCTTCTCTGTTGCGCTCCAGCATTTCGCACCCCAGAGAAGCACAGAAAGTACACAGCTCTTATTCAGTCTTAATTTGGGGTTTGTGCTGTACTGGGAAGACTTCCAAATGTTGTTGAGACTAGCAAAGGCTGTTCTCGCTTTATTCATTCTGTTATTAATGTCCTTGCTTGTTCCACCATCAGCTGCTGTTACTATGCATCCTAGGCAAGTAAATATGTCTGTCTGTTCTAACTTCTGGTTCCTTATTGTTATTGGCTCAGGAGTGCCCACATTGAGTGTCAGGACTTCTGTCTTCTTCAGATTGATGTTCAGACCAACATGCTGGCTATACTTATTCAGTCTATCGGTTTTTTTCTTGAATGTGTAGATGTGTATGAGTGAGTAGTGCAATGTCATCTGCATATTCCAGGTCTTCCAGTGTAGAAAACGTTGTCCATCTAATTCCTCTTGGACTGCCCTCTGTTGTCTGGCGCATCACCCAATCTTTGGCTGTCAAATATAATGTTATTGATTGTCATGAAATATTCTAATCCACATATATAAATTATTAGGTAAATATGAAGCCTAACAAATAAAATTAATAAAGAGAAGAGCAATGGGAAAATAACAGTGCTGTCACAAAGAATGTACTCGAAATCCCCCTTGTTTTCTGCTACGTCTGCAAATTGTAACGCTTTCACGTTGATATAAAAGCTTACTGTATTATTACCCGCCTTCTTCAATGAAACGTGTGCTGTATTTCTTCGAAAAACATTAAGAGGCAGACTGCGTAATGACCTAAATTTTAAATTCCATTCATGTCTTTTTCTACATTACGTTACCAAAACGAACGAACAGATGGACAAAAGGATAGCGAGAAGGGAGAGGCAGAAAGCCGAACATTAAACACGCGTCGCGCGATACACAATTACTACTATCACGCGTGTTAGGCTACAAGCACTAACTTTTTTTCAGACGGACAGTGATAAAATACACTACCCTTTCCCAGAGTTAGGTTTATAAATCATAACAAACTCTTATTAGAAAAGACAACATTAGATGGGTTTACGTTTGAACATATAACAGTACCCAGACAGCACATCTTCGAAACAGGAGGTAGAAGAAATTGCATATTTTGAACGCAGCCACGTAGCTCCTTTAAATTAGTATTTTTGGGTTCCTTAGGGCTTGCTGACGAATAATATGTAAAACGTTACGCAAATAGTCCAGGAATTAATAAATTATACCCAAAATAAAATATTGGGGGTGCCTGACAGCATAAAATCATTTCTGCTCATAAGATTTTTTTTTAACGTGTTTGAAAAAAATTTACGTTACAGAAATAGCCTACCATGTAAACTTCAAATTGATTGGAGCGCAACAAATGAAAGCCTAACCACGATTGGTCGGGCTATAAATACTATCTTGGTTGTTAGGGGAGACGGGAAAAGATAACATTTTTTCAAACACTTGTCGAAACGTGGCTCATTGGTCAGACTCGCTGATATACACACTTGGGAGCGTTAGTTCGAAACCACTTGTTTAAATACACTTGATAAAGCATCAGTGCGTTGAAGCCAGCTTATATTTGGCTCAATAAAAGCCTGGAAGATAAGCAGATGGAAATTTGTGCCAGTTTGTGCCAGAATTCATTGCTAATCAACGTATCTGTGTGTATTCGTATGAATTGTGGGACAGTGGTCTTGATGGTACTGAGCAGCATCTGGTCAGAGATTTGCTGAATCCAGAGTCGGACAGCATACTCCTTGGTCTTTTTAGCTATCAGTGAGGTGTCTCCTGAGCCCAGAGGAGAATTCGAGCAGAGGAGTCCTTTCCTGCCGCCATCACGCCAGATAAGCGAATTGGCCAGCTGAGCTCAACATTATGTCCCCTCATCTTGAAATAACTTTATAAAAATACTATTCAGAGGGGAATTTACTTGTCTTAAAATCAGGAACTGTGAACATCTCCAATACTAGTCCCTAAAGACAAACTATTGAAGTCATGATGACAAATACCAACAGAGCTTGAACAAAACAAAACCAGTATTACCTCATTTTACTACTACACAACTGACACACATAGAACATTTGTACTAATATATGTCACTACAATATTCATATTAAATACATTCTGTACATAACTTGTAATTTAAATTGAGTGTGATTCCTGGTTCCCTTGTAGTTGAATCAGGACACATATTCATTCATGCCAGTAATGAATACATATTGTTATTCGAAAGTTTATCAGTGACTCTTTTAAGATATCTTTGTAGAGTGGTATATGTATGTGAGTGTCACAGTGTTGTCAAGAGTAGTGGATTAAATTAAATTGTTTATCTGTCTGTTGTTGTGACTTACACTTCACCATACTCATACCCTAGACACATAACGTAGCATCACACTATTCCAGAATAATTCTGACTGAGATATATAGATATGTGGTAGCAAGTAAGGTTATCTATAATACACTACTCTTAATAGATATAGATACCTTCACAGCTGATCTCAGTCAGTACACTAAGTTCCCTATAAGTATTTATAACTTCCCACTTCACCACATATATTGGGGTCTCGCTCTTGGGATTTTGAATCTTTCCCTATTAAAAATATTGGGGATAATTCACTTCAGGGAATATAAGAATTAGAAGGTATCCTTGGGTGGAATTAAATAAGGTTGAGCTCACGGTGCCTGTGTTGTCCATTAGAGATTGAATTGTTGGTTAGACATTATATAAAGTTACCTGATAGACAATGGCGGACCTGGCCAAATTTCGATCTGCTGCGGTTCAGACTGCAAAAGAGTTAGGATTAGATGGGCAAGTTATGGTTGCCTATGTTACTACGGAATGTGACAAATTTATTGAACGCGAAGAAAGAAGGTTTGAAGCCGAAAGAAAGTTAGAGGCTGACAAGGAAATTAAGAGGTTGCAGATTGAGGCTGAGGCTAAGAAATTGGAGGCAGAAAGAGAAGACAAAAGATGCAGAAAGAGAAGAAAGAAAATTAGCTGCAGAAAGGGAAGCAGAAGATAAAAGATTACAAAGGGAACATGAGTTACGACTAAGGGAGTTTGAGTTTCAAGGCCATGCTCCTGAAAATGGTGCCAGTCCCTTTGCCTCTGATGCTACGGTTACTCAGGGAGCCTCAATCTCAGCTATGAACTTTCATTTAGATCACTTTGTTGAGAAAGACGATGATATTGAGAGCTATATAAATAGGTATGAACTATTAGCTACCACGTATGGGTTAGAGAGAGAAAGGTGGAGCTTAAAGTTATCTCAGGGACTTCGTGGGGCAGCTTATGAAGTTTTTGCAAAAAATGAGCAGAGGTGATCAGGAAAATTATGACATGCTAAAGCAGGCTCTTTTGTTAAGGTAAGAAAAGAATGCAGAATTCTATAGAAAAAAATTTAGGAATGCTAAACTACTGTCAGGTGAAACCTATCACCAGTTCTCTGCACGAATAGAGACATACTTGGAGAAATGGACTTCTCTGGGGAAAACCCAAGATCTTAAGGAAATGGTCCTTATAGAGCAACGAAGAGAGTCCATGGCTCCAGACCTGAGAAAGTTTCTCATGGAACAAGGTGCAGAGAGGCTGGGTGAGTTGCTAAATGTTGCTGAAAGGTATCAAGCAGCTCAAGCAGAGGTAACAGGTAATAAAAAGAAACAGGTGGACAACTTTAGGGCACCACAGAACTTTAATAAATTTGATCCTCGGGATCAAAATAAAGGTAAGCACCAATTTGATAGGCCACGGTATGACAATAAAAATAAATTCCCACAATTCGATGAAAGGAAATATGATGAAAGAAAATCTTTCAACCAAGGAAAAAGGTGGTGTAAGAATTGTCAGATGGACAATCATGACACTGACCGTTGCAGAAGGAAACCTGTGTATATGGCAACCCTTCAGGTCAGGTCGACCTCAAGACAGGAGGAGGATATTATGTTGGATACCACTCCAGAAGAGATGAGGAAGGCACAGGCTGGGGATAAAACACTCAAGCCTTGTTTCAGAAAATTGTCAACTTGTCATACAACTCCAGGCAAGGGAGATTTTTACATGAAAAACAAGTTGATGTATAGGAAGGCCGGAACTAGATCCCATGGTCACGGACAGCTGGTTCTTCCAAAAAGATACAGGACAGACTTAATAAGGAGTCTACATGTGAAACCAGATGGGGACCATGAGAAAATAGGTACCATCATTCAAAAGGTGGCTCACAATTATTATTGGCCCAAAGCAAGATGGGACATTGAGAACTTTGTAGAAAGGTGTAGTATAGCACATGAGGGAACACCCACAAGTGGGAACATGGATCAGGACCTGGACACGCCACGGGGCAAAATTAGGCCTGATAATAGAAAGAAATATAGATTTGATAAGGTGGACCAAATGGAATGGGAAGCCCCTTTTCACGGACAAGCTTCACTTAACTGTTTTACAATGGCCACTATGCGGAGAGTGCAAAAAGATGTCTTACCCCAGGATAAGCCGACAATCCCTCAATCGGACTTAAACAAACTGGAGGAAGAAGATGTAGAGAGGAAATCTCTCATCAAGAATTTTAAGAGGGGAGAAAGCCCCAAAAGAAAAATTGGTAGCGGTCGTTTTGTGAATGATAATTCTGGGAGGAAAAATCATCACTATAAAGCTTCAAGTGGAAGAGACCATACCGGTGCATGGACAAATAGGTCCACACAATTAAAGGTCCATATGTAGCTTTGTTAAGAACGTGGACTGATGAAAAGGCAGAGGAAAACATTACATCTTCATACCAATATGTGAATGAGCTGACCACTCGGTTGAAAACTGGCTGGAAACTTGCCAATGAAAATTTGAAACAAGCCAGGAAGAAACATGCTGCCTATTATAACAGGAAGGCGAAAGACAGAAATTTGGCTGTGGGAGAGAAGGTACTGCTTCTTTTGCCCGGGAGTCAGAATAAGTTACAAATTGGATGGCAGGGTCCATATACAGTTCTAGAGAAGGTGTCTAGAACAAATTATAAGATAGATAAGAAGGGGAAAGAAAAAATCTATCATGTGAATCTCCTGAAGAAATATTTGGAAAGAGAACATCAGGAAGAGACACACTTGTTGACCTTGTCCATCGCCATGGAGATGAAAAAGGAACCACTTTCATCATTTGAATATCCATTACACCCCTGTGAGACAGCAGCACAGGTGAAAATCAGTACACATTTAACGAAAACTCAGAAAGAGAGAGTGCAACAGGTTCTAAATAATCATGCAGAGGTGTTAACAGACCGACCAGGGCATACAAACCTATTGGAATATGATATGAAACTCATAGACTCCACACCTGTCTGTATGAAACCATATTCGATTCCGTTTGCTAAGGAAAAAGCTTTGAAGGAAGAGATAGACTATCTGTTGAAGGAAGGAATTATTTCGCACAGTGAGTCTTCGTATAGTTCCGGTGTTGTACTTTTAAGGAAGCCCTCTGGAGAACATAGACTCTGTATAGATTACAGGAGACTGAATGCTATTACAGAAGGACAGGTGGATCCATTGCCGGATACAAATCAGCTGTTTGCCAGACTAAATAAAGCTAAATATTTCTCAAAAGTGGATCTGAGTAAAGGATACTATCAGATTCCGGTGAAGCCTGAGGTTAGACCATACCTAGCTTTTAGTACCTCAGAAGGACACTATGAGTTTAATAGATTGCCATTTGGATTGAAGAATGCGCCTAGTGTCTTCTCTAGAATGATGAGAAAATTATTGGATCCTCTGAATAATCCCTGTATAACAAATTTTATGGATGATATCCTTATAGCAACAGAAACATTTGAGGAACACATTGACTCTCTGAACATGCTGTTTGATCGACTTAGGGAGGCAAATTTAACAGCCCGACCAACCAAATGTTGCGTTGGATGTAAAGAATTGGAATTTTTGGGACACACAGTTTATCAGGGAAACATGACCCCTGACCCAAAGAACTTAGAGAAACTACAGAAAGCCCCGAGACCACAAACCAAGAAGGACGTGAGATCCTTTGTCTCATTATGTGGTTTCTACCAGAAGTATATCAAAAACTTTAATTCCATATGTACACCTTTAACGGAATTGACACGTAAAGGACATCCAGATCGCATTACATGGACACCACAATGTGAAATGACTTACCAAGAATTGAAGGAAAAGCTCACAAGTAAACCCATTTTGAAATTACCTGACTTAAGTCAAGAATTCATAGTAAGGACGGATGCAAGTAATATTGGGTTAGGTGCAACTTTACTACAGAAATCAGATGCATTGGATGGGGAATTAAGCCCAGTGGCATATGCTAGCAGAAAGTTGAATAAAGCTGAAATCAACTACTCAACTAGCGAAAAAGAATGTCTTGCAGTAATATGGGCAATAAAGAAATTCAATATTTATCTATATGGGAAGGCATTTAAGTTGCAAACTGACCACAAACCTTTATCATTTTTAGCACAGGCTAAGCATGAGAACTCTAGGTTACTCCGATGGTCTTTGCTTCTGGCTCCATATAATTTTAGCATTGAATATATATCTGGAAAAACCAATCTGGGAGCGGATTTTTTAAGCCGCCATCCGTGTGATGAGAATCACCGTAAACCCCAGAAATAATAATAAATTTCTCTATGTGTATATAGAATAAAGGACTGACATATAATGTCTGTTTTAAGAGGGGAGGTGTCATGAAATATTCTAATCCACATATATAAATTATTAGGTAAATATGAAGCCTAACAAATAAAATTAATAAAGAGAAGAGCAATGGGAAAATAACAGTGCTGTCACAAAGAATGTACTCGAAATCCCCCTTGTTTTCTGCTACGTCTGCAAATTGTAACGCTTTCACGTTGATATAAAAGCTTACTGTATTATTACCCGCCTTCTTCAATGAAACGTGTGCTGTATTTCTTCGAAAAACATTAAGAGGCAGACTGCGTAATGACCTAAATTTTAAATTCCATTCATGTCTTTTTCTACATTACGTTACCAAAACGAACGAACAGATGGACAAAAGGATAGCGAGAAGGGAGAGGCAGAAAGCCGAACATTAAACACGCGTCGCGCGATACACAATTACTACTATCACGCGTGTTAGGCTACAAGCACTAACTTTTTTTCAGACGGACAGTGATAAAATACACTACCCTTTCCCAGAGTTAGGTTTATAAATCATAACAAACTCTTATTAGAAAAGACAACATTAGATGGGTTTACGTTTGAACACATAACAGTACCCAGACAGCACATCTTCGAAACAGGAGGTAGAAGAAATTGCATATTTTGAACGCAGCCACGTAGCTCCTTTAAATTAGTATTTTTGGGTTCCTTAGGGCTTGCTGACAAATAATATGTAAAACGTTACGCAAATAGTCCAGGAATTAATAAATTATACCCAAAATAAAATATTGGGGGTGCCTGACAGCATAAAATCATTTCTGCTCATAAGATTTTTTTTTAACGTGTTTGAAAAAAATTTACGTTACAGAAATAGCCTACCATGTAAACTTCAAATTGATTGGAGCGCAACAAATGAAAGCCTAACCACGATTGGTCGGGCTATAAATACTATCTTGGTTGTTAGGGGAGACGGGAAAAGATAACATTTTTTCAAACACTTGTCGAAACGTGGCTCATTGGTCAGACTCGCTGATATACACACTTGGGAGCGTTAGTTCGAAACCACTTGTTTAAATACACTTGATAAAGCATCAGTGCGTTGAAGCCAGCTTATATTTGGCTCAATAAAAGCCTGGAAGATAAGCAGATGGAAATTTGTGCCAGTTTGTGCCAGAATTCATTGCTAATCAACGTATCTGTGTGTATTCGTATGAATTATGGGACAGTGGTCTTGATGGTACTGAGCAGCATCTGGTCAGAGATTTGCTGAATCCAGAGTCGGACAGCATACTCCTTGGTCTTTTTAGCTATCAGTGAGGTGTCTCCTGAGCCCAGAGGAGAATTCGAGCAGAGGAGTCCTTTCCTGCCGCCATCACGCCAGATAAGCGAATTGGCCAGCTGAGCTCAACATTATGTCCCCTCATCTTGAAATAACTTTATAAAAATACTATTCAGAGGGGAATTTACTTGTCTTAAAATCAGGAACTGTGAACATCTCCAATACTAGTCCCTAAAGACAAACTATTGAAGTCATGATGACAAATACCAACAGAGCTTGAACAAAACAAAACCAGTATTACCTCATTTTACTACTACACAACTGACACACATAGAACATTTGTACTAATATATGTCACTACAATATTCATATTAAATACATTCTGTACATAACTTGTAATTTAAATTGAGTGTGATTCCTGGTTCCCTTGTAGTTGAATCAGGACACATATTCATTCATGCCAGTAATGAATACATATTGTTATTCGAAAGTTTATCAGTGACTCTTTTAAGATATCTTTGTAGAGTGGTATATGTATGTGAGTGTCACAGTGTTGTCAAGAGTAGTGGATTAAATTAAATTGTTTATCTGTCTGTTGTTGTGACTTACACTTCACCATACTCATACCCTAGACACATAACGTAGCATCACACTATTCCAGAATAATTCTGACTGAGATATATAGATATGTGGTAGCAAGTAAGGTTATCTATAATACACTACTCTTAATAGATATAGATACCTTCACAGCTGATCTCAGTCAGTACACTAAGTTCCCTATAAGTATTTATAACTTCCCACTTCACCACATTGATAGAGGGGCATCCCTGTCGTACTCCTGTTTTCACTTCGAAAGTTAGATTATTCAATCCAACACTGCATGTAAAGTTAGAAAAGAGGCTTTTTATGATAGAAACAATGCAGCTGGGAATTCCATCAGCACTTCTTTAATAATCTGTTTCAAACTTTGCTAAAACAGTTCAATTATCACAATTCTTGACAACACTTTTCTGTCAACAGTTGTTTTCGGGAAGGCATTTCCAACCAACAGTTTCTCGTTCTTCCCTTTGTCTTATTCGTATTTTTAAACATGTGATGATGAAAACTACTGTCTTACCAAACTTCACAAATCCGAGTTTCTTACTCCAGGAGAACAGATTCGATGCTTATTTAATTTAAAAAACGTATTCACTAACTCCTTTTGAAGAAGCTACACGTTAGACGTTTCTGTTTTGGGAATATCCGTGGGATTAACTGCTAATTCTCTAGTAGCTTATTTTATTATTTTTTTTATTTTTAAGAGAAAGTCAAATTGTAAAACTCTAGTCAGAAGTCAGGTGGGTTTTGGTTATATAGTTATATTTAATACTGGATTGTGAAATAGCAACAACAAAAACCTTTTGTATTTATTCTGGCTTTGGTTGGCACCACCCAATTTAACACTGTTTGATCGGTTAGAATTTCTCTAATAAACTCACTGTAAAATACGAATTCTCCATGATACAAAGCTACAAGCAGACTGGCACACAATAATGTTTTATAAAAGTTAAGTTTCACAAAACTAAACACAATACAATTTCAGACAGCTATCCAAGTTGTAATATCCAATCTATCATGCATACCCACGGGCCAAGAACTGTTGTGTCAACGTTAGTAATGGTTACAGCTAGAGATGCCCATGAATATGACACTTGAAAATGACGCACATATATTATCTTTATTGTCGCAGATATTTTTTTCTCATGTCACACACTTTTGCTGGAATGTCTTACTGAACTAGTCGGCTGTGACGCAGATGAAAATAACTATATTCATAATCCAGTTTGGAATGTCTTGTAAAGACTTCTTGAGAGAGTTGTTTTTATTTCAAGTAATTCTTCAACCGTCGGCACTTTGGCGTAATAATAACGTCTGCCGTCTCACATTTTATTTTGTTTTCAGTTTTCTCTTAGTAACAGCGAGGCATATTTGCGCCCGATTATATCACGCGTGATATAAATTAGCCAACCGCATCAGCTTTGTGCTGGTGAAAGAGAGCTTGTCTTTGGAGATCTATTTGTATGGGCCTGTTGTGTCTCCTTGTTCTGTCTTCTGTGTTGCATATTTGTACTTTACTTTTGTCTTCCGATGATTGCCGACTGGCGCAAATAATATTTTGTTCTTGTTTGTTCTGCTCACGTGTGCTTTAAATTAATATTAGACAAACATAAAGGTATGTTTTCAGGCACTCGTAAGAAATAAAGAAGTAGAACAACAGAATAACTACTGTCCTTAAGTCTTCTATCATTTACTGGACACAGTATCAAGGTCTTTGTCTTGTTTGGACTGACATATACTGCTGTATAGAGGAACAACAGAATCTACTTCTTTATTTCTTACGAGTGCCTGAAAACATACCTTTATGTTTGTCTAATATTAATTTACTGTTTACAGGCCTCGGGTTTCCCTTCCTTATGTGTTATTCACGTGTGCTTTGCCTAGCGTAAGATAATCTCTCGCATTATCCACCCCACCCCTTTTCTTCAAGTATGAATGCACGTGTATATAAATACGTGAGGCACACTTGTTTGCTTTTGTATATGTGTGTGAATGTCCGTAAAATCTGACCCACTTCCAGATGAGCTAGGAAGCTGATATAGATTCTGTAGCATCAGAAGTTAAATAACACTAGTTTTGATTAATATTATATTAACTCAAGTGAGAGGGTTAACATTCAAATTGGAGTTTCATCTTAGAGAACCATGTTTACAATGTACTACACTACAAGATGGACGACTGTCACCGAACCCAGTGTGTACTCTGAGCACAATTTCCAACATCAATAACGAGAGACTTGTGGTTAATTCATGCCTCATAACGCTATAGCTTGGCAATGTAGCTAGTACTATGTGTTTAATTAATAAATGTGGTAAAATTGGAGAAAATCAATAATAATAATATTAATAAAAATAATAATAAAAAGATTCACGACGGGTGTCTCGAAACGTCATATGTTTTGATTGCATCGTTTTGTTGCACCAATTTAATTTCTATTTTCCCAGTGTAGTCTGTCTGTCTGTCTGTCTGCCTGCCTGTCTACCTGTCTGCCTGCCTGCCTGTCTGTCTGTCTAATCTAATCTAATCTAATCTAATCTATCTATCTATCTATCTATCTATCTATCTATCTATCTATCTATCTATCTATCTATCTATCTATCTATCTATCTAATCTATCTATCTATCTATCTATCTATCTATCTATCTATCTATCTATCTATCTATCTATCTATCTATCTATCTACCTACCGTCTGTCTACCTGCCTGCCTGCCTGCCTGTATCTATCTATCTATCTATCTATCTATCTATCTAGCAGCAATGACAGTCCACTTTTGCTTCCACCCCCCCTCCCCCCCCACCACCCCCCGCCCCCCCCCCCCCAATATTAGGTTTATATTTTTTTTGCTTCA
Source organism: Oreohelix idahoensis (assembly GCA_024509875.1). Classification (NCBI taxonomy): domain Eukaryota; kingdom Metazoa; phylum Mollusca; class Gastropoda; order Stylommatophora; family Oreohelicidae; genus Oreohelix; species Oreohelix idahoensis. The sequence goes on along the minus strand of JAMPIV010010871.1, from coordinate 415,132 downwards.
CGAACGCCTGATTCACTTAACACGTGAGCCGTTTGGCAATTAAACACGGTGGAACAGAGCTTAGTGCGCATATGGTGAAATCGTTCTTTGATCAGGGAAACACGCGGGCCAGGCCAGGCGTTAACAAGAGGCCAGGCGTTAACAGTTTCTTTGAAGAATCAAGGGGCGATCAGTCTGAGACGTACCTGGAATTGTTACATGTTCAGGGCGCATTAACTTTCGTAGCTGATGTTCGGCAAGACGGAGATAATCAAAGACAAGCTAGAGATCGTCGGTCGGCAGAGGTGGCAGAATAACCTTTGATTCAGGAATTGAACGGCACATTTACCGGGCCCTGGACGTAGGTGTGACTTTCGCATTAAGAAGCAAAAAGAACGGAATCTATGAATATATACCTTGTCTCTCCTATAGTCTTTATCAGTTGCTCAGAGATTTTTCTGAATTCACTAGCTCGTTATCCTAAGATTTCTCGTACAGAGTGTATTATTTGATTTCGTGGAGTGTTTCATTTCTCTGTTTGCGGTAATTTATATACTAGCCTTTAAGTGATTTGGTGTGTTTAAAGTTTTCATTTATATTTCACTGGGATTTTCTGTGTTGAATGAATAGCATAATTAAATAACTTATAGCAATTTTTTCCAACTGTAAGGAAAATTTAATTACTCTCTATTTCTCAGTAAGAGATGTTTTAAATTGACTAGTACATACATTAAATAACTGTCTACTGACGGTATATATTATTTACTTCTATCCATTTTTATTTTATTTTATAAATGACTAATGTTCATATCACGCGTTAAAAACGATAGGATAAGCTAGACATTTGTGTTTTAAATGTAATTTATAACGGAATGGTGAAGAGGTCTTACCTTAACACGTGTTAGATCTATTATTGTTATTATGGTTAAATGTTTATATTTCTTTCCTAAAATATAGGCTGGTCAAAACCTGCGAACTAGCGGTCTAACGGTCTTATGGCCATATGAACTTACGTTTTTAGAGTCTTATAATCTATAAGCATCCAGGGATATTTAATACTGATGAGCTGCTTGCTGTGACCTGTGCGGTCCAGTTTTCCTCATTTCATGAGAGAAACCAGAATAGAACCATTAAATTATAATATTAACTGGACCAGAACTATTACCAGATTTCATTTATATCAATCTCATCAGCCAGCTGTGGCCGAATATATTGTCAGCAACATTTGTGTAACTTAACATAGTGTCTCAGCAACCAGAGGCTAGACAACCCAGAATATATGTGTATTATTCACCCTATGTCGGCGATCACCACGTATGAACCTCACTCCAACCAACTGAAGGCAGAGATACCGTATTTTATCCAGGAAAAATTAAATCACCAACTCCAGCGACTCCCGTGCACTTCGCAGTCTGCAACTACGGCGAGTCTAAGGCTGGATTTGGCAAAACTTAATATGACACTGAGTAGTCATATTACTTATTAGTGTTTATTTCCACGGAATGCCTGCGACAACTATTGGGTAAGCGAATATGAATGTGGCCACAGGTATGAAGGATTGAATGAACTGTAAGAGAGAAATATAATTTCTGTCGTTACCCCTATCATACAAATCTTTTTTTATGTTCTCATTAACCTGAGTATTTACGGGATAGATTAATTAGGAGCTTGTTCTTTGTTTCTTTAATGACTATTCCATACACTTATTGTTAACTTTTGATCTTTCGGGTTAATTAACCTTTTAGTGGTCCAGATAGGCTGGATTAGAGAAATTACTCAACCCAGAGACTGTCCTTTCTCTTACACGACCACCTCGTGAGAAAAACTATTTCTTTCACCTTACTCTCACATAGTTATCACTATCACCTCTGCTCAGACAGGATTATAAACATCTATTACCTATCTGTTAAAATCTACGACAAATGGCAGATCCCAAGTATGTGAAGTGGTGCACCACTGCCAATTCATTGTTATCGATAGTGATAACTGGTGCAACATCCACATCCTGACTTAGCACGCGTGGTCTTGTAATATCACTTCAATATTTCTATTCTACACAAGCGCTCATTTATGAAAGTCTGTAGCTTTTTGGTTGTTGTTTTTGTTGTTCTCCACGTTTCAGAGCCATACTTCTTCTTCTTCTTCGTACACTCTCAGACGTCCACTTGAATGTTCTCAAAGAAAGCAGTAGTCAGTTTGAGGCTATTTGAATCCCCGTAAAGCTTTTCCACGAAAGGAGCTGGCGTCGGCCATATGCACTTTCTCTGCACCACATATAAGGGACAACTTTGAAGCAGATGTTCTGCAGTCATTTTATCAATGCCACATTTACACTGATCGGTAGTTCCTATCTTTAGCTTATTGAATAGATGGTACCTCAATCTGTTGTGGCCAGTGCGGAGTCTGAAGATTACCACTTGTTCTCTTCTGTGGAGCTGGTAGTAAGCATCATTCTGTGTGTGCCCTGGATGTTCTACATTCCACTTGTTTCTGTAACTGATTCTGATAAAACTCTTTGCCTCCTCAAAAGTTATGCTTGCATCAGGCTGAGATAGATGTGAACTTTCTTTTGCCATTCTGTCAGCCTCTTCATTTCCGGCGATATTACAATGAGATGGGATCCATTGGATCACAACACTTTTGAATCGTTGACAAAGTTTGTGGAACACTACTCTGAGATCATCCAGGTCTGTATTATTTTGGCTTTTCAACGTTGCAATTACTGACTGTGCATCAGTAAAGAAAGCAACTTGTCTCTCTGCCCTTTCTTCTGTCAATATAACCTCTGCTGCAGTTTTCAAGGCCTCTGCCTCTGCTCTGAAGTTGCTGGAGAATCGTCCTGTCGCCACTGACAGCCTTTTTTCTGCACCAGTGCTTAAGGTCAGAAAGACACCCCCACCTCCATTTTCTGTTGCATTTGTTGCTGATCCATCTGTATATGCATGGGTCCAGGTGTTGCGTGGATAATGTTTCTCTATGTTCTTTGTCGCAATGGATTTTCTATCTGTTGCAGTTTGGCACTTTTTACTTTCAATTCCAGGAATGTTTTCTATCATTTTAGGGAAACGATTTTGTTTCCAAACCGGAAGCTTGTGTGCAGTGTAGATGGGTTTAACAGTGGATATTTCATCTATGGATACTGCTCTCATTTGTTGTTTGGTTGATTCTACAAAATTACTTCGTTTGAGTCTTTGCCTTCTAAGAGCATTTATTCTATGGCACATTGGGTGGTCTGTTAGTCTTTTGAATTTTTCGGCCTGTTGCTGAGCCCTGCAGTCTCTTCTATCTGTCATTGGCTGGAGGCATGTAATCTTTTCGAGTTCTTTTATAGGTGTTGACTTCATGCCTCCCGTTATAATTCTCATTGCTTGATTTTGGAGTCTGCTAATTTTATCGAAAGAGCCAAACAATAGGACTGAATTGGAATTTGAACCGAACATTCTGATTGTTGTGTTGGAGTTGATTTCGTTTGATCTCCAAATATTTCTGAATGCAATAGAATCTACTCTATTCTTTTTTTTTTAGTGTATTTTTGTTTTAATATCATGTCAAATTCACAGCATAAAATTAATGTTTACAACTTACCCGAATAGGGATGGCAGAGTTCTTGCTCAGTAGAATAGTCTTGGCAACTTAACACAGATGCCTCGAACACACGTCTGTGGTATTATTTCTGTTTCAGAATCCCTCTGTGACTTGTGAGTGGTCCTGTAAGAATTCTTGGTTCCGTATTAATATTAGCTAGTTTTCTGCTGATGCTCTTAATACATGTTTGTGTGTCCAGTCCTACAAATTCAGAATCCAACACTATTCTTTTCTGTGGCAAGGTCTGAGCTGTCTACGTGGACTATTTCTGGAATGCAGTGCCGTATGTCAAATTTTTTCTACGTTTTGTCGTAGGTTCCCGGCCCACGTTTCCTCCTGGCGTTTTCTGACAAAAACCCAAGCGTAGCAATTATTTATTTGCGCCTCAAATGCCAGCCAATACATTCAAAAGTTCATGTTATGAAAACTTTTCCTCATGAAATATTTTCCGAGACTCATGCGTTTGAAAAATTTAAACTGTCATCGTCCATATATGGAGTTGTGATATCCGTAAAATATTGTCAAAATTGACTTATATCACACTTCCTGCTCACTCTTCAAAATGTCTTCTAAGAATGCATTTATCTATAATCATCTGTCCCAAATAGTCGAGTCTGAAGTGATTATGCAATCCTAAACAAACACTTCATGCTCGCATCTACCTGGAGCCAATATGGTATTAACACGTTTAGTGATTCCAGTAATCTTTAAGGGATGGACGATACGCTTGTCTGGACATACGAAGTGAAGTGTGACAAATGGAAACAATGACTCCAGTACGGAGTTCTGTGCAGCGAAAATGAGAAATAATAGAAAGGGGGGAAGGAGATGAAAATGGAAGAAAACTTGAACGGTCCAGTTTCCTGACATATGGCATGAATGGACAACCTCCATAGAAGCTTCGAATCTGCAGGCGCTGGTGTGGATCTATTGTCCTCTTCATGCAGGGGTACGTGGTAATGCGAGAGCCGACAGACTAGCAACAAGAGCACCAACAGTAGGGGCACTAGATATGGATAGAGGAGAGATACTGAGAACAATTAATGATCACCTGTTAGAGCAACACACTGTAATAGATGAATCATCACGATTAAGACGGTTGGAATTTGGTATCAAACGTCAGGCTAGCAGAGATGGACGTATGAGAGGATGCATCCGTCGTGTTTATAACTCTTCGGCATATACTGGGGAAATGTAGAAAATAATGAATAATTAAGGTAGGTTAAAGGTCATGAAAAATGACGAAGAGATTATGTGAGACGAAGAAGTAGCCATAAGAGATGGTGAAATAAAAGAGAGTTAATTAAGGGTTAAGATGGTGAGAAAAGCAGGACCATGGGAGATGGCGAACATAAAAGAATGGTTAAGATAATCATGAGAAAACTGAGAAGTCACAGAGGATTGACGAACCTATGAGTTATAAGATAACAGAAAAAAGGGGTAAATTAAGAAAAAATAAAAAATGGTTGAATTATTGGAATTTGAAGAGGCCATGGGGAATTGATGAAGAATGGAGATAAGGAAGGAATTGTGAGAGATAGTTCCTGAGGAGGGAACGAGACTAAGAGGTAGTGTGGAGCACAGAGATGTTGCGGCGATTGCTGAGGTCTTGTGGAGACTTGTGAGGAGATAGGCTTCTCCGAAACCTAGAGAGTAAGGTAAATTGTGAGAGATAGTTCCAGAGGAGGGAACGAGATTAAGAGGTAGTGTGGAGCACAGCGATGTTGCGGCGATTGCTGAGGTCTTGTGGAGACTTGTGAGGAAATAGGCTTCTCCGAAAACGTAGAGTGTAAGGTAAAATTGTGAGAGGAGTATAGAGAACGAAATGAGATAGCAAGCAAGAGTAAGAAAGAAGGAAAAAAAGAAAGAAAGAGAATCTTTGAGGGCTGCCTATAGCAGTTATAAGTACAAGAGGGAGGCGATAGCTAATTCTTTTATAAGGGCATAAATAGAGTCCAAACGGACTTATGCGTGAGCTGAGTTGGGGAAAACGATAATGCACATACAGCAGAGCAACGGGTGAAAACACAGATGCAGTGGCGGAATGACAGGAGGGTGACTATAGAATTAACGAGTAAGACGAGAGGAAAGACTTGTGAAAGTTGTGTTTATTAGTAGAAATACAAGTCGTTAGGAGAAACGAGTATAAGTTGAGGGGCTGGGCTGTGGTTATGTGGAGAGACGAGTGTAGGGTGAGGTCTGAGCTGTAGTTGAGTGTCAAATGTTGTATATTAAATTAAGAAGGTTAAACTTTGTTGCAAATTATAAGTACGTTAAATTGATAAACAAGAAGTTAAACATATTTTTACTTATAAGTATTAGAAAATTGTAAAGAATTAGTTCAGCATATAGTTAGTTATGAGTTAGTTGGAAAGGGGAACGTTTTATGGATCTGTGAGAGATAGGGCCGAAGAGGAATGATGTCTTAGACATCATTTTTCCTTGAGGGATCCTGGGGTGTATATTTCACAGGAGCAGTGACATACGGGTCGATATGACGAAATATAAAGAATAATTGACCGACTATGAGGAGGAAAGAAATACTCTCGATGCGGGTTACGGGAAAAGGAAAGGATTCGAGAGACCACCACGTCATACGGAACAACGATGACGACACACAGGGTTACAAGATGAAGAATGGAACAGAAGGGCGGAACATCGAAAGCCATGAAGTAAAAGGTCAAGAAACTAAAAGACAAATGAAAGGAAAAGGCAGGGTGATAATTAAACAGTTATGACTGTCCTGATTACAGAGACGAATTACAGCATCATGGGAAGGATTTAACAGATGAAAGAAGAAGGTAGAATGGTAGTATAAACGGGAAACCGCTGAGCACCTGAAGTAAGATTACATAATTGCTCAATTCGATAATGATGAACAATAGGGTGAGTCTGGTTATTTGATAGACGATAGAATAGACTAGAACCTAAAAGTGACTTCGAATGCCAACCCAGGGTCTATGTTGAACGCTTGAATCAAAGGGTAATCCCAGAGACGGTTTAGAATTGGCATAGTTTGTTAGATAGGTTAAAAAGTGTCTAAGGGCCAGAAGATAGAGAAAGAAGAACCTAACCTATGTGAAGATAGAAGCCAAATAAAGATCTGTGACTTTCTTTTAAAACTGCGTTTCCATCGGGTATCTATGCATGTCGTAATTTGGACTCCTGTGAGTGAAGAGTTTAGAGTTGAATATTCATATCAGAAACCATAAAGATTTAAGATCGTGCGACCAAGGAAAGGTACCTTGGTATTTCCCAACCACTGTCCACCACCAAAAAATAAACACTATACGATCACGCCATAAACACGAGCCAACAATAGAAACTATAATGTGGTGAAGGGTCTTCTGGTGACAGTTCCCAGGGCCTGTGACATTATATCACTAATTACGAGTATCTCACTAGGTGGCAGATGGCAGGCCTAGTGACGTGATTTAAGTTTACAACTTCTCTTTTTATCTTCCAAGTTATTAGTTAATATCTTTACTGGCCATCTCCGCCAGAGGTGTAAATTCCCGGATGATACTATAATCCTTTTCTTGTATACCTCGGGTTCGTTCATTTCCTTCTTTGATGTTATAGTGACTTCTCATATAGTATTAGTGTAAACAAACATGACCTACTTTCAGCAACTCTTAAAGATGGAATCAAATTCATTCTGATCCTTCAAAACGTTTAATAACATATTAATGCAACACGTATGATGAGTCATTCAAATGATAGAGCTCGCATATAAGCACTAACTGGATCTTTGTACATCAAGGCTAACTCATACATGAATTCTATGTCTTGTAAACTTCCGTATTCCTCTTTAACATATTATCATCTCCTGTAGACTTTCTTAGTGTGGTGAAGTGGGATGTTATAAATATTTATAAGGGACTTAGTGTACTGACTGAGATCAGCTGTGAAGGTATATATATATCTAATAAGAGTAGTATATTATATATATAACCTTACTTGCTACCACATATCTATATATCTCAGTCAGAATTATTCTGGAATAGTGTGATGCTACGTTATGTGTCTAGGGTATGAGTATGGTGAAGTGTAAGTCACAACAACAGACAGATAAACAATTTAATTTAATCCACTACTCTTGACAACACGGTGACACTCACATACATATAACACTCTACAAAGATATCTTAAAAGAGTCACTAATAAACTTTCAAATAACAATATGTATTCATTACTGGCATGAATGAATATGTGTCCTGATTCAACTACAAGGGAACCAGGAATCACAATCAATTTAAATTACAAGTTATGTACAGAATGTATTTAATATGAATATTGTAGTGACATATATTAGTACAAATGTTCTATGTGTGTCAGTTGTGTAGTAGTAAAATGAGGTAATACTGGTTTTGTTTTGTTCAAGCTCTGTTGGTATTGGTCATCATGACTTCAATAGTTTGTCTTTAGGGACTATTATTGGAGATGTTCACAGTTCCTGATTTTAAGACAAGTAAATTCCCCTCTTAATGTTAATTTTAAAAAGTTATTTCAAGATGAGGGGACATAATGTTGAGCTCAGCTGGCCAACTCTGCTTATCTTGAGTGATGGCGGCAGGAGAGGACTCCTCTGCTCGAATTCTCCTCTGGGCTCAGGAGACACCTCACTGATAGCTAAAAAGACCAAGGAGTATGCTGTCCGACACTGGATTCAGCAAATCTCTGCCCAGGTACTGCTCAGTACATCAAGACCACTGTCCCTGAAATCAAGAAGGATGTACCTTCTACTTCATAACTAATTTATATTTTCTTTTTACACTGATCACAATACATCACAAACATTGCGTTCAGAGCGTTAGGCCAACAGTCAGCTTCATCTGAAATACTTTATTCCAGTATTACCCTTCCTAATGGTTACTACGCCTCTGCACTTCCAGCATTATTTCTTTCTAGACAATCATCCAGGTGTCAGTGTACTGTTTGGCCATTCCATGCCGTTTTACTTCTCTCCGACACCCTCTGTTCAGGCTGGAGCATTTTAGGCTTTACCTCACGTTTGCCACTGAACTACACATATATATACAGGCATAAATCAACAATTCACATTCAATTTTCATTAAAAGATATTAAATGGTTCAAGCTTACCACAATTCATACGAATAACACAGATACGTTGATTAGCAATGAATTCTGGCACAAACTGGCACAAACTTCCATCTGCCTATGTTCCAGGCTTTTATTGAGCCAAATATATGCTGGCTTCAACGCACTGATGCTTTATCAAGCTATTTTAAACAAGTGGTCTCGAACTAACGCTCCCAAGTGTGTATATCAGCGAGACTGGCCAATGAGCCACGTTTCGACAAGTGTTTGAAAAAATGTTATCTTTTCCCGTCTCCCCTAACAACCAAGATAGTATTTATAGCCCGACCAATCGTGGTTAGGCTTTCATTTGTTGCGCTCCAATCAATTTGGAGTTTACATGGTAGGCTATTTATGTAACGTAAGGTTTTTTTCAAACACGTTATAAAAAAAAATCTTATGAGCAGAAATGATTTTATGCTGTCAGGCACCCCCAATATTTTATTTTGGGTATAATTTATTAATTCCTGGACTATTTGCGTAACGTTTTACATATTATTTGTCAGCAAGCCCTAAGGAACCCAAAAATACTAATTTAAAGGAGCTACGTGGCTGCGTTCAAAATATGCAATTTCTTCTACCTCCTGTTTGGAAGATGTGCTGTCTGGGTACTGTTATGTGTTCAAACGTAAACCCATCTAATGTTATCTTTTCTAATAAGAGTTTGTTATGATTTATAAACCTAACTCTGGGAAAGGGTAGTGTATTTTATCACTGTCCGTCTGAAAAAAAAATTAGTGCATGTAGACTTACACGCGTGATGGCAGCATTTGTATATCGCGCGAAGCGTGTTTAGTGTTCGGCTTTCTGCCTCTCCCTTCTCGCTATCCTTTTGTCCATCTGTTCGTTCGTTTTGGTAACGTAATGTAATTAATGAATAGGAATTTAAAATTTAGGTCATTACGCAGTCTCTCAATGTTTTTCCAAGAAATACAGCACACGTTTCATTGAAGAAGGCGGGTAATAATACAGTAAGCTTTTATATCAACGTGAAAGCGTTACAATTTGCAGACGAAGCAGAAAACAAGGGGGATTTCGAGTACATTCCTTGTGACAGCACTGTCATTTTACCATTGCTCTTCTCTTTATTAATTTTATTTGTTAGGCTTCATATTTACCTAATAATTTATATATGTGGATTAGAATATTCCATGACACCTCCCCTCTTAAAACAGACATTATATGTCAGTCCTTTATTCTATATACACATAGAGAAATTTATTATTATTTCTGGGGTTTACGGTGATTCTCATCACACGGATGGCGGCTTAAAAAATCCGCTCCCAGATTGGTTTTTCCAGATATATATTCAATGCTAAAATTATATGGAGCCAGAAGCAAAGACCATCGGAGTAACCTAGAGTTCTCATGCTTAGCCTGTGCTAAAAACGATAAAGGTTTGTGGTCAGTTTGCAACTTAAATGCCTTCCCATATAGATAAATATTGAATTTCTTTATTGCCCATATTACTGCAAGACATTCTTTTTCGCTAGTTGAGTAGTTGATTTCAGCTTTATTCAACTTTCTGCTAGCATATGCCACTGGGCTTAATTCCCCATCCAATGCATCTGATTTCTGTAGTAAAGTTGCACCTAACCCAATATTACTTGCATCCGTCCTTACTATGAATTCTTGACTTAAGTCAGGTAATTTCAAAATGGGTTTACTTGTGAGCTTTTCCTTCAATTCTTGGTAAGTCATTTCACATTGTGGTGTCCATGTAATGCGATCTGGAAGTCCTTTACGTGTCAATTCAGTTAAAGGTGCACATATGGAATTAAAGTTTTTGATATACTTCTGGTAGAAACCACATAATGAGACAAAGGATCTCACGTCCTTCTTGGTTTGTGGTCTCGGGGCTTTCTGTAGTTTCTCTAAATTCTTTGGGTCAGGGGTCATGTTTCCCTGATAAACTGTGTGTCCCAAAAATTCCAATTCTTTACATCCAACGCAACATTTGGTTGGTCGGGCTGTTAAATTTGCCTCCCTAAGTCGATCAAACAGCATGTTCAGAGAGTCAATGTGTTCCTCAAATGTTTCTGTTGCTATAAGGATATCATCCATAAAATTTGTTATACAGGGATTATTCAGAGGATCCAATAATTTTTCTCATCATTCTAGAGAAGACACTAGGCGCATTCTTCAATCCAAATGGCAATCTATTAAACTCATAGTGTCCTTCTGAGGTACTAAAAGCTAGGTATGGTCTAACCTCAGGCTTTACTGGAATCTGATAGTATCCTTTACTCAGATCCACTTTTGAGAAATATTTAGCTTTATTTAGTCTGGCAAACAGCTGATTTGTATCCGGCAATGGATCCACCTGTCCTTCTGTAATAGCATTCAGTCTCCTGTAATCTATACAGAGTCTATGTTCTCCAGAGGGCTTCCTTAAGAGTACAACACCGGAACTATACGAAGACTCACTGTGCGAAATAATTCCTTCCTTCAATAGATAGTCTATCTCTTCCTTCAAAGCTTTTTCCTTAGCAAACGGAATCGAATATGGTTTCATACAGACAGGTGTGGAGTCTATGAGTTTCATATCATATTCCAATAGGTTTGTATGCCCTGGTCGGTCTGTTAACACCTCTGCATGATTATTTAGAACCTGTTGCACTCTCTCTTTCTGAGTTTTCGTTAAATGTGTACTGATTTTCACCTGTGCTGCTGTCTCACAGGGGTGTAATGGATATTCAAATGATGAAAGTGGTTCCTTTTTCATCTCCATGGCGATGGACAAGGTCAACAAGTGTGTCTCTTCCTGATGTTCTCTTTCCAAATATTTCTTCAGGAGATTCACATGATAGATTTTTTTTTTCCCCTTCTTATCTATCTTATAATTTGTTCTAGACACCTTCTCTAGAACTGTATATGGACCCTGCCATCCAATTTGTAACTTATTCTGACTCCCAGGCAAAAGAAGCAGTACTTTCTCTCCCACAGCCAAATTTCTGTCTTTCGCCTTCCTGTTATAATAGGCAGCATGTTTCTTCCTGGCTTGTTTCAAATTTTCATTGGCAAGTTTCCAGCCAGTTTTTTAACCGAGTGGTCAGCTCATTCACATATTGGTATGAAGATGTAATGTTTTCCTCTGCCTTTTCATCAGTCCACGTTCTTAACAAAGCTACATATGGACCTTTAATTGTGTGGACCTATTTGTCCATGCACCGGTATGGTCTCTTCCACTCGAAGCTTTATAGTGATGATTTTTCCTCCCAGAATTATCATTCACAAAACGACCGCTACCAATTTTTCTTTTGGGGCTTTCTCCCCTCTTAAAATTCTTGATGAGAGATTTCCTCTCTACATCTTCTTCCTCCAGTTTGTTTAAGTCCGATTGAGGGATTGTCGGCTTATCCTGGGGTAAGACATCTTTTTGCACTCTCCGCATAGTGGCCATTGTAAAACAGTTAAGTGAAGCTTGTCCGTGAAAAGGGGCTTCCCATTCCATTTGGTCCACTTTATCAAATTATATTTTTCCTTTTATTGTCAGGCCTGATTTTGCCCCATGGCGTGTCCAGGTCCTGATCCATGTTCCCACTTGTGGGTGTTCCCTCATGTGCTATGCTACACCTTTCTACAAAATTCTCAATGTCCCATCTTGCTTTGGGCCAATAATAATTGTGAGCCACCTTTTGAATGATGGTACCTATTTTCTCATGGTCCCCATCTGGTTTCACATGTAGGCTCCTTATTAATTCTGTCCTGTATCTTTTTGGAAGAACCAGCTGTCCGTGACCATTGGATCTAGTTCCAGTCTTCCTATACATCAACTTGTTTTTCATGTAAAAATCTCCCTTGCCTGGAGTTGTATGACAAGTTGACAATTTTCTGAAACAAGGCTTGAGTGTTTTATCCCCAGCCTGTGCCTTCCTCATCTCTTCTGGAGTGGTATCTAACATAATATCCTCCTCCTGTCTTGAGGTCGACCTGACCTGAAGGGTTGCCATATACACAGGTTTCCTTCTGCAACGGTCAGTGTCATGATTGTCCATCTGACAATTTTTACACCACCTTTTTCCTTGGTTGAAAGATTTTCTTTCATCATATTTCCTTTCATCGAATTGTGGGAATTTATTTTTATTGTCATACCGTGGCCTATCAAATTGGTGCTTACCTTTATTTTGATCCCTAGGATCAAATTTATTAAAGTTCTGTGGTGCCCTAAAGTTATCCACCTGTTTCTTTTTATTACCTGTTACCTCTGCTTGAGCTGCTTGATACCTTTCAGCAACATTTAGCAACTCACCCAGCCTCTCTGCACCTTGTTCCATGAGAAACTTTCTCAGGTCTGGAGCCATGGACTCTCTTAGTTGCTCTATAAGGACCATTTCCTTAAGATCTTGGGTTTTCCCCAGAGAAGTCCATTTCTCCAAGTATGTCTCTATGCGTGCAGAGAACTGGTGATAGGTTTCACCTGACAGTAGTTTAGCATTCCTAAATTTTTTTCTATAAATTCTCTGCATTCTTTTCATACCTTAACAAAAGAGCCTGCTTTAGCATGTCATAATTTTCCTGATCACCTCTGCTCATTTTTGCAAAAACTTCATAAGCTGCCCCACGAAGTCCCTGAGATAACTTTAAGCTCCACCTTTCTCTCTCTAACCCATACGTGGTAGCTAATAGTTCGTACCTATTTATATAGCTCTCAATATCATCGTCTTTCTCAACAAAATGATCTAAATGAAAGTTCATAGCTGAGATTGAGGCTCCTTGAGTAACCGTAGCATCAGAGGCAAAGGGACTGGCACCATTTTCAGGAGCATGGCCTTGAAACTCAAACTCCCTTAGTCGTAACTCATGTTCCCTTTGTAATCTCTTCTCCTCCTTTTCTGCTTCCCTCTCTGCAGTCAATCTTCTTTCTTCTGCAGCTACTTTCTTCTCTTCTCTTTCTGCTTCCCTTTCTGCAGCCTGTCTTCTTTCTTCTGCCTCCAATTTCTTAGCCTCAGCCTCAATCTGCAACCTCTTAGTCTCAGCCTCAGCTTGCAACCTCTTAGTCTCAGCCTCAGCTTCAAATTGTAACTTCTTAATTTCCCTGTCAGCCTCTAACTTTCTTTCGGCTTCAAACCTTCTTTCTTCGCGTTCAATAAATTTGTCGCATTCCGTAGTAACATAGGCAACCATAACTTGCCCATCTAATCCTAACTCTTTTGCAGTCTGAACCGCAGCAGATCGAAATTTGGCCAGGTCCGCCATTGTCTATCAGGTAACTTAATACAATGTCTAACCAACTATTCAATCTCTAATGGACAACACAGGCACCGTGAGCTCAACTTTATTTAATTCCACCCAAGGATACCTTTTAATTCTTATATTCCCTGAAGTGAATTACCCCCAATATTTTTAATAGGGAAAGATTCAAAATCCCAAGAGCGAGACCCCAATATATGTGGTGAAGTGGGATGTTATAAATATTTATAAGGGACTTAGTGTACTGACTGAGATCAGCTGTGAAGGTATCTATATCTATTAAGAGTAGTGTATTATAGATAACCTTACTTGCGACCACATATCTATATATCTCAGTCAGAATTATTCTGGAATAGTGTGATGCTACGTTATGTGTCTAGGGTATGAGTATGGTGAAGTGTAAGTCACAACAACAGACAGATAAACAATTTAATTTAATCCACTACTCTTGACAACACGGTGACACTCACATACATATAACACTCTACAAAGATATCTTAAAAGAGTCACTAATAAACTTTCAAATAACAATATGTATTCATTACTGGCATGAATGAATATGTGTCCTGATTCAACTACAAGGGAACCAGGAATCACAATCAATTTAAATTACAAGTTATGTACAGAATGTATTTAATATGAATATTGTAGTGACATATATTAGTACAAATGTTCTATGTGTGTCAGTTGTGTAGTAGTAAAATGAGGTAATACTGGTTTTGTTTTGTTCAAGCTCTGTTGGTATTGGTCATCATGACTTCAATAGTTTGTCTTTAGGGACTATTATTGGAGATGTTCACAGTTCCTGATTTTAAGACAAGTAAATTCCCCTCTTAATGTTGATTTTATAAAGTTATTTCAAGATGAGGGGACATAATGTTGAGCTCAGCTGGCCAACTCTGCTTATCTTGAGTGATGGCGGCAGGAGAGGACTCCTCTGCTCGAATTCTCCTCTGGGCTCAGGAGACACCTCACTGATAGCTAAAAAGACCAAGGAGTATGCTGTCCGACACTGGATTCAGCAAATCTCTGCCCAGGTACTGCTCAGTACATCAAGACCACTGTCCCTGAAATCAAGAAGGATGTACCTTCTACTTCATAACTAATTTATATTTTCTTTTTACACTGATCACAATACATCACAAACATTGCGTTCAGAGCGTTAGGCCAACAGTCAGCTTCATCTGAAATACTTTATTCCAGTATTACCCTTCCTAATGGTTACTACGCCTCTGCACTTCCAGCATTATTTCTTTCTAGACAATCATCCAGGTGTCAGTGTACTGTTTGGCCATTCCATGCCGTTTTACTTCTCTCCGACACCCTCTGTTCAGGCTGGAGCATTTTAGGCTTTACCTCACGTTTGCCACTGAACTACACATATATATACAGGCATAAATCAACAATTCACATTCAATTTTCATTAAAAGATATTAAATGGTTCAAGCTTACCACAATTCATACGAATAACACAGATACGTTGATTAGCAATGAATTCTGGCACAAACTGGCACAAACTTCCATCTGCCTATGTTCCAGGCTTTTATTGAGCCAAATATATGCTGGCTTCAACGCACTGATGCTTTATCAAGCTATTTTAAACAAGTGGTCTCGAACTAACGCTCCCAAGTGTGTATATCAGCGAGACTGGCCAATGAGCCACGTTTCGACAAGTGTTTGAAAAAATGTTATCTTTTCCCGTCTCCCCTAACAACCAAGATAGTATTTATAGCCCGACCAATCGTGGTTAGGCTTTCATTTGTTGCGCTCCAATCAATTTGGAGTTTACATGGTAGGCTATTTATGTAACGTAAGGTTTTTTTCAAACACGTTATAAAAAAAATCTTATGAGCAGAAATGATTTTATGCTGTCAGGCACCCCCAATATTTTATTTTGGGTATAATTTATTAATTCCTGGACTATTTGCGTAACGTTTTACATATTATTTGTCAGCAAGCCCTAAGGAACCCAAAAATACTAATTTAAAGGAGCTACGTGGCTGCGTTCAAAATATGCAATTTCTTCTACCTCCTGTTTGGAAGATGTGCTGTCTGGGTACTGTTATGTGTTCAAACGTAAACCCATCTAATGTTATCTTTTCTAATAAGAGTTTGTTATGATTTATAAACCTAACTCTGGGAAAGGGTAGTGTATTTTATCACTGTCCGTCTGAAAAAAAAATTAGTGCATGTAGACTTACACGCGTGATGGCAGCATTTGCGTATCGCGCGAAGCGTGTTTAGTGTTCGGCTTCCTCTCCCTTCTCGCTATCCTTTAGTCCAACTGTTCGTTCGTTTTGGTAACGTAATGTAGAAAAAGACATGAATGGAATTTAAAATTTAGGTCATTACGCAGTCTCTCAATTCTTTTCCAAGAAATACAGCACACGTTTCATTGAAGAAGGCGGGTAATAATACAGTAAGCTTTTATATCAACGTGAAAGCGTTACAATTTGCAGACGAAGCAGAAAACAAGGGGGATTTCGAGTACATTCTTTGTGATAGCACTGTCATTTTACCATTGCTCTTTTCTTTATTATATGTATTTATTAGGCTTTATATTTAATTGATAATTTATATATGTGGATTAGAATATTCCATGACACTTAGTCTTCCCAAATCTGCTTCTATTTACTCGTGGTACCTATGCTCTTCATTAGCATTCCATACTTTTTTAGGTACTTAAATATTTTCATCGACGAACTGGTCAGACGTGTCTCTATAACCGTGCCTAGAAACAAAATTCATCTCATGCATAAAAAATATATGTTCACCATTCTGATACTTACATGAGAGAGCATATTAGGGTTCTCATATAAAACTGTTTCTTAAAAGTCGTATGTAATTCTTGACAACTCAAACTTTGTTCAACATGGCTTCTCCATAATATCTATGGTTTCCTTAATATATTTACAGCCTCTCGTTACTTTATACATAGTCGTTATATATTCATATCCATCCGTTTCTTGATACATAGTCGTAAAGTTCTCATAGCGAACTGGCAAATCGTGCTTCTGCAAAACTCTCCTGGAAACAAAATTCTACTCTGTGCAAACTATAATCACAATCCATTACTTACAATACAGCATAAACGCTGATCTCCTTTTAGAAATACACACTAACTGTGAACTACAGAATTAAATACTATCTTCCGATAGAATAACACTGGCTAGTGATGGCTGGACATCTATATATATATATATATATATATATATATATATATATATATATATATATATATATATATATATATATATATATATATATATATATATATATATATATATATATATATATATATTCCTATAAACAGTATCTGTAAAACCACAGATGGTTCATCTTGTCCGCACAGCAGCTCGAAATCTTCTCCTCACCTGATCACACACTGATGACCAACCCAGGACTAACTAATGACCTCTGGTCATTTCAGCGTGGTGTGTTTTTCTCGCCACTCTTCTGATTCGCTGACCCACATTTTTTTACTTAAATTTATTGGTCGAGCCTTTTTTTCCTTGTTCTCGAACATTCTATTTTCAACTCTTGATAATCACTCACTTTTAGTTAGCGTGAACCGATATTCTGAACTGTTGTCAGTTAGCAATTTATTATTATTTCATTCATTATTTTTTCCTTGTGAGCTTTCCTAACTGTTTATCTCACTCTAACAATAGCATGAATAATGCTAGGGCAAGCCTCGCGGTGCTAAATGTTGGCCCAAAGTGGAGATAGAATAAAGCAGTACTGATGTGACACTGACTATGGGAATGCGCCCTTGAGGTGACAGTCCTCAGCTACTTTTTTTCAGGGTGTTTCTTTTCTCTTCTGCTAGTTGTCACAGCTTCGTTTCGCCCAACCTGAGATGGCGCAGTAGAGGGCATCGCCACTTGCTCCGATCGGCAGCTTCATCCTCCCAGCTTGCTTGATTTATGTCCGGTGCCCTCATGTCTCTCTTGCACACATCTGTGAACCTCAGCTGCGGTCGCCCAACTGTTCTTTTACCATCTACCAGTTGTCCGTCGAAAATAACATTAGGAATGCGACCATCTTCCTCGCGGCGGACAAGGCGAATCCAGCGTAGTCTGCGCTGTCTAAGCAGTGTATACATGCTTTGAAGGGAAGCACGTGACCACATTTGTCACTTTTGTTTTTCCTCGAAATACCAAGGATGTAACGTAGTGGAAAGCATTGATCCTTCTTCTGTCCATGTCTCGCTGCCATATAGAAGTGTGCTGGTGATGTATGCTGCAGTTAAGGCAGTGTGATATCACCACTACTGTTACACATTTATGTGGCTACACAACATCAGAAGTAAGGTTAAAAACAAACCCAGAAAACGAAGTTAACTCGAAAGGTGAAGAGTGGAACCAACTGAATAAGTTACTTGTAGCAGATGACAGAATTCTAATGTGCAAAGATGCATTTAATTCAACCTATAGAAGATGCAACACGAAGATCAATACATCCACGACAGAAACTATGAAAGTTCACCAGCAGATCACAAGTCCCATTTAACATACACGTCAACAACCGACCTATGGAATTTCCAGAGTTTAATACACAGTAAGCATTTAACAGAATATGGCAGTCTTGACAGGTATGACAGGAATGCACAACCACTTTATTTTTGACAATCTTAGACTGGGTGATGCGCCAGACAACAGAGGGCAGTCCAAGAGGAATAAGATGGACTATGTTTTCTACACTGGAAGATCTGGAATATGCAGATGACACTGCACTACTCGCACATTCACATCAACACATTCATGAAAAAACAGATAGACTGAATAAGTATTGCCAGCAGGTGGATCTGACCATCAATCTAAAGAAGACAGAGGTCATGCCACTCAATATGGGCAATCCTGAGCCAATAACAATAAGGAACTAGAAGCTGGAACAGACAGACACATTTACATGCCTAGGATGCATAGTAACACCAGACGGCGGAACAAGTAAAGACATCAACAACAGAATGAACCAAGGGAGAACAACATTTTCTAGTCTCAACAACATCTGGAAGTCCTATCAGTATATCACAAACACCAAATTAAGATTATATGAGAGATGTGTACTTTCTGTGCTTCTCTATGCTTGTGACAGAATGGGGCGACCCACTCGATCTCTATTTCACTACGGCAGTACCAGTTACATTTTTGTACTGATTTTTTTGAGCGCTTTCAATTGTCGCATTTTCTTTCTTTCTTTTCTTTGCTATATGTAGCAGATATTATGTATTTTCCTTCGTAACCCCTCCCAGAGATTAGTCATCATGTTTGCTTGTTATCTATTTCTCCCTTCGTTGCAAGTAGCGGCTGAGATAATTCTCGTCTACCACTGCTTGGTCACGGCAGATTAACACGAAAATCGCCAGCGCAATCTGCTTAATCACTGATAAAACAAGGGTCCATATTAGATACTTGATAAGAGTAGAAATTGATATCGCAGGTGCAGGTTAACGGTCATCACATTGTTGAAATGCTATTTGTTGGTGTAAGTTGTTATGATTGTCAACTCGCTAACCGACACAGGGTTGTACATACAGGTCACCTGGTCCATAAAGTAGTGAGGCCCTGGACAGGTGATGTTGACAATGAGTGAAAGTGTAAATGTCAATTGCGCGAATGTGTGGAATGTTCTGAAGTTGACATGTTGGTTAGAATACACTCATACACTCGTATGCAAGTCAATGATGTCCTGAACTGCTATTGACGTTTTCATATATTTATTGTGACACATACTCTGACATTACGGTTGACAGTCACTGGAACAAGTTGACACACACATTGTTGTATACGTGAAGAAATACATAGCATCTGGATATTATGGAATGATCGTAGGCAAGCACATAGTATTCTGATCTGTCTATAGTCTCATTCCTTAGCTGACTAATCGCGTCAGCCAATAAATATTACTTAATAATGGCTCCTTATCAGACCCTCTTCTGCCTAAGTCTTACAAGCCTTAAATCCAGCAAATGTTCATGGTAACGATCTTAAACCACCAGTAGTGGGGTTTTATTTTCCTTATAGATAACAGATCTCTATCATCATCAGATAATAAGGTTGTCCCTGTTCTCGATAGATGATTTTATTAAACTGGCAATGAGATCCAAAATGGCTTTACTTTTCCAGTGAGCCTCGCTCACCCAAGGTGAAAATATGAAGCATAATTAAAGATGCTGTTCATACATAAATGTCCTTATTGGGCTCTGAATATTCTGCAATTAATAATGCTGGTCACATCAAATAACATAGGACTGCTAGGTAGCATATCATCTTCCTCTGTAGTCAATAATAATCTAGGCACGACGAAACGTCTGCCCATCTAGGCATTGCAGAAGGGTACATAAACTGGCTTCGTTACCTTGTTATGGAAATACACTGGCGAATAGGTCACACCATCTTTTGGCGTTAAGAACAAACACTGGGGAGGATTACCAACATAACAGTCATATAGAGAAACTATCTCCTTTCCCCAAATAAACCACGGAAAGATCCCATCTTCGGACTTCCCTGGTACAGACCAGCCATCGCAGAAAAAACATAACGGAAGACACTTTTCAAAACACACCCGGTCTGGGCATGCGTTAAAGATTATCTCTGAACTCTATGTTCAAGTGGGACAACTATATATTACATTCATACGAAGCAAATACTGAGTATTCGTCCTTTGACTAGGGTTCTAATCTCAGACTCAAAATATTATTACCAAATATTTCCAAACATAACAAGTATACAAACAAATAAATATCTTCCTATATATATATATATATATATATATATATATATATATATATATATATATATATATATATATATATATATATATATATATATATATATATATATATATATATTCATTGCCACCAGTAATCTGTTGGTAACAATACTCTTGAATTTTAGCTAGTGTTGGACCACTACTGCAAAGCAGGGGAGACAATACCGTCACAATGGTGCGGAATCCTGGAGATTAACAGAGAAGGACATGTACAAATTGTCTTCTTTCCACACAATCCGCCTAAGGGAAAATTTCTCCGAATCTTTTAACCGAATATCATCACCAATCAAGAACTGCTTACTCAAAACAACCTAGTGGACATGCACACCATCATAGCTGGCAGACGCTGGAGTTGGGTTGGCACGTCCTCAGAAGAGACCCGATGCCATCACAAGAACAGCTATGCTATGGGCCCCTGAAGGTAAGCGAAAGAGTGAGCGACCAAAAACAACTTGGCGGAAAACTGTGGTGGCCGAGATGCAAAAAATGAACCAGAGCTGAGGCGCTGCACGAAGGATGGTCGCCGACCGATCAAAGTGGGAGCAGTTTGTTGCTACACTACAAGACAATAAATTAAGGGGCTGCTGTAACCTGTTACCGGGGCCCGAAAGGGGAGCAAAGAATAGTAACACTGCACCCTACCACGCATGTCGTAAAAAGCGACTAAGGAGGGTATGGGCATGGGGCTGTTTACCCCATCCCGTAAAAAAACTTTGCACAGTGGGCTGATCACCTGCTTGCCAACCAATCTGATTACAGAAACAATGATAGATTGTTTGGTCTGTTTTTGTTCCACAAAGACGCCACTAGGCGTGGTGGAAACAGCGATAGATTGATCAATTTGTTGTTGCCCTAAGACGCCACTAGGCGTACTGGCCACATACTGCTTTGCCGGTTGATGGCTAAGGATGGAAGAAGAAGAAGAAGTAAAACTGGTAAGGAATATAAGTATTTAAACCAATAAAACGGTATTTAATCAGTTTTACAAATAACGGTTCACAAGAAACAAGGGACGTCTCGGGTTTTACCCTTCGTCAGCCACAAACAGGTGACAAAGACAAGAATTACATATAGGTTCTACAAAACTATACGATGATGAGAAATATACAACAAATGGGACAATGGAGTAACCCTTTAAATTATCTAATTTTGCTCCGTTATCACTGTTAGCACCAGTGGCGGATCTACATTTTGGGGGCCCTGAAGCTTGAACTCTTGGAGGGGCCCCTTATAGTAGATCCACAACAACACACATATAAAAACTGAATAAAAAGTCGCTTTTGGGGGCCCCTCCGGGATTGGGGGCCCTGAAGCTTAAGCTTCATTAGTTTCATAGTAGATCCGCCACTGGTTAGCACACCATCTATATGGACTGGGGTGAACAATTTTGAGTATGTACAAAATAGGGGAAGGCGCAGGAGGGGTGGATTAGCCTATAATTTTACAGGGCTAAAGTACGCTTATATTGTAATGACATGCACTGTGCATATTTAATACAATCATTCATAGGAAAGCTGAGTGCGGCAAGTGCTTAATAAAAATAAAACCAATGTCAGATAGGGTTTAAACAGAAGAGCTTTAAACTTGGGAGCGGGAATAAGAGACAGCGAAAAGAAATGGTAAATTTAAGTTTGGAATGTTTTTGGTCTAACTTTCTCTTCTAATGATGGAAATATCAACATATTTTAACCCAGTAAACAAATCAATATTACACACATACAAGTATGTATCAGGCACTCAACAGAAATAAAGAAGTAGAAAACTACACAACACAAAAACAATAGAAATGAGTGGCTTACCCGAGAATCGAACCCAGGACTTTCCGAACGGCACCACCTACTAGCTACGGAAGCGAATCTGTATTTGTTTATTTTAACCCAGAATGCTGAATAGCATTTTTCATTCATTCATTCATAACCCTCCACTCCCAAAGGAGTATAGGCCTGTCACGTGCCATCATCTCAAGTTCTTTCCACGTTCTCCTCATCATTTTCACCTCTGTCTCCAGTTCTCTTTTCCGTGCGCTTCTTGGTCTACCTCTGCCTCTCTTGTCCTGGGGGTTCCAGAACAAGAACTGCCTTGTAATGCTATTAGCAGGTGTTGAGAGCGCATCGTGGGGCAAAGCGATTTGTAAAAGTGTTTTGGGAGAGATCGCTCTGGACCAAGATGTGCCTCACCAGAACACATAATAACTATGATGCTGGAATGTAACTACACACGGTTGCGAGGCATGACGTAGTGGGCATTCTACTTGTGGGCTTGGACCCGTATGGACAGTGTCGGCTTGTGTGGTGTAGTCCACTTATCAAAGTGTAGCGGAGTCTACTTGAAAGGTCTATATGATTCAGATTTCGATGTAGAAATCAAGTGTGCTGTGAATTCATTATGGGACAAACCCATCTTATTTGGATGTGTCAAAGTTCGGGTAAGATTTAATCTCGATTTGCCAAAGGAGATATTTGACCACAAGTCAAGGTTAATATAACCGTTATGAAGGGATATGAATATCCACGAAAATACATTTGATTGCCGACAAAAGGAAAATGTGCAAGAAGGCACGGAACTGAAATAATACGGACATGGAAGGAAGATAAAATGTAAAGATGAACTCCTAAGAATAAAATAAACGGAGGAAAATAAGGAATATGCTATGTAAGCACGTAGAGATAAGTCTTAATAGCATGAAGAATTTTCAGATGTGTGGACTCATGTATAAATAATATATGGAAGGCAAGAATCGATATTTAATTGAGGATGTCAGACTTTATTAGAGCAATGTGTTGCTCATGCAAGTTTATATGTTAAATAAAATTGAAAGTAGTATAAAACAGCATTCGTTGAGGACTGATTCACAGTTTGAATTATCAGTTTAAATACATATAAACAACTAACACTTTCTGACAGTTAGTTCGATAAAACAAATCTGAATAAAAAGCAGAACGCCTTCGTGGTTCAAACAGTCGAAGGCCAGGGTTGAAGAAGACATTTAATTCATTGCAGATAGGTTTTATGTTCAATGTCGAGGTGTATTGTCTGATTACTTAAACACCCGTACGTCACCTTCCTGTGCTGATCGAAATCTTTTATTATTATATTACATGTTTATCGTACTTATACGTATTTTAACGAATCTGTAGGGTTTTATTTAATGTATTGTCAAAGAAGACCAGTGATTACACTGTGGAGTATTAGTCTTTGATAATTCATTGAATATATATTTAATAATTCTTTAGTTGTTGCGTCAAGGTATCGCGTCTACTTTTGTTAATATCTTTATTTATGTAAATAAGTCAGTTTTTATACGTCTGTCAACTATCCCCATCTTGTCTAATTGTTGTATTTGAATGCGACTTTCTGTAATCGTACGTTAAATTTTTTGTCTTGTTTAATTTATTAATATTTTTATACATATGTCCTTTCTTTTATCATTTATGTCTTTGTTATACTTAGTTTCTTTTTATTCCTTGTCGAACGTTATGTAATCTGTATATCATCATCATCATCATCTTTGGCCTTATCCTATGCCATTCATTTTCATTGTCTTTAACATTGCTCTTTTAGATGAATTTAATTGACATTGCATTTGAATAAATATTGTTACTGCTATTGATAATTAAATAATACTGCATAAAACAAATAAATTTACCTATAAATATGTCATCCCTAGAGGATTTTAGACAGGAAGGTATAAGAAAAGGCTTATCAGGTATTAAACTAGATGATTATGCAGAAACCAAATATGAGAAACATGTAGCCCACTTAGACAAAATAGCGGAACGTGAACTAAGGGCACAAGAAAATGAACTAAGAGCTAAGGAGTTGGCTCAGAAAGATAAAGATCGTGAACATGAAAATGAACTAAGAGCTAAGGAGTTGGCTCAGAAAGATAAAGATCGTGAACATGAAAATGAACTAAGAGCTAAGGAGTTGGCTCAGAAAGATAAAGATCGTGAACATGAAATAGCCATGGAGAAATTAAAAATTGAGGCAAAAGAAAAAGAAGAAAAATTGAAAATGGATGCTGCTACTCTGGCAATGGAAAAAAGAACGTGAAGATAGAGAAAATGAACGTGAATTTCAAAACAAAAAAAATTAGACATGGAATTTGAAATAGCAAAAATCCAGTCTCAGGCGTCTGGTGAACTCTTTGGATCATACAATGATCATTCGTCTTGGCTGCCAAAATTTAAATTACCAAATTTTATCGATACTCGAGATTGCATCGATAGTTTTTTAGAAAAATTTGAGATGAAAGCCAACGATATGAAGATACCTAAATATCGCTGGGGCAATTTATTATCAGATCATTTAACTGGAAATGCCCAGAAATGTTTCATGCAATTAGGTCAACAAAGTCGATTAGACTTTGATATTGTCAAACAGGCTCTTTTAAGAAAATTTAGGTATACAGAATAAGGTTTCAGAGAAAATTTTCATAAAATATTGCCTTATAAGAAGGTTGACTTCGGAGAATTTATCTCCTCTATAAAACTGTACCTCAATCGTTGGATTGAGTTAGCTGAAATCCCTAAAACTTATGAAGGGATAATTGATTTAATGTTAAGAGACAAAGTTCTCTCGGCATGTAGTGCCGACCTAACAGCTTTTTTGCAGGAAAGACGTCCTAAGACCATCGATGAATGTGAGAAATTAGGTCGCCAATATGTCGTCGCCCATCCAGACAGGGATATCAAGAGATCTACACCAGATGATTCATTACCAGTTTGTGCTGCCTATCACGACTATGGAAACTACCGTCATCGTTCTAAAAGTACAGAGGGTAGAAACAGGTTTGACTTCGACTCCTCCAATAGAGGAAGGTATAACTTTCCAAGAAGGTATTCTCCTTCACCATATGAGAGAAATAGGTTTCGTAATTTCTCTAGCAGGGGTCGTGGATATCACGGTGGTAGATGGGGTGATGATAACCAACACGGAGGTTACAGACAATCTTCCATTGAAAGGCCACAATGGAATGATAGGTTTCATGATGATCAAGATAATAATGAGGTAGACAATACTAGAAGGGCTATTAACCAAAGTGGTAAAAGATATGAAAGCAGAAACAAACGCCATGCCAATGTTGGAGCGGAACATAGTAAGAGTGATACAGATCATGCTAATGCATGTGTGTCCTATGCATCCACCAACGAGAATGTGGAAACACATCATGCCAATGTCGCTGTTACAGATACCATAAACAATGAGAGCTGTCCAGGTTGTGAACCTTTATTTCAACCTAATGGGAGAGTAATATTGAGTTGCGGTCATGCATTACCCACTCTAATGTCGGTCTCTGCCACTGATAAATTGGATGTGAAGAATGGGTTTGTGAATGGTCAACCCGTCTCTACTATTCGGGACACGGGATGCACAACGATTGGCCTACGTCGTTCTTTAGTTGACGACACAGCTCTTACTGGGCGTTACGTAAAGTGTGTTACATTCGGTGGAAATATTGAGTTATACCCAACAGCAACTGTATCGTTATGTACACCATTCTTATCAGGCCAGCTTGAAGTATGCTTGTTGCCTGAACCACCAATTGATCTTATAGTGGGAAATGTGGCTGGTGCTAGGGAACGTTCCCAGGCTAACATTGAAAAATGGACTCACCAGCACCCATTACGCACAAAGGCCTCGAGTACACATATACATGATACACAAATTAGTTGTACACCAGCTTCATATAGTACCATTCGACATTCTCATAGATCATCTCCACATTCTGCTGAGAGAAATACTGGACGTACTATTATGGTCCGTAATGTTCCTTCTCGCGCCAAATGGTGGTCGCTCAGAAAATTGTTTCTTTATGCGGGACATGTTCAACACGTCAATGTCGCACATAGTGGCAATTCTTCCACTACTGTGGCATTTATTCGTTTCCGTTCTACGTCTGATGCCAACAGAGCTGTTAAGCTCATGCATATGTCATCATATGCTGGCCATATACTCGATGTTCGATTACATCATCATCTTTAACATCACATTGATTACTTTATACCCCGCACTCTATTACTTGCGTTCTCGTGTGGATTACTTTTCTAGTTCAGATGTTTAGCAATACATCTGTTGATACAATAGTTCTATTAACTACACTTCTTGACTCTTCTACATTCTAGTGCATTTCTTATCTATTACTATCCTATACGTTTGGACTTACATCTTCTTTAACTTTACTATTTTTGCTGTTCAGTCAGAATCATTGATTCCTTGAGAACTTTACTTTTCTATCTTTTCCATTGTCTGCCTTGACGTGCAAGGGTGCACCATTGAAAGTCCAAGGATCAGACAATGCTAATCGTTCGTTGAATATGATAAAATCTGCATTTTCAAAGCATCCTATTCTAGCGATTCCTGATGCTCGAAAAATCTTTTTTCTCAGAACGGACGCTTCGGGGACAGGCCTAGGTGGCTGTTTGATGCAACGATGGGACGACAGACTTCACCCATGTGTGTACATCAGCAGGAAGCTTCTACCAGCAGAACAACGTTACTGGTGAGCTGGTGAGCGTAAATTGCTCGCAATTGTTTGGTCGATTGCAAAGCTCTCCAAGTATCTTTTGGGCTGCAAATTCATCCTGCAAACAGATCATGTACCATTGACAGCACTCAAAACCAAGACGTACAACAACCCAAGACTACACCGCTGGTTCCTTTTGTTGCAAGAATTCCACTTTGATATCCAACCAATTCGTGGATCCGACAATTGGCTAGCGGATCTGCTGTCTAGGTGGTCTGATGAAAAGAACTAATACTATATTGAATATCCTAATTAAGAATCATCTCGTTCAAGGCTATTCACATAAAATTGAGAAAAAGAGATACAGAGTGACATAACGCATATAAATACAAAACTCGCTGTTCCCTCTTACTAGCTACAAAACAACAGTTAACATTTCAAGAGTGGATTGACGAATAAATTACCCAAGGTATCCAGAATCAAATAACTTTGATAGACACAAATAATAACATTATACCGTGTATTGGCATATAGCATATACCCGGTACAAGGTTTCCGGTACATCCAGGGTAATGATATACAGATTTACGCGCATATATACAAGGGAAGATGACACACAGTGATATCTACTGGTGTAAATTGAGAGCAAACTTTAAAAACTTATAACCTATAGTGGTTTGGTTAGTTAAACATAGTTAAACAGTTATTGACATATTGTTTACACTTTTAATCACTTTTGATCTGAGGTCATCTATATTGATCTAAATTAATCGGTTTTGATCGCGATTGATCATTTTGATCGAAATTAATCGGTTTTAATCGCGATTGATCATTTTAATCGAAATTAATCGGTTTTAATCGATAATAATCATTTTATCTGAATTGATCGGTGTTCTTTTAATATCTTATCCAGCGTTCACCCGAGGTAAACGCTCGCGGGACGAGGGGGTAATAATTGAGGATGTCAGACTTTATTAGAGCAATGTGTCGCTCATGCAAGTTTATATGTTAAATAAAATTGAAAGTCGTATAAAACAGCATTCGTTGAGGACTGATTCACAGTTTGAATTATCAGTTTAAATACATATAAACAACTAACACTTTCTGACAGTTAGTTCGATAAAACGAATCTGAATAAAAAGCAGAACGAATACCTATAAAGGTTGTGGCCAGAGTTTTGGTGACGATATTTCTATAAAATTAGTAATCCCTAGACAACATACAGAAGACAAAGGAAAGATTCTTAACAGCAGGTTTCCTCAGTATGTGTCTTATCCATCGCCATCGTCTTCTTCTCATCGTTTATTCCACTAGCATTTGTCTGGTTCTTGTCATCAGTTCCACGTTGGTAACCTTGTCATTCTATTTTAATCCTTCTATTCTACGCAAGCACCCATTTATGAAAATCTGCAGCTTTTTGGTTGTTTTAATTTCTACTTAATTGTTCGAGATTTTAGTCTGGTGTGGCGGGGTTGTCTCGCCTGCTCTGCAGTAGTGACCAAAATTCGAGTAAAAGGAATGAGACTTTTTATTTTTTTTTATTTTAACAAAATTTGCTACCGTCGTGTTAAAGAAGATTATAATGTATTTTACATGTTGACCACACTTAGTTTTGTTAGCAGTTTAATATACGCGGTAACAATTCTATCTGAGGCCAACATGTTGTATTTATACACTTATATGAATTGTAAATGAACGCGATATAGAGATTCCGTCACTAGGTGATGATGACATATTAGGTGCTGCGCTAATTTATGCAGACCGTTAGTCGAGGCCTTCTGTTAGAATCATCCGTCCTAGTCAGACGTGTTTTATGAGCTCCCGTGATTCGGTTGAGAATTCAAGTACTTTTGTCAAGTGGCATGTATGTTGAAGGCCGCCACTTTGTTTATGATGACTCCGAACTTATGAAGAAGTTCCGTGGATATTGTAGAAGTAAGTCTACTATCGATTTTTAAGCATCGTCACTTTTCGTGAACATTATTTGGATGATAACCTTTGTTAAGGCATCTCTAGTACAGCGACGAGATGTGTACTGATGAATTGACTGACTGAGATGTTCTATGATGTTTTACCTATGCATGTATTATCATGAAGAATTATCGTATCGTCACTATTAAACATGCCATGTTCCGTGGACCCAGCAACGAAGACCGTTATCAATTTGATTGAATTCATGCACTGCCTTGACACCCACTTCATTCAATGTCGTGTCAGCACAGTTTATAACAATCTCTCTTACGCACACAAACCCCAACAACAGAGAGGAATAGGTGTTCCAGTGATGGGGAATAGAATTGTCAATAATATTCTCATTTGAAAAGCTGAGGAACATTCGACTGTGAAATTGTTTGAAGAAAATTTTTACGAACTTTACCGTTGGCAAACATTTGCATAAGTCCAACTTTACTGCGCATGTGTACTGGGAGTCATGCCAACGTACAATTTTTTCACAAGATGTCTGCTGCGCAAGTTCATCTGAAACCTTCAATCAAAATGTCGAATTTCAAGTCTGTCGTGGCCTCACCTTGATCAAGGGAACTGCAATCACCCTTATCAAGATGGTTACGTGCCGCCAAGATTCAGTAGGTTGTACTATAGGTACAGGTAACGCCATCTGTACCTCAGGAAAAGAAGATTCTTCTTCCTGAATAACTGACAGATTAGAATAGTGACATGTAGGTACTAATTTGTCATCTAGTTCGTGAAAAATAGCCTGTAGATGTTCTGGACGAGTATGAAATTGTTTGAGCATATTTATATGGTATATTTTGTTATGTCCCTTAATATCTAGGACATAGTCGACATCAGAAATCTTATCAATAACTTGGTAAGGACCATTCCATGAGATAAGTAGTTTATTGTCGTTATGTGGCAGTAAGACATAAGCTTGATCTCCTGGAAATAATTGACGTAATCGTCTAGTTCTATTTTGTAAAGTTCTAGCTTTCGCTTTAGCAGCCTCAGATGAAGCTGTTGCCATTCGGCAAGATTCAATAATGTTATTCCGGAGATTAATTACATACTTATAGGATGACTGGGTATCCTGAGTCATCTCGGAGTCAATCAATAAATCGTTTATTAGTCCCATAGGACTTCTTGGTGGAGCACCGAAGACTAATTGGAATGGAGAGAAGCCAGTTTGTTCATGTGGCACCTCTCTATAGGCGAACAAAACAGCTGGGAGTACTCTGTCCCAGTCCTGTGGATGTTCAACCGTAACCTTATGTAACATTTGTTTAAGTGTACGATTAAGTCTTTCTACTGCACCATTACTCATGGGATGATAAATGCTACTGAGATTCCTATCTATATTCCAGGTCTTCATTACCTCTGTCATAGTATCAGATATGAATTGAGATCCATGGTCTGATAACAACTTCCTAGGAAAACCTACTCTAGAAAAGATAAGATGTAGTGCATCAGCTACATCTGTGGTAGTGGTGGTCTTCAATGGTATGGCTTCTAGCCATCGTGTGCATAAATCAATGCACGTGAGAACAAATCTATGTCCTCTTGCTGATGGTAAGAGTGGACCAATAATATCAATGGCCATTTTGTCAAAAGGTCTCACAGATATGTCACAAGCCTGAATAGGCGCCGTGTGAAAAGCTCCACGTGCTTTCACTTCCTGGCATATAGTACAAGAGCGTACGTAATGTGAAATATCTCGTGACACTCCTGGCTAAAAAAATGAAGATAATACTCGAGAACGTGTCCGAGTATATCCCATGTGACCTGCGCACTTAGAATCATTTGCGTGTTGAAGGATGTACAGTCTAAAAGCAAAAGGTACCATGACCTGTTGTTTTACTTGAGTCTTATCTATAAAACATCTAATTAATATATCATTTTAAATCATAAACCAATGATTATTCTTATTGTTTAAGGTAAGATTGTCAACATTGTTGACCAGAGCAAAATTTTTTTTTTAATGATTTGTCTTCTTTCTTTTTTATAGCAAAGGACGCTCGGTCAACCGAAGAATGAACATCAACATTTTCCTGTTTGTCTGGTTCCTCCTTAATAGTGTCGATAGTCTCTAATAGTTTAGTCTGCGCTTTAGTTGTCACAGCATTTCCAATGCATAGATTATTTTTCTCCCATTCAATAATCTCCTCTGGTGTATAATCCTTGCTGCCATGTATGCGACCCACCATAAGATCTGCAATTGGGTTCCTTAACATGCATACCTTAACATTACCTGTGAAAAAAGGTGTGTTAACATGTATTATGGCAGTGGGATAAAATTCTATTGTCCCACCAAACGTCATGCACCTGACATGTTCCCCTGTTGCACAACTGGGATGAACAAGTGACTGCCGGACTCCGATAGTGGTCGAGCCGGAATCTCTCAACACTGAAACAATAGATCAATTTACAATCCCTCTGTTAAAAATCAGAGAGCCTGTTCCATCATTGGCCGCTAGACCGACTTCTGGGAGAATGTGTCCACAATTCAATACAGTCTCTTTTGCCTTCTGAAATACAAGATTACATTCTGGGCAACTGTTTGCCACGTTATGATTTATGGAATAACATGTAGAAGAAGATTGTATTACATTATCGTTATGTGAACTCTGAACCCCAGGGGTTGTACCATTAGTAACTGCCGCCCCTGTATTATGATTATAATGTGACGATCTACGAGAATGAGACCGATGACGAGAATAATCATTAGAATTATCCCGTTGTCCCCTGTAGTAACTGTTATCTCGATGTCTAGAGCCATTATTATTGTTATTCCAATTGTTACCATTGTTATAGTTATATGATCGATTATGATTTGCGTTATGTCGACCATTGTTGTATCTCGACTGAGGTGAATAATTTCTATTTTGTGGTCTTCCTCTATTCAAATCACTCTTATTGTTAAAATTATTCTGTCCCTTTTGAAAATTAACATTATAATTTCCTTTGAAGCGACTTCTTTCTACGCTGTGTGTTCTTGGTTTGTAATGACTGTGGTATGACATATTAGAGGCCACAGGTAGAGGTTCCCTTATTAGCGAGTTAGAAATACTCGCATTCGGATGAGCAGTGCAATAATTTATAGACATTTTTTCTATCTCATCGATCGTAGATGGTTTTCGTTCTTGCAAAAAGGCAAAGAACGGTGGGCTGACAGAGGATAACACTTTATCCCTTAGCAACAGATCAACTAACTTGTCATATGATTTGTTGACACCTGCCAGTTCCACCCATCTGTTAAAGGTATTGCATATGTTCGCAATAAAACCTGTAAAGTCTTTATTAGAATCTGGTAGAATACCCTTAAAACGTAATCTGCAGCCCTCTTCGTCCAAATGGAAGCGACGTAATAATAAGGCTTTAATGGCGTCGTAGTCACTAGCTATTGTTGGGTCAACATTCTGAACTGTACTTAATGGTTCCTCGTCCAACAATTCACTAAGTTTTAAAGCCCATGTTTGTTTTGGTAAGTTATGTGTTAAACATACCTGTTCAAAACGTGCTAGGTACGATGAAAGGTCGTCGAGGTTTAATTTGAAAGGTGGTAATTTAAAGTTGTAATAAGGTTTGTTTTGGTTGGATGAAGATCCAGTTTGAGCATTTTCATTCTGGCTTGCAGCAGCACTTTGTGCCTGAAATCTTGCAGTTTCCAACTTAAGACGTTGCAATTCCATTTCTTGTTGCCGTGCACCTAATATTAATATTTAATAATTATGGGTATTATCCCTACATAATTAGGTTATTCAATCAATGATATGTGCTAAGTCCACACTGTAGTACTAGGAAAGTGTACTAATTAACATCTAATATGTCTGTCATACTCAAGGCAGACTATACATTTATAATAATTAATAGGTATATATTATGCTATTGTGCCTTAGTCATAATATATAAAATGCATCACTAGGGTCTTGGACCACTACTGCAAAATGATGCAATCTCCTAAGTCATCATCAAATTTCATAAAAATTAATCAAATTCATTTACTATCTTATTATTGATCAAATTATAGTACTATTATTATATTATAAATGTATGAGATGAACAAAAACAATACAATTCATCAACCAAAGATTTACAAAACAGCAGTACGATACAAAAGTGACATTTCACAAATAAAATGATTTTATGAACTAAGCAGAACAAACCGGAAGTACTGAAAGGTCAAGGAGAAAACCAAATGGATAATGAACCTACGTACACAAAAAGTAATGACGTATACATGGACTCATCGACGGTTAATACAATATATATATAAACGTAAGGATAGTAAGGTTAGGATTAACAAGATAGTTTACAAACAATGATACAGAACTGAATAAAATAAAATAATAATCCATCATTCGCTATTATGATAAATAAGCAAGGAGGATTTTTTCTACAAATAAATAAAAAAGAAAAAAAATACACGTCACACACTGAGAGCAGGGTAATGAGAGGTGAAGTGTAACTAGTTCAGCTTTGGCATAACCCACGCCACATCTTGGCAGGCGTTACCATCGTGATTTAGTGACGTACACAGGGACAGCCTTGCACCCTGTGAGATAAAATGATGGATTGACCAATAAAAAGGATATAGAAGAAAACCCCAACCAATAAAAAGTAGCCAGCTAAGCACGCACTACAAGGTCGGCTGCCGGATAATATTCGAGCAGGCAGTTGGAAGAAGTCAAGCATTGCATGCAGACGCGTTTAGTGAGCGTCTTGCTTTCACATCGAGATATCGATGATATCTGATAGGATTTCGATATTCTTCAAATGTGCCTGCAGATGCAGGTAAAGACATAATTTGATATGTATGAACATCTGTTCATGCAAATGTCAGCTTGGTGGTTTCATCATGTAAGTAGACCCAAGTCTTGTATCGCCTTTTTAATTTCAGCCCAGCTCGTCTGATATTTTTATAAAATGTTGCAATGAAGCAATTGACAAAGTTGAAGGATTATAATGAACGAAACCCAAGACTGTAAGGATATTGGAAAGAAACTAACAGTGTTAAAGATACAAAAGAGATATGAAATCCAGAGGTAATCATCGATAGGAACTCAAAGGATATTGATGGTACGGATGAATATTATACACCTCCATGGATTGAAGTAAAAGATGAGAAATTTATAGTACACATTGAACACGTTGGAGGTCTTGAATAGAACGCTTGATCAGTATTGTAACCGATGCTGTTGGTTTATTGTATGCCATTTGCTGTTCAAAATAAAATACATGTTAATTGACCAGGCTGTTGGAGATTTCCTTACCTGTTGGACAATTTAGAGAAGGCAAGTTTATTTTTTTGAATCATGCACACCACTATTTTCTCCAATTTATAACATCTAACTAGAGGAAAGAACGGACTGGTGACTGGTACCTTATAACTTAACCCATGACAATACCATCTCTGGCGGACTTCAAGCCAGTAAAAGATCAAACTTGGAGTAGGAAAATAAAACAGTAGAAGAAATATAATAATAGAAAAAAGTAGGCATATTAGATGCACATTTTAACCTGACGGCTACATATGTTAAATTGGTGCCAGGTGACCAGTCCTCTTAAGGAGAACGGACGAAGTAGGATCACTGAGAACCATTAGTACATTGAAGAATTAATAAATTGACATGGATAATATGAATCAACAGTTGACAGAACAGCAGCAAATGCAGCGGCGAAATATGCAGTTCCACCGAACACAGCACATGCAGAAACAATATTGTCAGAAACATACCAATCCATTCACCTCCTCACGTTTATATCCAAAATACACCCCGCGCCACCCCCACGATTCTGACATATGGAATGAAAATTTTCTGCTAGGAGGTTATCCTACAGCACAGAAATCCAATGTACGTCCCATCACTCATGAGGAATATATGAATTGTTTACGTCCAGGAGGATATGATCACACTTATTATGCCAAGGAGAATAAAATAATGTACGCGGCTGCGAAAAGTTATACTATTGACAATGTGAGAAACCTACAACATAATTATTTACGTACAGGAGGATATGATCACACTTATTATATCAAGGCAAATCAAATAACATACGCGGATGCGCAAAGTTACACTGTTGACAATGTGAGAAACCTACAACATTACCCACGTATACCGATACATTGCCGTAGAGGAACAGACAGTACTCTACATCACTCCAATAGAAGTAGTAGAAGCCACTGGAACAGCCTCAATAGAAGAGATTGTCGCATGGCGGTCAGAAATTTTATCAACAGTATAAAACAACGAAAGATATGGGAGGTAAATAATATTACAACGACTGACCAACAAACATGCATGATTACAACGGAGGAGGGTTTCCAAGCCCATATCAAACCACTACAACCATGGAGAAAACCACTTCACAGACATCAGCAGGTCGGTGTTGTGAAAACAAATGGGACGCTATAGGCCCCCATCATCAATAGTAGACCTAGAAAGATGCATGAACATGTGCGTAAAACGAACATGATTTGTGTAGCAACAAAACAGATGCCGACAAGTCAGATCAAGTACATGACACATTGCAACAGCTTGATCTCCATATAACTGTGCCCAAGCTCGCGCCCTGGAGAGGACACTCCAGCTTCACCCTATAGGTGTCGGCAAAACACGGGAAGTAGCAGTTACCGGTTATAAGCATTTTGCCCAATTGGCGTAGGGCATGGCGCCAGGGGCTACTTCCGACAGTGGGAGAGGTTCTAGGATCTCACTGGACAGCTACCGCCCGCTTCAAGCTGGGCAGCCCCCAGTCAATAAGGTGTTGTCCCGCCACTGTCTGCTTTCCCCATTGGGTGCATGGGATTAGGGTCAAACCCGAACTGTGGACAGAAAATTTTGCACCAAGCAATTATAGAAAAAATAGAAATAAGCAAACTCTCAGATTGGGATGCTGGAACGTCCGGACTATGTTGACTGGACTATCCGAAAACCTACAGGATGTAAACGATGTAGGAAGACAGCCATAATTAATGATGAGCTTAAACGACCTCAGGTGGATATAGCTGCACTTCAGGAAACGCGCCTGGCGGGCTCTGGAACGGTGAGCGAGAAGGACTACACATTTTATTGGCAAGGGAAAGATCTTAATAAAGCTAGAGAACACGGAGTAGGTTTTTCGGTCAAAAAATCGCTAACTAAAATGGTTGAACCAGGCGAGAATGGATCAGAACGCCTGTTAACGCTCCGCCTGCAAACTAGCACAGGTCCCATCACCCTTGTCAGTGTGTATGCTCCTACTCTGTACTCTGCCTCAGAAGCTAAAGATGAATTCTACGAGAATCTAACAGCAATTATCAAAAGCATACCTAGGCAAGAACAGCTTGTTCTCCTTGGTGACTTTAACGCTAGAGTGGGTGCCGATAATGTTTCATGGCCTTCATGTCTGGGCAGGTTTGGTATTGGCAAGATGAATGAAAATGGACAACGGCTCTTAGAGTTGTGAGTCCACCATGACCTCTGCGTGACCAACACCTACTTTCAGACAAAACCCCAGCATAAGGTGTCATGGAGACACCCACGATCCAAGCACTGGCACCAACTTGACCTGATTCTCGTCAGAAGGCCACTCCTCAGGTCTGTTCTCTCCACGCGCTCGTACCATAGTGCAGACTGTGATACAGATCACTCCTTGGTTTGCTGCAAAATCAGAGCACAACCAAGAAAACTCTATCGTGTCAGACATGAAGGGAAACCACGCATTGATACCAGCAAGATGTCAGACCCTTTCATGATCGCTCTATTCACTGCGACCTTCGAGAATGTGCTCAGTAGCCCTCAGCATGGTGATACTATTACAGAGAACTGGGAGCATTTACGGAACACCATTCAAAGTACTGCACTTGCCACCTTTGGTAAGAAAACAGCAAAGTCAAATGACTGGTTTGATGCTTCATCAGATGTAATGGCACCTGTCATTGAAGCTAAGCGCAGTGCTATGAATGAATACAAACGTTCACCGAGTGCCAGAACCCTACAGATCCTGAGGGCTACGAGAAGCAAAGTTCAACAAACTGCTCGACGCTGTGCAAATGACTACTGGCTCCAGCTCAGTGAGAGCATCCAGATCGCAGCGCAAACAGCCAACATTAGACAAATGTATGACGGTATAAAGAAAGCACTTGGTCCCCATAAAAGTAAGACGGCACCGCTAAAAACCATCAGCGGAGAGAAGCTAACCGATAAGGGTAAGCAGATGGAGAGGTGGGTCGAGCACTACTCTGAGCTTTACGCTAGAGACAATACCGTTACGCCTGCAGCCCTTGATGGTGTCAACAGTCTGCCACCTATGGAGGAGCTGGATGCCGAACCAACATTACAGGAACTCAGCAAGGCCATTGATAGCTTGGCCTCTGGCAAAGCACCAGGCAGTGATGGGATTCCTCCTGATTTAATCAAATGCTGTAAGAGCACGCTATTACATCCCCTGCATAGGATGCGGTGCCAGTGCTGGGAAGAGACAACTATTCCTCAAGACATGCGAGATGCCAAGATTGTAACACTGTATAAAAATAAAGGAGACAGAAGTGATTGCAATAACTACAGAGGCATCTCTCTTCTTAGTATTGTTGGTAAGGTTTTTGCCAAAGTCATCTTAATGCGACTACACAAGTTAGCTGAGCGCATATATCCAGAGTCACAGTGTGGATTCCGAGCTGGCAGATCAACAACAGACATGATCTTCTCTCTCCGCCAGCTTCAGGAAAAATCAAGAGAGCAAAAAAGACCATTATATATCGCCTTTATAGACCTCACAAATGCATTCGACCTGGTTAGTAGGGATGGACTCTTTAAAATCCTTCTGAAAATAGGCTGCCCTTCTAAAATGCTGGAAATGATAAAGTCATTCCATGACGGCATGAAGGGAACAGTCCAATATGCTGGAAGCACGTCACAGCCCTTTGATATACGAAGTGGCGTTAAACAAGGCTGTGTTCTGGCTCCGACCCTCTTCGGAATCTTCTTTGCCTTTCTCTTGAAACATGCATTCAGAGATGCAACTGAAGGAATATGCCTTCACACTAGGTCAGATGGCCGTCTGTTTAATCTTTCAAGGCTGAAGGCAAAAACAAAAATCAGAAGGGTCACTATAAGAGACTTGTTGTTCGCTGATGATGCTGCAGTCGTCACTCAAAGCCAACAGGAGCTTCAGAGCTTGATGAATCGCTTCACTAAAGCATGCAAGGACTTTGGCCTCACAATAAGTCTAAAGAAAACGAATGTGCTGAGTCAGGATGTGGGTGCTGCACCAGTTATCACTATTGATAACTATGAAGTGGCAGTGGTGCACCACTTCACATACCTAGGGTCTACCATCAATGACAAACTCTCACTGGATACAGAAATCGACAGCCGCATTGGCAAAGCTGCAGCTACCTTTGCCCGTCTCACATCGCGTGTTTGGGGAAACTCTAAACTCACAATGAAGACCAAAGCTGCGGTATATAATGCCTGTGTCAGCAGCACACTCCTATATGGCAGCGAGACCTGGACGACCTATGCTAAGCAAGAAAGAAGGCTCAATACCTTCCATTTACTGTGTCTACGCCGCATCCTCGGCATCTCGTGGAAAAAAAAAGTGACAAATGTCGAGGTGTTGTCACGTGCTGGCCTTCAAAGTATGTATACGCTTCTTAGACAGCGCAGACTTCGCTGGCTTGGCCATGTTCGCCGCATGGAAGATGGTCGCATCCCAAAAGATATCTTCTACGGACAATTAGCAGATGGCAAGAGAACAGTTGGGCGACCACAGCTGAGGTTCAAAGATGTGTGCAAGAGAGATATGAGGGCACTGGACATGGATCCAGCAACATGGGAGGATGAAGCTGCCGATCGCACTAAGTGGCGATGCTATTTACGGCGCCACCTCAGATTGGGCGAAGAGAGGCTCACACAACAAGCTGAGAAAACGTCGAAAGGAGCATCAGTTAAATAAGCAGCTGAGGGCTGTCACCTCAGGGGCGCATTCCCATAGTCAGTTATGACTGAAGGGGCTATTATGAACGTCTACTCGTCGTCTACACACACTCGAACAGCAGTAGGATGGTCGCCCATGCAGACAACATCAAAATATATGACAGACACTAAACCAAGCACAGAAGGGTTGAAATATGAGATAAATGCTATCCCGAGAGAAGGTAACCTTAACGTCCTCACCGTAAAAAAGGTGTATGAATTACTGGAGAACAACAAGAGAAAAACATTCTACAGAAGCATCCACCAGACCCATTAGAAAAGCTAAATTTCGTTATCAGTCCTCAAGTCACACCTCCTTTAACGACACAGAATCTGAGATGGATACTCAGGAACAGACAGTCCAACGCTTCCACACAGATCACGTAGCAAATAATTGTCCTGTTGATACGTACGACAAAACGATACCCAACCTATATCGGCATGAATCGGATATCGATACCCTTAGTCCTGACAGCACAGAAGATGAATCAATTGCCGATACTTCACCCCCAGAGATAAGCACTGCTGTCAAAAGACCGTATTCAGCTTCTTCATGTGACCCACTTCCACTTGTGAAATTCGTGAAGCTTCCACAAGAACATGTACGGACAAAAATACGTACGAAACGTCGTCCAGTCTACAACCACAAAAGCGATACGCCAATTAACCCTCATTCATCTCGATCACAAGCATTGCACGTTACACCAGCTTGTCGACAAACAGTCAACGCCACGTCACATACTGTGATCAATTCACAGTACGATTCCAGATTAACTAGTCGAGAAATAGCAATGCTAGAAATGGCCGCCAAACTGAAGGAACTAGCAAGGCTTTTCTATGCACCACTTGTGTCCTATGGTACTTGTCAGTACAAGTACTACTGGTCGCAGATGTGTTATATTTCTTTTTACAAACGCATATTTATTTTTTTGGCCGTTTACGTCTCGAAATATTATATTTTTTGTGGGGCCGATTACGTCTCGAAAAAATTTTTGTGTGTGGCCCGTACAAATTTTTTCAGCTTACTTGATGACAGTTCCCCGATGATCCAGTTCCTAATGGGTATGTCCCAGACACTCCTGGTATCAGATTTTCATCCCCGGTGAGGTCACCGCTGAGGATCAGCTCACATCTAGAGAAACCGCCTTATTTATTACATTTTTAAAATATTTTTTTTTAGTACTGACAACTGTTGTAAGTATGATTTCCACTTTACTATTCATGTTTTAACTCCACACCCAGTGAAGATTAAGTGAACATATTACCATGGGTTATGTTACAAAGTATGCCATATTATCATATTGAATTGAAATAAAAGAACTAAAATTCGATTGTTGAACAACTTATGCATTTCTACAGAGATTGCAGTTTATAAGTTAAATAACCACACTTGCTAGTTAAAGATAGTCTTTGTGTTGCATTTAACCAATTCAGAACCCTGGAGTTCAGTTGCGAGATCTACTCATGGATTAAAACAATTTAATACTATTGATTCACACATTGAGATCTGATCACCTTTCACTCTTTCTCCCTTACAATCTTCGTTCCCTTGTGTTCCAGAGATACACTCGTTCTCTTTATATGAATCTTTGGATATTCACATTGTACTTTTGCATTATGCACTGATTGTCATTTCTGTTAATTATCATTGATGCAGCCTATGACCTATATAGAGCACATACTGTTCTTTTACCTATACCTGTACCTTTCCTTTACCATAGCGATTCTATCACTCATCTCTTGAAAGAGTATCAGACAACGCCTATGATATTGTGATTAATAAACATGGTTGCCATAGTATGCCATCCTTTCTCCACAGAGATATATTATGAGTGTATAACCGCATTTTTTTTTTTTTTAGTTTGAAATGTTAAAATTTTTTTTTTCTCACCATGTTTAGACCCATCCTGATTGTGTAATAGCCATTTTTTAAAATATAGTGAAATTGAACCACTTCGCAGATTTTTAAATTGTGTATGATGAAAATGTCACAATATGTATAGTATGGTCATCAGAGACTATCTTTTTCTTAAATCTCAAATCTTTATTAAACTGCAACATTTTTCAGTCATATTGAACTATCTGTCACGTGATTACGTAAAGGCAGAAATGTTCAATTAATAACAATAGCATGAATGCATTAATGGCATATGCATCATATGCAAACAGAAGTTTTATAAATGTATGTGGTATTTTATTTTCTTCAATGTCATATCCATGTCAGCTGCAATGTTTATACATCCAACATTGACCCAACATTATAGAAGAATGAAACTTCCTTTTTACTCCACCCTTCAAACCCCCTCAGTTTACTCTTTTCCCCTTTCTTACTCTGACACTACATTTAAGACTCAAGATTTACATTTCATCAATGTCTTCATCTACTTGAATTACAATTCTTTTGTAATCTGGAAATCCGTCGTTTCTTTGTTTCCATCCAGAGACCACACTTACTAATTCTCACAACTTGCTTACAACAGACTTTATTGACTGTTCCTCTTTGATTACTGAGCTAGCTAATATTGCCACACCACGTATAGAATCCACCATACTCAGGTATCAGGGTTACTGATGATATTTTTGGAGTCATTGTTATTATTGTGATATTATTATGGTCTGTTTACTAATTTTTAACCAAAAATGAATATTGGAGGAAATAGCAACAGATTGATGAGAATTTTGACATAGATAGTGATACTAATATCCCTGAGACACCCACACACCTGTTCATGGGACCACTCAGATGACTACTTTTGCACCCATTGTTTCCCATGTATCCCATGGAATCACTTAGCCCCCACTGACCCGCCCCTGACTGTTTCAGATATGCGTATTGACTGATTGCAGCTGACATGGATATGACA
Source organism: Oreohelix idahoensis (assembly GCA_024509875.1). Classification (NCBI taxonomy): domain Eukaryota; kingdom Metazoa; phylum Mollusca; class Gastropoda; order Stylommatophora; family Oreohelicidae; genus Oreohelix; species Oreohelix idahoensis. The sequence continues at coordinate 373,259 of JAMPIV010010871.1, read as the reverse complement.
TTGAAGAAAATAAAATACCACTTACATTTATGAAACTTCTGTTTGCATATAATGCATATGCCAATAATGCATTCATGCTATTGTTATTAATTGAACATTTCTGCCTTTACGTAATCACGTGACAGATAGTTCAATATGACTGAAAAATTTTGCAGTTGAATAAAGATTTGAGATTTAAGAAAAAGATAGTCTCTGATGACCATACTATACAAGTGGTGATAATTACTTTTGATGATGATACACATGCTGATAATATATAATGCATTTATGACATAGTATTACTTGAACATCTCTGTTTTTACGTAGTCACGTGACAGATAGTTCAGTAAAACTGACTACTTTTGTGGTTGAATAAGATATGAGATTGAAGAAAACAGATTGTCTATGATGACAATACCATACATGTTATGATGGTTATCTTTAAGGATGATACATATGTTAATGATACACAGGTTGAATATGATACCCATACAGAAGATATACGTGTTGATGATACTGTAGGAAATGTAATTTTTGCTGGGGAGGTTAAGATGTTATACCTAACAAGAAAGATAGTTGTGTCTGTGTTAACTGTGTGAGGTCAAGCACATGTAGGTCTCTGACTATAAAAAGAATGATGACGATGATGATGATATATTGATCAGGGAACCTAACGCTACCTCCCTAGATCTCAAACAGTCCGTATTTTAATTCTAGTGGCTGGTGTATGATGTCTCTAGTGTCTAGGGGTGAAATGAAGATGATGGTACATCAACACAATACACTTTAACTCACTAAAGAAAATGAATAAGACGGTGGTTAAAGTTTTCTTTTAAAATTTGAATGTTTTTTTTCTTTATACAATTTAATCTGCCTGTCCCGCCAACTTCTTTTGGACAGGTCTTTGAAAATGAGGAAATATATTTACATATAATGCTGTAACTAAAAATATGGACTCTTGGTCCTATGAATATATTGTTAATATAGAGTTCCTGTAGGTGTATTCACAGACTAAAACTTTAATAGTTGCTAGTGATTGTCATTTGTTATGAAGAGCTGTTGTTTTCATCATGCCCCATATAATTCAATGTTATTTTGATAGGAACTAGTTTCTTAGGATGAAATGTCAGAGGTCCCAGCTGATAACTTGTCACCTTGGATTCTTGGTAGGTCGAATAAGTCAGTATATCAATGTAGAGACAATGTAGATCAGCACCCACACGTAAGCTCCTTCAGGCTATCAGCTGACAGCTTAAACTTTATAATGGAGACTTTACACCCACTCATCAGGTTTCCTGTCACCGGATGGTAACAGGAAATAAAAACTCTGCAATAAAAAGACACTCTGGCCTTTTCAACCTGATCACAACTTCTTATCCCTATATATACATAACGGTATGGGGTCAGCCTCTTGTGCATTCATGTGCATCAGCCCCTAATTTATGACTCACACCCTTCTGTGACCACACCACAGGTCCCTATGGCAGATACGCCCCTGTACTTTTACATAGTTTGCTTCAATGCAATAACGTGGAGTAACCACATCTCCTTTTATATGATTTTTTTCTTTTCTTTTCTAACTTATAAACGCTCTAGGCATGTTGAAAAGTGTTCATAGAACACAGAGGCTTCCTAACATTTCCAATACAAAATATTAATACAAAATCATAATAATATGCAACAGTCAAATACAGTTCAATGTGAGGACTCAATAATGTTTGCTTCCGGCATGTCCTTCACTTTTCCACAGCAGTATCTGACGTTTTTCAGTTTTAATCAAGCATGTAAATACATAAAGCATTCTTACCACTAGTTCAAAGAAATATGTCACAAATAACGTTGACTGGCAAAGAACATGGCCTCAGAACATTTTAGTAGTTAATTTTACAAGTTTGATCACATCTGATCTCAACCTAGTCAAATGGCCACGAGACCACTATGCCTTTTGCCAATATCTATTAGAAAGCAGGCACTACTACAACTTTTGAATTTAGTTTGAAAAAACAAAACAATTCCAAACAAACTATGTGCCTCGTAGTCCATTGGTCAGTCTGCGTTAGTTATGCCAATAGAAAAAGATGTTTAGTTTTAGTTACATTTTTCCTATCTCTCCCCTTTTACTCCTATACTCTTATATCAACCAATAGAATTTGAATTACTACAATGCCTCTTTTTTTAAACTAGCGTCCCCAATAACGTTATGTGTAACGAGCAAGATGAACAGTTTTGTCCGGTCAAGCGTTCGTAGACATTTAGTATTTTCTCAATAACTTGGCTAATACTTGGACTACCATATTTTTTAAAACATATTTTAGCTCAGGGGACTCTAAGCTATACTACCATATGATTTTTATGGTCACTTATTTCAGTATGGTTTAGATTTTCAATTTTGTCACTGTCAATCGTCAAAATTAACTTTTTACACAAGTCGGCCATCTTCCCCCCGTCTCTAACATTTTCCTCACTATTCAAATAAACCAACTAGTTTGAGTGACGTCAGAATATTACCGCTAGGAGGAACTGGAAAATTGTATGTGTGTTTGCCTCTGCTGGCTTTGCCCACAGCGTGTATATATTAAAGAGACCGCTTGCAGAGCGGAGAGGGGTTTTTCAAAACTTTGGTAGTGCTTTGCGTTAATTATTACAATCGTCTCGTTCTTACTACTGTGAAATGTCCGAATTATTACAAATGTTAGTGTTAAAGTTAACATATTACGTTAATTCAAACGCCAGTTTGGTCTCACAGTTCTGGCAAGTCGTTAATTACAAGCTTTTCCCCCGTTTCGTGCAGCAGATCGGCGAGATGTTAAAATGTTTATTGTACGTTTTCGAAACCGAAACTAAAAGCGTGTTTGATTTTTACGGCGGGTCATTTTCTTAGCATTCCCACTGCACAAAAGGCATCGCCCTACTGGCGTTGAAGATGAAACCAGTCAGACACCTGAGGGCTGGCGTATTTATTCATCATAAGACTAAACCTTCCTGAAATAAGCGATTATCTCACAGATTTTACTACACACCTCCCTTCCTAAAACATGCATCCATTGCAGGTTACAATCTGTGAGATAACTTAGCGCAAATAAAGTCCTACGTTTTCTTCTGATTTTCATCACACGGATGTCTACTCAAAAAATCTGCACCGACGTTCTGATGGGCCGGGAATATATTCAATAAGAAATGAGTATGGCTGTAATAATAATGACCATCTTAATAACCTGGAATTTTCATGCTTGGCTTGTGACAGGAATACGAGAGGTGAATGATCCGTTTGGACCACAAATGTCCTGCCATATAGATAAATCTGGAATTTTTTTATACCCCATATTAACGCCAAACATTCTTTCTCACTTGTTGAATAATTTTTTTCCACCTTGTTCAACTTGCGGCTTGCATAAGCGACTGGGTTCAATTCCCCATCTTGTGAGGAGGACCTTTGCAACAATGTAGCGCCCAGGCCCACATTGCTTGCGTCACTTCTCACGACAAATTCTTGATTCAAGTCAGGCAATTGCAATACTGGCCTGCTTGTGAGTTTTTCTTTTAACTCCTGGTAAGCCAATTCACACTGTGCGGACCAGTTTATTGTATCAGGTTGTCCCTTTCGAGTTAAATCCGTCAGAGGAGCACGTATAGAATTAAAATGTTTAATGTACTTTTGGTAGAAACCACACAACGACACAAAAGATCGCACATCTTTCTTTGTTTGTGGCCTAGGTGCTCTTTTCAGTTTCTCCAGATTCTTGGGGTCAGGGTTCATGCTACCCTGATGTACGGTATGTCTCAAGAATTCCAACTCTTTACACCCAATACAACATTTTGTTGGTCTAGCAGTCAAGTTAGCCTCTCTGAGTCTATCAAACAGCATATTCAAAGAGTTAACATGTTCCTCAAAAGTTTCAGTAGCAATGAGGATATCATCCATGAAATTCGAGATACATGGATTTTTCAGGGGATCCAACAATTTTCGCATCATCCTAGAAAACACACTCGGGGCATTTTTCAACCCAAACGGTAGCATGCTGAACTCATAATGACCTTCCGAGGTGCTAAATGCTAAGTAAGGTCGAACCTCAAGCTTTACTGGAATTTGATAATAGCCTTTGCTAAGATCCACCTTGGAAAAATATTTTGCCTTGTTCAGCCTGGAAAAAAGTTGAGTAGTATCAGGTAATGGATCCACCTGATCTTCTGTGACAGCATTCAGTTTCCTGTAATCTATGCACAGTCTATGTTCTCCCGATGGTTTCCGCAACAAAACCACATAGGAACTATAAGGAGACTCACTGTGAGAAATAATCCCTTCTTGTAACAAATAATCTATCTCATCTTTCAAAGCTTTTTCCTTAGCGAACGGAATAGAATAAGGCCTCATACAGATGGGTGTTGGGTCTAGTAGTTTCATATCATATTCCAACAAATTTGTGTGCCCCGGCTTATCCGTAAACACGTCTGTATGTTTCTCCAGGACCGTTTGAATCCTCTCCCTTTGTCCTTTTGTCAGGTGATTACTGATCTTCACCTGTTCAAACGTTTCACTGGGCTTCAATGGATATTCAACTGAGGTGAGAGGTTCATTTTTCATTTCGGTTGCAATTGACAAGGCCATTAAGTGTGTTCCTTCCTGGATTTGTCTGTCCAGATATTTCTTCAAAAGGTTCACATAATAGACTTTTTCCTTTCCCTTTTTGTCTATCTTATAAATTGTTCTGGATACCTTTTCCAAAACCGTATATGGACCTTGCCATCCGATCTGAAGTTTATTGTTGCTGCCTGGTAAAAGAAAAAGCACCTTCTCCCCTACAGCAAGCTCCCTATCCTTCGCTTTTTTGTTATAATAAGCAGCATGCTTTTTCCTGGCTTGTCTCAAATTATCATGTGCCAGTTTCCAACTAGTTTTTAAACGAGTGGTCAGTTCGTTCACATATTGGTATGATGAGGTAACAGTCTCTTCTGCCTTCTCATCTGTCCACGTCCTTAATAAAGCTTCCAGTGGACCTTTTTTGGCCTCCCAAATAACAGGGTTGCGGGAGCCATCCCGGTTGAATTATGTGGAACTTCCCGATAAGCAAACAATGCAGCGGGCAAATATTGGTCCCACGTATCAGGTTTCTCACGTGCCAGCTTTCTCAGGATAGAAATGAGAGTCCCATTGAACCTCTCTACCTGGCCGTTCTCTTGGGGGTGATACGGACTACAATGAAAGTGCTTGGCTTGAAATAACCTAAAAACTTCTTCTGTTAGTTTCCCCTTGAACTGAGAGCCGTTATTAGTCAAGATTTGATGCGGGAATCCTAACCTTGTGAATATAGTAAGTAATGCCTCTGCCACATGTTTCGAATCGATTGACGACAGGGCTACCGCCTCTCCCCACATAGAACAAGTGTCCACCAGAGTAAGGATGTAACTGTTCCTCCTCTTGGTCCGAGTGAGAGGTCCCACAATATCCACTGCAACTCTCTCAAAAGGTGTTCCCACTATGGGCATTTCCCCTAGAGTTGCTGGAGCAGTCCAATGTTTCGGAGCTACTCTCTGACATTCTGGACAGGATTTTACATATCTTTTTATGTCTTCCGTTATCCCTGGCCAGAAATAATGATAAGCTATACGCTGTCCGGTTGCGCTGATCCCCATATGACCACTAAAGGGAACTGTATGTCCTAATTCCAACACTCTCTCCCGATATGAAGTTGGAAGTACCAGTTGGCTGTGACCATTCTTTCCATTTCCGGTCTTCCTGTACAACAATTTGTTCTTCATATAATAATCCCCTTTGCTTGGAGGTGTGTGGCATTTAGATTATTTCTTAAAGCAAGGCTTGAGTGTACTATCTTCAGCCTGTGCCTTCCTCATCTCCTCTGAATGAGTATTTATCGGTTCATCTTCTTCCTTTCTGGATTGTGAACGGGTCTGGGCTGCTGCCAGAACCACAGGTCTCTTGGGAGTTCCCAAGAAGACATAACGACATCCCAATATCAGAGGGTAAATGGGTGCGTCTATCACTGCTGCTCTGATTATTCCTTCCACATAGCGAGTTTTCACTGTTATCCTTGAAATGGGAAGTTTCATGAGTGGTAGGTCCTTGGTCGCCCCTTGAATCTCCACTGTTTCTGTGGTATACTGATCCGGGTTCACCAAGTGCGCACTCACAACGGAATCGAAATCCAAACCGGTATCGTAAAGGCACCTAATTGTGACTCCATTACATACCACGTCCTCACATACTGGGGGATGATAAGGTTCCTGCTGTCCATTAGGTTTTACCTTTTCTTCCATTTTCCCCAACTTCATCGCAGCACATCCAGAAGGTTTCCTGGTACTTGTGCGTTAATTCACCGGTTAAATTAAATTCTGGATATTTATTACCCAAACCGATCACCGTACTCTTTCTTGACTGAAAAAGTGTCATTTCACATTGTCCTCTCCCCCCCTCCCCCGTTGCTTAGAATTTTTTTTAAAACACGCCTGCCGTTTGTAAGGTTGTAGTCACGTAGCACATTCTGCCGTTGGGGAGTGAAGTGTTATAGACTTCGATGTACTGGGTCCCAGCTTTATGAGGTGGGGTCGCCTGTTCCCTTCCTCGCTGCCGTTGCCTTCTCTAACGCAAGATCAGAGGCAGGTACCCTTTTACAGCTGGTTTGACTGATGCGTGACACCTGTTCCCTTCCTCGCTGCCGTTGCCTTCTCTAACTCAGGATCAGAGTAAGGTACCCATTTACAGCTGTTATGGAGTGTTAGAGACTTCACCATACTAGGTCCAGCATCGAGAGATGGGGTCTACCTAGCTATAAATGGGTACTTAACTTTGAGTTAGGGAAGGAAAAGACAGCGAGGAAGGAAACTGGTCTCCCCACCTCTCGATGCTGGACCTAGTATGGTGAAGTCTCTAACACTCCATAACCAGCTGTAAATGGGTACCTGACTCTGATCCTGAGTTAGAGAAGGCAACGGCAGCGAGGAAGGGAACATGTGTCACGCATCAGTCAAACCAGCTGTAAAAGGGTGCCTGACTCTGATCTTGAGTTAGAGAAGGCAACGGCAGCGAGGAATTGAACATGTGTCACGCATCAGTCAAACCAGCTGTAAAAGGGTGCCTGACTCTGATCTTGAGTTAGAGAAGGCAACGGCAGCGAGGAAGGGAACATGTGTCACGCATCAGTCAAACCAGCTGTAAAAGGGTGCCTGACTCTGATCTTGAGTTAGAGAAGGCAACGGCAGCGAGGAAGGGAACATGTGTCACGCATCAGTCAAACCAGCTGTAAAAGGGTGCCTGACCCTGATCTTGAGTTAGAGAAGGCAACGGCAGCGATTTCCTTTGTTTCCTTTGTACCGTTAACTTGTAGAACTGATTCAATTCCGTTCTATTGGTTTATAAACTTTTTTTTAAAAATACGGAGGGGGGGGGGGGGGGGGGGTGGGGGGCGGGTCTGTCGTAAGCGTGTCAACTATGAATGCAAGAGAAACGCTTTTTTTTTTAACTTGCCTCCCAAATCACAATGTGAAATCAACATTTTTCAGTCAAGAAAAAGTACGGTTCTCAGTTTTGGTAATAAATTTCCAGAATTTGATTTAACCGGTGAATAAACGCACAAGAACCGGTTTCCTTGTACAAAATTTGGTGTCATGACCCTCTCTCTTACACCATTTGCAACAGTATCTATTTTGATAAAGGGGTTTTCTTTCCTCATATTTCCTGTCATTGAACTGTGAGTTTTTATGTTTATTATCATGGCGTGGCCTATCAAAATTTTGCTTAAACTTGTTACCCTGATCTTTATTATCAAACCTATTTAAGATTTGTGGGGCCCTATAATTATCTACATGCTTCTTTTTGGCGCCAGCTACTTCTGCCTGGGCTGCCTGATACCTCTCAGCGACATTAAGTAACTCCCCCAGCCTCTCTGCACCATGTTCCATGAGAAACTTTCTCAAGTCTGGAGCCATGGACTCTCTCAATTGCTCAATAAGGATCATTTCTTTAAGATCTTGGGTTTTCCCCAGAGCAGTCCATTTCTCCAAGTAAGTCTCCAACCGTGCAGAGAACTGGTGATAAGTCTCACCCGACAGTAGCTTGGCGTTTCTAAACTTTTACCTGTAAAATTCACCATGCTTTTCGTATCTTAACAATAGAGCCTGCTTTAACAAGTCATTATTGTCTTGGTCATCCCTGCTCATTTTTAAAAAAATTCATAAGCTGTTCCCCAAAGACCTTGGGATAACTTCAAGCTCCATCTTTCTTTTTCTAGCCCATAAGTTGTAGCTAATACCTCATACCTACTTAGATATGATTCAATATCATCATCTTTCTCAACAAAATAATCTAAATGAAACCCCATAGCTGAGTTGGAGGCCCCCTGACTAGCAGTCGTATCACAGGTAGAGGGGCTGTGACCATTTTCAGGAGCATGGCCTTGCAACTTCAACTCCCTTAGTCGCAACTCATGCTCCCTCTGCAACCTTTTATCTTCTGCCACTGCTTCCCTTTGCAGTCGCTTTTCGTCTGCTTCCCTTTCGGCAGCCAATCTCTTTTCTTCTGCTTTCCTTTACAGTCGTTTTTCGTCTGCTTCCCTTTCGGCAGCCAATCTCTTTTCTTCTGCCTCAATTTTTCTTTCCTCCAACTGCAGCCTCTTAATTTCAGCCTCTCTATCAGCCTCTAAGGCCCTAGCCTCCTTCTCAGCCTCAATTTGTAAACTTTTAATTTCTTTCTGAGCCTCTCTATCCAACTCTAATTTCTTCATCTCTCTGGCATCTTCTAACTGCATTCTCCTCTCTTCAGCTAACCTATGTTCTTCCCTAGCAATAAACTTATCACATTCTGAGGTGACATAGTCAATCAAAACTTGACCTTCCATATTCATGTCTCTCGCAGTCTGCACAACTTGGCCAAATCCGCCATCTGATAAATACTAAAATGTTCTAAATCAATTTCTAAAACAAGTACAGTTTTAATTAATTAATCCAGGCTGACACTTCATCAATTCCCAAATCTTGGGCAATATTAATAATGGGGATTCCCTAGGTAAATAGAAATGTTCTTATAGCTAAAAGCCAGACCAGGACCCTAATATATGTAGTACTAGAAGTTCCTATCCCGGACAAGCCTACCAATTTATGTAGCAAATGTAATTTTTGCTGGGGAGGTTAAGATGTTATACCTAACAAGAAAGATAGTTGTGTCTGTGTTAACTGTGTGAGGTCAAGTACATGTAGGTCCCTGACTATAAAAAGAATGATGAAGATGATGATGATATATTTGATCAGGAAACCTAACGCTACCTCACTAGATCTCACACAGTCCGTATTTTAATTCTAGTGGCTGGTGTATGATGTCTCTAGTGTCTAGGGGTGAAATGAAGATGATGGTTCATCAACACAATACACTTTAACTCACTAAAGAAAATGAATAAGACGGTGGTTAAAGTTTTCTTTTAAAATTTGAATGTTTTTTCTTTATACAATTTAATCTGCCTGTCCCGCCAACTTCTTTTTGACAGGTCTTTGAAAATGACGAAATATATTTACATATAATGCTGTAACTAAAAATATGGACTCTTGGTCCTATGAATATATTGTTAATATAGAGTTCCTGTAGGTGTATTCACAGACTAAAACTTTAATAGTTGCTAGTGATTGTCATTTGTTATGAGGAGCTGTTGTTTTCATCATGCCCCATATAATTCAATGTTATTTTGATAGGAACTAGTTTCTTTGGATGAAATGTCAGAGGTCCCAGCTGATAACTTGTCACCTGGGATTCTTGGTCGGTCGAATACGTCAGTATATCAATGTAGAGACAATGTAGATCAGCACCCACACGTAAGCTCCTTCAGGCTATCAGCTGACAGCTTAAACTTTATAATGGAGACTTTACACCCACTCATCAGGTTTCCTGTCACCGGATGGTAACAGGAAATAAAAACTCTGCAACAAAAAGACACCCTGGCCTTTTCAACCTGATCACAACTTCTTATCCCTATATATACATGACGGTATGGGGTCAGCCTCTTGTGCATTCATGTGCATCAGCCCCTAATTTATGACTCACACCCTTCTGTGACCACACCACAGGTCCCTATGGCAGATACGCCCCTGTACTTTTACATAGTTTGCTTCAATGCAATAACGTGGAGTAACCACATCTCCTTTTATATGATTTTTTTCTTTTCTTTTCTAACTTATAAACGCTCTAGGCATGTTGAAAAGTGTTCATAGAACACAGAGGCTTCCTAACATTTCCAATACAAAATATTAATACAAAATCATAATAATATGCAACAGTCAAATACAGTTCAATGTGAGGACTCAATAATGTTTGCTTCCGGCATGTCCTTCACCTTTCCACAGCAGTATCTGACGTTTTTCAGTTTTAATCAAGCATGTAAATACATAAAGCATTCTTACCACTAGTTCAAAGAAATATGTCACAAATAACGTTGACTGGCAAAGAATATGGCCTCAGTTTTGCTCTGCCCCGTCCAGATAGTGAATTTAGTAGTTAATTTTACAAGTTATCACATCTGATCTCAACGTAGTTGTTTGAATAAAATTTTCTAGTCAAATGGCCACGAGACCACTATGCCTTTTGCCAATATCTATTAGAGCCGACCAATGAAAGCAGGCACTACTACAACTTTTGAATTTAGTTTGAAAAAAACAAAACAATTCCAAACAAACTATGTGCCTCGTAGTCCATTGGTCAGTCTGCGTTAGTTATGCCAATAGAAAAAGATGTTTAGTTTTAGTTACATTTTTCCTATCTCTCCCCTTTTACTCCTATACTCTTATACCAACCAATAGAATTTGAATTACTACAATGTCTCTTTTTTTTAAACTAGCGTCCCCAATAACGTTATGTGTAACGAGCAAGAACAACAGTCTGTCCAGTCAAGCGTTCGTAGACATTTAGTATTTTCTCAATAACTTTGCTAATACTTGGACTACCATATTTTTTAAAACATATTTTTGCTCAGGGGACTCTAAGCTATACTACCATATGATTTGTATGGTCACTTTCAGTATGGTTTAGATTTTCAATTTTGTCACTGTCAATCGTCAAAATTAACTTTTTACACAAGTCGGCCATCTTCCCCCCGTCTCTAACATTTTCCTCACTTTTTAAATAAACCAACTAGTTTGAGTGACGTCAGAATATTACCGCTAGGAGGAACTGGAAAATTGTATGTGTGTTTGCCTCTGCTGGATTTGCCCACAGCGTGTATATATTAAAGAGACCGCTTGCAGAGCGAAGAGGGGTTTTTCAAAACTTTGGTAGTGCTTTGCGTTAATTATTACAATCGTCTCGTTCTTACTACTGTGAAATGTCCGAATTATTACAAATGTTAGTGTTAAAGTTAACATATTACGTTAATTCAAACGCCAGTTTGGTCTCACAGTTCTGGCAAGTCGTTAATTACAAGCTTTTCCCCCGTTTCGTGCAGCAGATCGGCGAGATATTAAAATGTTTATTGTACGTTTTCGAAACCGAAACTAAAAGCGTGTTTGATTTTTACGGCGGGTCATTTTCTTAGCATTCCCACTGCACAAAAGGCATCGCCCTACTGGCGTTGAAGATGAAACCAGTCAGACACCTGAGGGATGGTGTATTTATTCATCATAAGACTAAAATCTTCCTGAAATAAGCGATTATCTCACAGATTTTACTACAGATGCACGTGATGATGATACATGATAATGATACACAGGTTGAATATGATACCCATACTGAAGATATACGTGTTGATGATACACGTGATGATGATACATGATAATGATACACAGGTTGAATATGATACCCATGTTGAAGATACACATGCTGCTGTTGTATTCAAGACATTATTGTTGATTGAACGATTCTGCCTTTACTTAATCACGTGACAGATAATCCAGTCCGATTGATAACTTATTCTTTGACTAGTTACACTGCCACAGTCAGTTTGACATTGCATTTGACTGTATTACTATGATCTATATTTGCCTCTTAAGACTGAATGTAGGCTAACATCAGCCGAGCACACTCATCCCTGACAAGATTGTTTCCTTTTCCTTTTATGCACTATAGATACCTAACCCTAACCCTAACATAGGGAAACTTTATGAATGGACCCCCATTATAATTATACAACACGGATACTTAGAAATAAATTAGATGCATTATGGATGGACCACCATTATAATTATACAACATGGATACTTAGAAATAATTTGGATGCTTTATGGATGGATCACCATTACAATTTCATAACACTGATACTTTGACAATAAAATTGGATAGTTGATATATGAATCAATATAAATAAAAATAACATTTTTTTTCAAGGTTGCCACTCTGAAAAATGTGGATGGCCAAAGTCTGGATATGGTATTATAAATTTTTTTTACAAGGTTGTCCATTTGAAAAACTTGGCTAGTTTATGAGAGTCTGATAATATATAGGGGGGGGGGGGGGGGGGGGATTTTTGTGTGTATCGATGGTACCCAAATGTCTCCCTGCGGGATACATTTGCATAGCCCCGGGATCTATATGTGGCCCTATGACCGACCACCATAGCATTTATTCGTGCTAGTGTCTAGTTATAATAAAACCTTCATTCGCTATTATGATAAATAAGCAAGTAAGATTTTTTCTACAAATAAATAAAAAAAGAAAAAAAATACACGTCACACACTGAGAGCAGGGTAAAGAGAGGTGAAGTGTAACTAGTTCAGCTTTGGCATAACCCACGCCACAAAATGGCGGGAGTTACCATCTTGATTTAGTGACGTACACAGGAACAGCCTTGCACCCTGCGAGATAAAATGATGGATTGACCAATAAAAAGGATATAGAAGAAAACCCCAACCAATAAAAAGTAGCCAGCTAAGCACGCACTACGAGATCAGCTGCCGGATAATATTCGAGCAGGCTGTTGGAAGAAGTCAAGCATTGCATGCAGACGAGTTTAGTGAGCGTCTTGCTTCCACATCGAGATATCGATGATATTTGATAGGATTTCGATATTCTTCAAAATGTTCCTGCAGATGCAGGTAAAGACATAATTTGATATGTATGAACATCTGTTCATGCAAATATCAGCTTGGTGGTTTCATCATGTAAGTAGACCCAAGTCTTGTATCGCCTTTTTAATTTCAGCCCAGCTCGTCTGAAATTTTTATGAAATGTTGCAATGCAGCAATTAACAAAGTTGAAGGATTATAATGAACGAAACCCAAGACTGTAAGGATATTGGAAAGAAACTAACAGTGTTAAAGATACAAAAGAGATATGAAATCCAGAGGTAATCATCGATAGGAACTCAAAGGATATTGATGGTACGGATGAATATTAAACACCTCCATGGATTGAAATAAAAGATGGGAAATTTATAGTACACATTGAACATGTGGGAGGTCTTGAATAGAACGCTTGATCAGTATTGTAACCATTGCTGTTGGTTTATTGAATGCCATTTGCTGTTAAAAAAAAAATACATGTTAATTGACCAGGCTGTTGGAGATTTCCTTACCTGTTGTTTATTTTTTTGAATCATGCACACCACTATTTTCTCCAATTTATAACATCTAACTAGAGGAAAGTACGGACTGGTACCTTATAACTTAACCCAAAAAAATACCATCTCTGGCGGACTTCAAGCCAGTAAAAGATCAAACTTGGAGTAGGAAAATAAAACAGTAGAAGAAATATAATAATAGGAAAAAGTAGGCATATTAGATGCACACTTTAACCTGACGTTTACATAAATAAACATCACCAAAATACATTTAGCAAGATTAAAAGTCATTACCAACCTAAATCTTATATGTTTTGCATATTGTTTAATCGTATGCGTATCTGAGAATCTGATATATCTCTAACCAGACGCGACGACAAGCTAATATGTACCTTCTCGTGTATTGCCATAGTTTTAGTTTTGCAGCTTTTTGTTCTGTTATAATATCCTAGTGACCCTTCTGACATTGACTTGAGTATTAGAGGTGTTACTTACGCAACTGCCGACTGGAAAAACCTGGCTCACATTTCTATTTCATATTTACATGAGGCAGAACGTTTGTTACCACTGTTTTAGCGGTTTAACTCAGATAAGAATGTTTATTTGTATATTAATTCATAAACAGATGTATTTGCTTATATTTATTGTTTTATTTCCCAAAGGGTAATTTCCTAATATTCGTGGCTGAACGCTCAGCAGTTAGGGTTAGGTTTAACCCTAATCATAACCCTAATACTAACACTAACTCTAAATGGTACGAAATTTACACACTATACACATATTCACTGCTGAGCGTTCAGCAACGAGTATTAGGAAATTACCTCGCAAAAAATAACGTTTTTCCCGTAGCACTATAAACATCTAATTTAGAAAATGTATAATTAATAAAAAGGGCTGCTGTAGAACTGATTGTAGACAGTTAAAAAAATAAAAAGAATTAAAACTTGTACTTAAGTCAAACTATTTCAGGATATTGTTATTGTTACTTTTATTGTTGAACAGAATCGACATAACTGCACACCGGCAAACCCATTGGTGCTCAGTCTCCCGCAGTATACGTCGAAGAGTGTGCATGCTAACTGTGGTTGTATACATAACGGATGCATCCTCGCATACGTCCATCTCTGCTAGCCTTACGTTTAATGCCGAATTCCAACAATCGTAACTTTGATGATTCATGTATTACAGTGTCATTCTCCAACAGGCGATCATTAATTGTTCATAGCATGTCTCCCCTATCCATATCCAGTACGCTTTGGGTGCTCTTGATGCTAATCTGTCATCTCTCTTATTCCGCAGCCAACCATTTTGAACCTTTCGAAGCATGGACTGAAAGTCTGACACAATGATTCCCTTTGTTAATGGCGTTTCAAATATCCACCTTAAGGCTACAGTAGCTGCTTGTTACAAAACGGTTCGTGCGCTCTCATGTCCACTCCGGCAGTATTGCATTACCTTTACTGTGAGGGAGAATGTTACGTCCTTTTTGGGTCCTTAACAGTATTAAAGTAGACACGGGTATTACTCCTGTTAAGAGGGTACGCATCAACAAATGTGGTAAGAATATATTTGTAATTAAATTCATGGCGCACGGAAGCGCACATATTTGTGCGTGGATATTTTTGCGTTTTGTTGCTAAACACTAGATGACGCAGTGACCTCAGAGAGAGATGTAATGGCTGTGATGGAAGTCAGACATTGGTCTGTTTGTTCGAAACCAATATTACGGGTATACTACTGTTAATGTCTATGTTATACGGCCTTCCATGTGGAAGCTATCGCCGTGAGGACTTCACAGTAAGTTTGTCATTGAAGCTAATGAAAATAAATATATATATTGCAGTTTCGCCATAATGAATCTAGTCAGCACATTCAATGGGGAATTATTGACCCTCCATTAGGGTGTACTGAAATGGATCAAAGAATAAAGTGAAGTTAGTGGATCCAGCCGATTATTTGTCAAGTACGTGCCGCTTGGAAGAAGTATATCACAAACGTGAATACAAATATAAATTATATATTTAGCCGTCCAATGGATTACGGCAGATGATGAGAGGTCATTCAAATTCAGGACTTAAGATTATATATGTATTGTTTACTTTGATGCCTCAAATAGGATATTCAGATATGCCAGATATATTGTTTACGAGGCCATTTAAAGATGGGACAATCTTTGATGTATCAGATACCCTTGGTCATAATGGGTATATCTGCCCTTGAGAGGTCGGCCGTTATAATAATAGATGTCATTCAAGCTCATGATCTAAATTGCTTGATCATATATGAACATTGATGTTTTACTTACGATGTCCTGTCGTCTATTCATTAATATGACTATCATGAGATTATCCGATCTGAACATTGATATATATTGACATTTTCTCCATGTGTATTGATATGCAAAAATCGTCAATGACAGATGATGTATACTCTGCCCGTTTTATCGTACGTCAAACGTGATTGTCTAATAAACTGTATAAATCAATACAAGAGTTCCAGTGTGCTTAATTTGGCACTGGCATTTGTTGACGTGCCCTGTTGATCTTCCTGTTGCCCGATCGTCACATACCAAATAACATTCGCGTTATCAGCACCAGTAGTCAATTAGTCATCATACCAAATAACGACTACAACAGAGAAATTTTGAAATTTCTCTCTCTCCCCTGCCCTAACTAGTCCCATTTCTGTCAACACAGAATACTCATCCGAAGGTCAATGTTTACATAACTTTCACACTTCAATTCACTTCAGTTCGACGGTCCATCACTGAGGGATTTCGTATACTTAATAAAGTCACAAAAATCGCGACGATCCCACATGGACTCCAGGAGAAAGGCTATCGTCGATGTTTGTACAAGATTGGAGTCATCCCTTTCAAATTGTCAGAACAATAGACTCACAATATTGGAGGTACGGATAAACCGCGAATATGTCCATACAGACGGTCGAATTTCGCCGAGTCATAGTTTAACAACGACGTCTGAATTACGTGGGATAAGCAAGTCAGATAATCCCCAATCTGGTAAGACATTTTGAAGTGTGATAGATGTAACTTTACTAAATAATAATCGGATGTTTACAGCCCAATTTTAGATAGTACTGGGTTGAAATTTTGTATTAGATGAGTCATGCTAAACATTTCATTATAAAGTTGCCATAACTAAAACTTTCAATTAAGATTGGCTAGCATTTTGAGGCACGAATAACATTTGCGTCGATTTTGCGTTTGTCCCAACCGCCAGGAAAGGCAGGGGGCAGGAAATCTACGATATGCAAGTATAATGTAGAACAATTTTGACACACGAGACTGCATTCCAGAAATCGTCACCAGTAGACAGCGCAGACCTTGCTACAGGAAAGAATAGAGGTGGACTCTGAACTAATTAGGAATGTAAACACATATTAGAGCATCTTTTACTCACTGGAAAAAAAAAAATCACCAAAATTATTACGGATCCGGACTCCTACATAAAACTGCACACAAAGTTACAGAGGAATTCTGAAATAAGAAAAAATCCCAGACGTGTGTTCGAGTGAAATCGTATTAACTTGCCGAGACTACTTATCTGAGCAGGAAGTCTGAAGATTCTTAATTTTATTGAGGTGAGTGTACGTAGTTTTATACTTTGAACTTTATATGTGTATACTTGACTAGTAGTGCTAAAGATTCATATGAGGCTGGCAACCTCATCATGTGAAAAGGATACATTCACGAATCACCACAGCAAGCGCTGGTGACTGCTTCATGCTAGGTCTCACTCAGAATCATACGCAGAAGTAACCCCAGACTCCGAATGCAGGGAGTGAGTGAGGATTACATCAACATGTGTATAGTTGTGTATTATCATTTGTTAAATGGATGTAAACTTTATACGTTACACAAGCCATTTTCCGCTGTCCAGTCACAAAGTTTCATTAGATTAACTGAAATAATGATGATTTTTCATCACATCCCCTGAGTTAGATAATATACGCTCAGAAGGAGTAAACAATCTGAGAAAAGGAATCGGTTACGGACAGCGGGGGATAAGCAAATTAATATCCAGCAAACAAATATTTAGAAGCCGAATTTGTTCTTTTATTCCCTCTAATCGTTGGTGATACGGATCGGAGAGGCCAATTGCGGTACTACTTTACGAACGATACCCGCTGTCGTACTAGTCTGTGTTTCTAAGCCTGAGATCGACACTTGAAGATCCTTGCCAGGATCAGGAGCGGTAACATCCTGATATCTGGAAACGTGCCCTCGACACAGAGATGGATTGACGGAACCAGCAGCACCAGCAATTCAGGAATTGAATTTGGAAAGATAAGTCATAGTTCTAGCAGGCCGAAACAACAGACTTTATTTCTAAAATTGATAGCCAGTCAATGATGATAACTATATCTGAGAATTACTAGTTTATATTTATTTACATACTAGCAATAACCCGTCAATAATGACGGAAGTAAATCAAAAACTGAAATATATGTTTAAAATATTTTTTAATTCAATATAAAAGTTCTTTAATGACAACATTTTTTGTGAAAGTGCGTGAATTTGTTTTAAAGAATGTTCCCAGATAAAAAAAAGTTTTTAATAAAAACGTTCATTATTTGTTCCTCGGGTGAGGGCGACATAGAGCTGGCCGTGTCCGAAAACAGGTTCAGGAAGGAAAACTCCTACGTGATCAAAAGATAGTCCTTACGCCTTATTGATCGTCATTGCAAATGCTAAAATCACTGGGAATTGACGACGTCGCATCCTAAATGGCAAACTGTGCTCGCTCGGTTCTAAGTCAATGCGAGGAATTAAGACTCGTTCTCTCTTATTACTGCCAGTGATAATTTCTGCATCAATGGAAGTCCGATGCAAGACTTTTATGACCAAACGCGTGCCATTCAATAGTCGGTTTTTTTGCGTTCAGATTTCGCAATAGCACGATAAATGCAGCAACCTTTAATTTCAGCAAATGCGGTGGCATGCATTAAAGAAACAATCAAAAACTCACATTTTAAGGTTATTTTAAACAAAATGATGAGTTAAATCCGTTTTCGGAATGAAACTGAGTTCTACACCGACTTTTCTTCGTTGAGTGTTACTATTTTCGGGAGAGTACATATGAGGGAAACAATACAATTAATGTCTAACTTTCAACCGCAGTTGCATCCCTTAGATTTGACCGACGTACAAACGGCAAGAATTATGGATTTTGATGTTCCAAAAGCGATTGATCATAAAATTTTCTATATGTTGACTTTGATAAATCCAATGTCGAGTTCATGATTACAGTTTGTAAGGTACATGTGTCAGTCCTGATTGTAATATATGTATATTTCTTTATACACCTGAAAAGCCACTAACAATAATAATAATAACAATAGTAACAATAATAATAATCAGAGGAATCTCGCTGGATTAAATCAGTTGGGGGCTTAACGAGCTAACGAATTATAAGATAACCTACTCCTTCACAAAATTGGCGGCAGATACTAGATTAAACATTGCTAAGAAGCATTCAGCATTGTTCTAGCTTTTCTGAAAATCTTGTGAATATTCCCTTCAGGTAGAAACATCATTATCCTTCTACCTACAACTCTGCCAGAGTAATCTTGTGCGAAGGTAGACATCTTTGAAGACCCAAATTATTTACTCTTGAAGTTGGGGACACTGTTGGACCACTACTGCGGAGCTAAGGGGCGGCAATCCGTGACACCGCTTCTACCTCCATTCTCATACTGGAAGTTGCTATTTTGTAAGACCCGCTATGTTCGGAGACGATTCTGCCCTTTACCCTAGCACAGAAGCCCCAACCTAATTTCTCACCACGGATCACAGACCCATCTATATACCCAATGGCATCATTATGCCCGGCATGATCATGTATCAGTTGATTAATTTCCAGTTCTGCTTCCCATTGCCCCACATTCTACGCTCTCTGCCAAGGCTGATGATGATTTGCTGGTACTTAATCCATTTTTCATCTGACTTACTCCACTCTTCCCCTTAGAATAAATGTTTAACTGTGGTCACACGCTTGATCGTGTCTCTGCCTGTGCTATCTACGACATCATACTCTTTATTCTTGCTCTTTTAATGTCAGCTATGCTTCCAAGCAGGAGGTGTCGTTTATCTGTAGTTACTAGCATATAGGATTTTGACATGGATCTAATCGACAGCACTTCAAGCATCTCGCGTACAGCCCAAGACAATCTGTATCCCTCCTATTTGAATGCGTTCTAGTCGTTCACATTGTGTTGCTGACAGCGTGAGTATTCCCATCCCATATTCAGTGACCGATTTGGCTAGCTGATGGTAAAGAAGAAATGGTAATCTCTGTTCCAGATGCGCTGCGGCCATTATTTTCAGGATAACTTTCGTCAGCTCTGCTATTGTTATTGGTGATCATTGCACTCCGGGAAAACCCATAGGTGCACAGTCTCCCTCAGGAAATGTCGCAGAGTATGAATGCTAATTGTTTCTGTAACGCGCGCTGGTTGTATTCACGTCGGATGCATCCTCTCATACGCCCATCCCTGCTGGTCTTCCGTTTGGTGCAAAATTCCAGCTAAAGCATTCCATGTATCTTGCATTTTGATCATGAGTAAAATTGAATCCAGTACCATTTGCCATTTTAAAGCATCTGAATTAGGTAGGTTGCCTACACTGCGCCTAAAAAGAGTTTTCATGAAAGGTGACTAAGGAAACTACCAAATACTAATATCTATATTGTATACTTATATTGTCAGTGCCATAAATTATGCTGGTAAAAAACCATTAACACACACTCTTTGCTCTCAGCTGTGTGTTGGTGTCTTATGCACGTGCTACAAAAAAAAAAATGTCAGAAGCAAGGTCGTTATAGGGTATTTGGAGTTTGATTGTGGCAAAGCACTCATTCGTCGCGCCAAAAATGTATAGTATATAAATATATATAATTATATATACCATTATTCTCTGAGAAACTAGGACTAACCCTCCAAGGTTAATTCTCGGATTAACCCTGTGACTACTATATATCTCACCTCTAGCATATCTACTCCAGTCATGTCCTACACCATACCTCTCACTCATGGCACATCCACTCCAATCATGTCCTCAATTGTCCCTCTTACCTCCATCACATCTACTCCTAACATGTTCTCCACTACACCTCTCACTTCCAGCACATCTACTCCAATCGTGTCCTCACCATACCTCTCATCTCTAGCACATTTACCCCAATCGTTTCCTCCACTATACCTTTCACCTCCAGCACATCTGCTGCAATCATGTTCTCCACTGCACATCTCACCTCCGTACACATCTACTCCAATCATGTGCTTCTCCAAACCTCTCACGTCCAGCACATCTACTGCAGTAATTTCCTCGACTACACCTCTCACTGGCAACAACTTTAGTTCATTTTCATATAATTACCTGGTTACTGCATCAGTGTAAAATGAGGTCGAGGTCTCCCTTAATAGCACAGTAGTTAGGTTATTTGCTTCCGTTCTGTTAATTTGAGGGAGGCCAAGGGTATGCAGTTCCTTCCCTTACCATTAGAAATAACCTTATCTTCTACGGCAATTAAATATGTATTGTAAATTGCATGACTGTAACCAATTTCCATTGCAGTGAGTATTAACTGAGCCTGATGTTTACAATCTTCTGTAAAATCATCTCTGTATTTCATCCATAGTGCTAGTGGGTCAACACCTTCACAGGTTCTAAGTAGAATGTCATCTAATGCTCAAATTGATCGTCTCTAAAGTGGCATTAGTATCAAACTGAACAACAGTATAAGAAGGATTTTGGGCCTTTATAACTGTAGCAAAAGGTTTTTCTGATGTGATGATAGTGGTAGAGAAGAAGTAGAATCTCTCTCCAGAAAGTATGAAGTCCCAGTGCCCGAGAAGTACACTGGTATCGCAATTGAGTTACGGCTGTGAATACTTGGACAATAGATTTAGTCTTCAGAAGTATACTGTGCCACCTTCGCTATAGTAATCCTATGTGATAATATAATTAAATTAGAAAAAGTAACTCAAAATTTAACAGTTAAAAATTTACCAAGTCAAATGAGTACAATTTCATAATTTATTGTGTACATCTATCTATCCTTGTAATGAGAAATGGGTGTTGAAAGATGGTACAATGTATGATTATTTATATTTACAAATTAAAATAAATAATATTTTTAACAAAGTCTTGGATTTATCTTCCACTGAAATTACATATGAGCTCAATCAGGAACGATCATAAAACCTGGAACAAAATGTGATAGGTTGCCACGGTGTTCCAACATTCTCACCAACCTCTGCTGTTCATGAGGCGACCATGTCTTCAGTGTTTGTATATAAATGAATGATTCATGGTAGTATGTTACAGAGATGGCATGATAAGATAATGTCCACTGTGCAGAAATAACAAAATACATGAATAAATCACATGTTATGTTACATGGGTAAGACATAACCTTTGCTTTCCACTTATGGATGCCAAGTCACTTATGTACTTGCTGGTATGTCGTAAGCTTCCAGGCAAGAACTAGCCATGATATATATGGCTAACGAATTAATGGTGATGCTTCCTGACAATGCCGGTTGAGGTTATCTCTGGTTAGCGTCATTGGCTTCCTGTATACTCTTTTTATTATGTCTGATACAAACAAATCGTAAATAAAATGCTATTAGTCACACATATATCCCTAATAAACTTACATACCATCTTAGGATTAATAAGCGCATTTGTTGAAGTTTATCTGCCTTGCATGCAGTGTGAAAAAAAACTTTTCTAGCAGATACTGTCTTCCAGTTTCTCACTCTGGCTTCTGGATTTGGTGTGTGTGATTTTCAACGAGCCGCTGTGTCCTTATATTTGGGCGACTCTCCCGTACGAGAAAGCACCGTCTGAAGTCCGATAAGATTTCTTTTAATCTCTTGGTTTGAGTCGATCTGTGCTTTTTCTGTACTTGTTTTCTCTTCTTTTCACTACACACTTATATCTTTCCTTCCTTCCTATGTATCCTTTCATTTTCACACTATGAAGCGTTCATTCTATCCATGTTTTATCGAAATCCGTGGAGGTATGTATTATTAATAAATTTTCAAAGATCAACGCTCACTTTTATCTATAAAAAACATCAATTATTATTAAAACCATTTACACTTGAATAATATCCTTTTGGATATCATTCATACTCTATCTCCTTTGGTGAATTATTATTATTTAAATGTCTTTCACCCAGGCTTGCTCTTGTAGCTTTAAATTTTCATTCCAGCTAATGCAATCTTTTAAGGTCGGCAATGTTTCATATATTCGCTATCCCTACCTTCATCAATGCTGGTAGGCTAGACGAAGCACACATTTTTCAGCCACTTTCAAACTTCAAAGCAAGTCCTACAGCATTTGTTCCGGCACTCTTATCTGTGTGTGTGAGTGTGTGTGTGTGTGTGTGTGTGTGTGTGTGTGTCGCGTTACACATTTTTTTTCACAAACAAAGCAAGTGGTACCAAATCTCGCTACAAATAAAGTAGCTGTTATAACTGTATAAAGTTTAATTGCTTCTATGGAGTTCCTTTTTATTAGTTTTTTTGTTTTTGTTTTTTTTAACAACAGGAAACAGAACAATAAAAATAAATGTTCCGCTCGAAAACGAAAACGGAACGACAAAAACAAAAACTGTTCGAAAACGGAGTAAGACGTGTTTATTGCATTCGTAATAATATTTTTAAATGTTTAAAAACAGAAATAAATAAATAAAAAATAAATAAAAACTCGCCTTTTTTTAGGTTTTAAGGCCTGAAAGTCTAATTTAGACTCAAGAGCACTATTTTAAAATCATTCTGCCACTGAGACAATTTCATTAATATATAGACACACAAAAAATGGAATCCTTTTTGTGCGTTTCGAAGCCGGAAAACATGATACAGGCTTCGGAGACTCATTCTAAAATCTTCCCGCCAGGGACGAATCCAATAATATAAGGTTAGCTTGGCTTAAAATAAAAATTTCACGTTTCTATAAGGAACAAAGAGACAGAAAGATATATATATATATATATATATATATATATATATATATATATATATATATATATATATATATATATATATATATATATATATATATCTTAATGAAAGATCTTAATAAAACTAGAGAACACGGAGTAGGTTTTGCGGTAAAAAAATCACTAACTGAAATGATTGAACCAGGCGAGAATGGATCAGAACGCCTGTTAACGCTCCGCCTGCAAACTAGCACAGGTCCCATCACCCTTGTCAGTGTGTATGCTCCTACTCTGTACTCTACCTCATAAGCTAAAGATGAGTTCTACGAGAATCTAGCAGCAGTCATCAAAAGCATACCTAGGCAAGAACAGCTTGTTCTCCTTGGTGACTTTAACGCTAGAGTGGGTGCCGATTTTGTTTCATGGCCTTCATGTCTGGGCAGGTTTGGTATTGGCAAGATGAATGAAAATGGACAACGGCTCTTGAAGTTGTGTGTCTGTGGTGAAATTACAGTGATGCAACGTTAAAATTCCTCCATTTATAAAGATAATAGGTAAAATAACATGTAGAGATAAAAATATAGGTAAGATATGCCGCTGCATTCTCGCCCACGCCAGCGTTTTCTAACGCCATTGAAAACTAACTAGTTAGAACATGCAAACTAACGGCCTATCCTTTTAGACGGGGTGGAAACGGAGATAAAAGAAAAAAATGCGACGGTCTGAACACGTGTTTGAATCTAAAGTCTAGAAGACGCAATTAGTAGTTTTTAAAGAAAAAATTACGCCACTAGTTGACACAATGTAAGGAATTGGACAAAAAAACGACCTTAGTTCTTGTCAGAAACAGACGTATCTTGGACGTTCTACGGTAATTAGTCGTTTTAGTTTGAATATAGCGGCAAACGCCGTGAACGAAGGTACAAAAACAAATTTCAAAACTAACCTTGAAAAAAATATGTTTTTTCTTAATAATAAGTTTAGGAGAATAAAAAATAGCTAGTTTGATAGCCCATCTTTACCTGATAAATAATATACTTTTAATTACACAGACGGACAGACAACACGGAAGATATTGATGAAAGACTGTATTGTTCAATACAGACTAGCCGACAGTTATTTGTGCATACTTCTCACAAAAATCACTTTTGACGCGTCCTTGAGCCCAACGCAGAAAAACAAACTGCAAGTGGACAAGGGGCAAAAAAGGGAGGGTAGAAGCTAAAAATAACTTTACATAGAAATCTTATAAGTAAGTGGGGAAAAAATTGTGTAGTTTTTTTATAGTTTCGTCTAAAACCAAGTGTAATTTTGGGAAAAACCAAGTTAGGACGGACAGACCGACATAAAAATATTACACACTAGACAGAAACTGGATCTAAATTGTTAATGTAGAAGTATGACTTCCATGGAATATGATATATTACCAGTGGGACGCCATAGTCTAGCCAGCAGCTCAGCTGAGTTTTGATAGTACAACGTAACTGTGTTTTCAAATTTGAATTGTGGTAAGGGAAAAAGTATTAACCTTTTTTATTTAATATTTTGAGTGATTGATACTGCCATGTCATGAAAAATTATTACGACAAGTGAGTGCTTATTCTAGGTCCCCAGCGACAGTCCAGGGCCTAGAGGCAAACAAATAATATAGGAAAACATATCCAAGACTATAGAAGACAGATCTATATTTGAGATCAGTGGGAACATATCACCCACCTTATTGGATGGAAAAGGAGACTAATGAACATATTTCGGATGCAATGCAGTCATGGGAAACTAGTGCTATTTGATACCGCCTGGGTGAGATGTGCTGAGTCGGTCAGAGAGATCTGACCCGGTCTTTGTAATTTTTTTTTTGCTTTGTTGTGTGTAAAAATGGTGCAGTAGGCAGTGTGTTGACACATGGCAAAAATTTTGGTTTCAGAGTTTCTGGTCTGGCACTGTGCTAGTGCCAGATGCTTTGAAGAGGTCCAAGAGTGGATGCCTAAGAAGCCTACCATTTTACTCCAGCAACTGTGAGGAGTGGGCCACTTGAATTCTTTACTGCATCGTCACAGGCCAGATAAGTTGAAAACCTGGCCTGCTGTGGATTCATCAAATTTTTCCACAATAAAATAAATAAACAAAATCCTGGTGTATAAAAACTATACCTCAGTTCCATATTTCAAAGACAATGACTATTGTAAACAGAGATCGGGTGTGATGATACCACCCCGTCTAGACATCCAGTGCTAGTTTTCCAAAGACACTGTAGTTAGTTTTAATATTAACCAATGTAACGATATATCTATGTACAAAATTTTCATTTTGATTATTCAATATATATATGCACTTTTATTGATAAATACATATTGTTTCATATGTCCTGACCAGAAGAAAATTTGGTTCAGGACTAAATAAATTCTAAAAAATTGTAAAATTTAAATTATAAAGCCAGTGTTAGTTGATTTGATTATAGAGCTTATTATTATTAGACTTAGTGTTTACATGTGTGTGTCTGTGTATTTAATTACCTACACATCACATTTCATTACCCTAGACATTAAACGTAGCTAACATACATAATAGCAGAATAAGTCTGTTTGAGGTCATAAGTGGTAGCAGAAAGGCATTCTGTAACTCACATAAACTGTTATCTTCAGGAGCCTTCACAGCTGACCTCATCCAGTACACTAGGTAACATAGCAACCACGCAATAACATCAAAAACCACAACAAATATTGGGTAGCTCTTGTCCGGGATTTAGGTTTATCAAAGATATTAGGGTCTCCTGGTCCGGGAATTAAACTATTGGGGGCATAAGTTGTATAAATTTAACAGTGTCCCTAAAATTAAAAGTGGAAAGTAAAAGTTGATGAATCTTCACAGCCAGTGGTAATTAATTAATTAGTATATTACCTTAGTAATTAGATTGTGTAATTTACCTTAGTCATTGTTAAATTATGTGATATATTATGGCAGATCTAGGCAAATTCAGATCGGCTGCTGTGCTGACGGCTAAGGAAATGAACATGGATGGTCAGGTTTTAATTCAATATGTAACTTCAGAATGTGACAAGTATATTAAAAGGGAAGATAGGAGGTTAGCTGAAGAGAAGAGGTTACAAATTGAGGCTGACAAAGAACTTAAGAGGCTGCAGATTGAGGCTGACAAGGAGGCTAGAGTATTGGAGGCAGAAGAAAAACGACAGCAAAGGGAAGCAGAGGAAAAGAGACAGGCTGCTGAGGCAGAAGATAGAAGATTGCAAAGGGAGCACGAATTACGACTAAGGGAGTTGGAATTACAAGGCCATGCTCCTGAAAATGGTGCCAGCCCCTTTCCCTCCGATGCCACGCCTAGTCAGGGAGCCTCAACCTCAGCTATGGGGTTTCATTTAGACCATTTTGTTGAGAAAGACGATGACATAGAGGGGTACCTAAGAAGATTTGAACTATTGGCTACTACGTATGGGTTGGAGAGAGAGAGGTGGAGTCTTAAGTTATCCCAGGGGCTTAGAGGTACTTCTTATGAAGTTTTTGCTAAAATGAATAGAGACGACCAAGACAATTATAACATGCTAAAGCAGGCTCTGTTATTGAGATATTAAAAAAAATGGTGAATTTTATCGTAAGAAGTTTAGAAATGCCAAACTTTTGTCTGGGGAGACATACCACCAATTCTCTGCCAGACTGGAAACCTATGTGGAGAAATGGACTGCTCTGGGGAAGACCCAAGATCTCAAAGAAATGATCATGATAGAGCAATTAAGAGAGTCCATGGCTCCAGACCAGAGAAAATTTCTCATGGAACAAGGTGCAGAGAGGTTGGGGGAGGTTTTGAATGTTGCTGAGAGGTATCAAGCAGCCCAGGCAAAGGTAGTTGGCTCTAAAGATTCAGTTGTGAAGGCTAGCCTAGTGGACCCAAGTCAGTATACCACCGAAACAGTGGAAATACAAGGGGCGACTAAGGACATACCACTCATGACACTTCCCATCGCAAGGATAACGGTGAAAACTCGCTATGTGGAAGGAGAAATCAGAGCAGCAGTAATAGATGAACCAATCTACTCTCTGATATTGGGGTGTAGATACGTCTTCTTGGATAATCCCGAGAGATCTGTGATCATGGCGACAGTGCAGACCAGGTCACAGTCAAAGGAGGAAGAAGGTGAACCTATAAATGCTCATCCAGAAGAGATGAGGATGGCGCAGGCTGAGGATAGGACACTCAAGCCATGTTTTAAAAAATTGCCCAAATGCCACACACCCCCAAGCAAGGGAGAGTATTTTATGAAGAACAAATTGCTATACAGGAAGGCCGGAACTGGAACAAATGTTCACAACCAGCTGGTTCTTCCAACTTCATATAGGGAGAAAGTGATGGAACTAGGGCATGCGATTCCCTTCAGTGGTCACATGGGGATCAGCGCCACAGGACAGCGTATAGCTTGTCATTACTTCTGGCCAGGGATAACGGAAGATATAAAAAGATATGTCAAATCCTGTCCAGAATGTCAAAGGGTAGCTCCAAAGCATTGGACTGCTCCTGCAACTCTAGGGGAAATGCCCATAGTGGGAACACCTTTTGAGAGTGTTGCAGTGGATATTGTGGGTCCTCTCACTCCGACCAGGAGGAGGAACAGTTATATCCTTACTCTGATGGACACTAGTTCTATGTGGGGAGAGGCGGTAGCCCTGCCATCAATTGATTCGAAACATGTGGCAGAGGCATTGCTTACAATATTCACAAGATTAGGATTCCCGCATCAAATCTTGTCTGATAATGGCTCACAGTTCAAGGGGAAACTAACGGAAGAAGTTTTTAAGCTATTTCAAGCCAGACACTTTCATTGTAGTCCGTACCATCCACAAGGGAACGGCCAGATAGAGAGGTTCAATGGGACTCTCATTTCTATCCTGAGGAAGCTGGCACATGAGAAACCTGATATGTGGGATCAATTTCTGCCCGCTGCGTTGTTTGCGTATCGGGAAGTACCACATAGTTCAACCGGGATGGCACTCGCAACCCTGTTATTTGGGAGGCCAATAAAAGGTCCATTAGAAGCATTGTTAAGGACCTGGACAGATGAGAAAGCAGAAGAGACTGTTACCTCATCATATCAATATGTGAACGAGGTGACCACTCGTCTGAAAGCTGGATGGAAACTGGCAAATGATAATTTGGGATAAGCCAGGAAGAAACATGCAGCTTATTTTAATAGGAAAGCGAAGGACAGAGAATTAGCTGTGGGAGAGAAAGTGCTTCTTCTACTACCCGGCAACCATAATAAGTTGCAAATTGGATGGCAAGGTCCATATACGGTTCTAGAGAAGGTGTCTAGAACAAACTATAAAATTGACAAAAAGGGGAAGGAAAAATATATCATGTGAACCTTTTAAAGAAGTATCTGGACAGACCAACCCAAGAAAGCACCCCCTTACTGACCTTGGCTATCGCAACTGAAATGAAAAAGGAACCACTCACCTCACATGAATACCCATTACACCCCTGTGAGACAGCCGCACAGGTAAAAGTCAGTAAGCACCTGACTAAAAATCAGAGGGAGAGAGTTAAACAGGTTCTGGAGGAACATACGGATGTATTAACAGATAAACCAGGACACACAAATTTGTTACAGTATGACATGAAGCTGGTAGACTCAACCCCAATCTGTATGAGAGCCTATTCTGTTCCGTTCGCTAAGGAGAAGGCATTGAAAGAGGAGATAGATTATTTGTTGAAAGAAGGGATTATTTCTCACAGTGAATCTTCTTTTAGCTCCAGTGTAGTTTTGTTGAGGAAACCGTCTGGGGAACATAGACTGTGCATAGATTACAGGAAACTGAATGCTGTCACAGAAGGTCAGGTGGATCCATTACCGGACACAAAACAGTTATTTGCCAGATTGAACAAGGCAAAATACTTTTCGAAGGTGGATCTTAGCAAAGGCTATTACCAGATTCCAGTGAAGCCTGAAGTTAGACCTTATTTAGCTTTTAGCACCTCGGAAGGACATTATGAATTCAACATGCTACCATTCGGATTGAAAAATGCTCCGAGTGTATTTTCTAGGATGATGCGCAAATTGTTGGATCTCTTGAATAATCCATGTATCACAAATTTCATGGATGATATTCTCGTCGCCACAGAAACCTTTGAAGAACACATTAACTCTCTGAATATGTTATTTGATAGGCTCAGAGAAGCGAACTTAACTGCTAGACCAACCAAATGTTGTATTGGATGCAAAGAGTTGGAATTCTTGGGACATACTGTATATCAGGGTAACATGACCCCTGACCCCAAGAACTTGGAAAAACTGCAGAGAGCACCTAGACCGCAAACAAAAAAAGACGTGCGATCATTCGTGTCGTTATGTGGGTTTTACCAAAAATATATCAAAAATTTTAACTCTATATGTGCTCCTCTGACTTATCTGACTCGCAAGGGAAATCCAGATAAAATTGTTTGGTCAGCGCAATGTGAATTGGCATTTCAAGAGTTAAAGGAAAAACTCACTAGCAAGCCTATTCTCAAATTGCCTGATTTGACTCAGGACTTTGTGGTGAGAACAGACGCAAGCAATGTAGGCCTGGGGGCTACTCTGTTGCAAAGGTCCTCTTCACCCAATGGGGAACTGAACCCAGTCGCTTATGCAAGCCGCAAGTTGAACAAAGCGGAACAAGGATATTCCACAAGCGAAAAAGAATGTTTAGCGTTAATCTGGGCAATAAAAAAGTTCCAAATTTATCTGTATGGTAGGACTTTTGTGGTCCAGACAGATCACCAGCCTCTCGTGTTCTTATCTCAGGCCAAGCATGAAAATGCAAGATTGTTAAGATGGTCTTTATTGTTGCAACCATATCAGTTTAATATTGAATATATCCCGGGATCACAGAATGTCGGTGCAGATTTCCTCAGTAGGCACCCCTGTGATCAAAATTTAGAGTAGTTGGCAGGTGTGAGGAGTTAATTTTATCTATGTGTATCACTGGTTTTGGAACTTGCTTTGGTGCATGTTCTCATGTAGGGAAATGTGTGGTGAAATTACAGTGATGCAACGTTAAAATTCCTCCATTTATAAAGATAATATGTAAAATAACATGTAGGGATAAAAATATAGGTAAGATATGCCGCTGCATTGTCGCCCACGCCAGCGTTTTCTAACGCCATTGAAAACTAACTAGTTAGAACATGCAAACTAACGGCCTATCCTTTTAGACGGGGTGAAACGGAGATAAAAGAAAAAAATGCGACGGTCTGAACACGTGTTTGAATCTAAAGTCTAGAAGACGCAATTTGTAGTTTTTAAAGAAAAAATTACGCCACTAGTTGACACAATGTAAGGAATTGGACGAAAAACGACCTTAGTTCTTGTCAGAAACAGACGTATCTTGGACGTTCTACGGTAATTAGTCGTTTTAGTTTGAATATAGCGGCAAACGCCGTGAACGAAGGTACAAAAACAAATTTCAAAACTAACATTGAAAAAAATATGTTTTTTCTTAATAATACGTTTAGGAGAATAAAAAATAGCTAGTTTGATAGCCCATCTTTACCTGATAAATAATATACTTTTAATTACACAGCACGGCTGTTTGCCAGCGATCTTTTAGTTATTTCCCCTTGTTCCCCCGACCGCGCTATTTATAGCTATCGTGTCAGAGGTCACGTGGTAACTTCCTAACTGGAAAAAAAGGAGGCGGATTTTACTTTTGATAGGGCTTAATTAATGTTTTTAGGCTACTTTATTATTATAAATACCGGCTTTAATTTTGCGTAACGCTAGACTAGAAATGTTAGAGTAAATTTTAGAACAAGAACAAACATTTTATCACAATTAGAACAGAAGATATAATAGTCTGAAATAGTGTAAAATTTACGTTTTTTTTATATTTTGTTATGGTTTGTTTATAATGCAATTTTCACTAAATCGGTCACAATCAACATGCATAACAAATTACAGAAATCAAAAGTAGAAAACCTGCAGAAAATGGATATCAAAGTTTTGTTTTGGTTTCATGCGTCAAACATTAATTATTGAAACATTAAATTGCAAGTCCACATTTATTACCTTAAAATAACACACCCAATTGTCCCCAAAAACATGAGAGCTAACAATTATCTCAATCATACATCACGATGGTCATGTAAAAATAAGTATGGTCATGAGTAAAACGAAATGTTCAATTTAATAGATAAATAGGTGTATTTAAAAAATACATCTATTAAATGATTTCCACACTCTGTTAATTCTGTCAATCTCAAGCAACAACTGCCATAATTTGCTCTAGCCCCAAAATTTCGCTCAATTATCATTCACACTTCCTTTTTTTATAGGATGAATCTGTACATTCACAGATGGAGAAATTTGTAACAAATGAGTTTCCATTATAAATTTTAATTGTGAAGTTATATTTTTAATACCTCTGGCGCGACTTTCAATTTTCAATCTTCTCTGTTTTCTCTCCTGTGCCCACGTAAGACCTACTGTTTCCTTCATGGCTATTGCTAATTCTTTGGATATTCTAACTCTACTTTTAATGCCTGCTTTCCTGCAAATTTCCTGACGTGACGTTTCTGAACAGCGTTGTAGTTCATGTGCCTGCTGCAGGTCTAATGAATCAGTTGATGTTCCAGCAATATGTTTTCTAACAGTGTGAAGCAATTGAGATCGCTTACGTTTGTTGGCGTTCTGGTGACTGATGTTTCTCTTCTATGTTTAATTAGTTTTTGTAGTACAATAGGCTGTCCTCTGGTTTTGCATTTTATGATATTACTTTTTGCTGTTTCTAGTTTTTTTTCTAACAATGGATGTGAATAGGGGTCCTTCCTTTTGTGTTAGTGGTTGTGAAGGTGGCTTAGCAAGTAACTGTTGTACTGTGATGTCGCTTTTGAAGACAGGCGAGGTGGATGTACTTGTCGTATGTATAACTGACTTGGTAGGTGTAGATGTGTCAACAAAAACTGGCATGTTAGGGTGAGTAGTGTTATCCACCTCCAAATGAATAATGGTATCGCCTTTAATGTGAGCTGGCACATCAACCTCCAGTTGAACAATATCATCACTAATGTGGGCAGGCACATCAACCTCCTACTGTACAGAGCTATCCTGACTACAGCTAAATGACTGACTAGACATGGAGGGGTCAGAAAGAACATTACAAAGGATAGAGCAGCTTTTTGTTTTTAAAACACCAAAAGATGTCTTTGCAACACAATTGCACAGTTGACATTCACTTATAGTTAAATTATGGTTTTAGTATTTCCAGATGTGCTGACTGTTTTCCGATAGTAACTTGGCTGTTTCAAGACACTTCTCATTATGCCTCCTTTTTGAATTTTGTATTCGTAAGTAACACTTCTTACAAAATATAGTCGAATGCTGTGTGGGTTTATCATCTGATACGTTAATTCCAAACACAAAGAACAGATCATTAACGTAATTTAGAACAGTTCAGCGCTTTCTGAATTGAACGTGTTGTTTTGGAAGTTAATGCTCTCTTGCCACAGGCTCTGCACAGTGCACTGGCACAATTCATATGATGCAAAACAGTATGTTCCATTTCGTTGTTATGTAGTATAGTTTACTTGTGTATGTATAAAGATAGAGGAATATTTGGGACTATCAAGTCTAACACCAGGATGTAGAATGTTTTATCTGTGAATGAAAGAAGATATACAAACAGTTACTTAGAATTCTTTGGCAGCCGTCGTGTGCACAGGATTGTCTACCAAAGAACACTAATGGAACAGTCCTTATCTCAAACACAATTAAAAAAAAAAAAAATTCATAT
Source organism: Oreohelix idahoensis (assembly GCA_024509875.1). Classification (NCBI taxonomy): domain Eukaryota; kingdom Metazoa; phylum Mollusca; class Gastropoda; order Stylommatophora; family Oreohelicidae; genus Oreohelix; species Oreohelix idahoensis. The sequence continues at coordinate 340,048 of JAMPIV010010871.1, read as the reverse complement.
TATAAATACAAGATTAACAAGACTTGAAAGATAGAACAAAGTATGTAGAAGTAATCTATCTATAGATTTACATGTTTTCTGACGCTTATATACGTAGCTAAATATCATTATAAATGAATGAAAATGCAAAAACAGATGGTGCTTTACAAAGTTATTTTGTTACAACCTTATTTAAGATTTGTGAGTATCAGGAATGCGTTTACAGTAATTTAAATGCTTTAAAATCTGTTGACAATATGCTTGTTCTTGTAATGCCAAACTCACAAAACTGACTACCACACATTCTCAAGATATGAAACCAAAAAAAAGTATGTGGAAATAATCTTTATCTTCCCTTCGAGAAGTCTTTATAATTATAAACTCAAACGAATGGGCCGATTTTTAGATATTAAATTAATAAAAAGATTACTTATTTTATGAATTTCCTCAAATGATGACGCTGTTTTCAAAAGTCTGTAACTCCGTCAAAACTAATTTCAAACAAATAAAAATGCAATAAAAAATAGAGCAGAGAACAAAGTTATAGTACACAAAAGAATTTTAGCGCTGTGTTTATCCAGAACGAGTGTGTAATGATTTATATTTTACTGGTTTTACACACACATCAGCTGATTTTCAACGCCAAAAACTTAAATAGTCTTTTACGGTGTACACGAAAATTTTATACCCGGTGTCAGAATTCCGGTCACCGAAACTAAAAGAGCGCTCTGGTATAGGGCACAAACAGCCGTGACAGACGGACAGATATAACACGGAAGATATTGATGAAAGACTGTATTGTTCAATACAGACTAGCCGACAGTTATTTGTGCATACTTCTCACAAAAATCACTTTTGACGCGTCCTTGAGCCTAACGCAGAAAAACAAACTGCATGTGGACAAGGGGCAAAAAAGGGAGGGTAGAAGCTAAAAATAACTTTACATAGAAATCGTATAAGTAAGTGGGGAAAAAATTGTGTAGTTTTTTTTGTAGTTTCGTCTAAAACCAAGTGTAATTTTGGGAAAAACCAAAATAGGACGGACAGACCGACATAAAAATATTACACACTAGACAGAAACTGGACTTAAATTGGACATTGTAGTTTAAATATTTGAACGGTAGAGGGGAAGTCCGCTGATTGGACGGAAGCGTTCATATTGTAGAAAAAAAGTAGAGGCACATGCCATTTTGTTGAAGACTGTCCATATACACAGATCGTTAATGTAAAAGTATGACTTCCATGGAATATTATATATTACCAGTGGGACGCCATAGTCTAGCCAGCAGCTCAGCTGAGTTTTGCTAGTACAACGTAACTGTGTTTTCAAATTTGATTTGTGGTAAAGGAAAAAGTATTAACCTTTTTTATTTAATATTTTGAGTGATTGATACTGCCATATCATGAAAAATGATTACGACAAGTGAGTGCTTATTCTAGGTCCCCAGCGACAGTCCAGGGCCTAGAGGCAAACAAATAATATAGGAAAACATATCCAAGACTATAGAAGACAGATCTATATTTGAGATCAGTGGGAACATATCACCCACCTTATTGGATGGAAAAGGAGACTAATGAACATATTTCGGATGCAATGCAGTCATGGGAAACTAGTGCTATTTGATACCGCCTGGGTGAGATGTGCTGAGTCGGTCAGAGAGATCTGACCCGGTCTTTGTAATTTTTTTTTGCTTTGTTGTGTGTAAAAATGGTGCAGTAGGCAGTGTGTTGACACATGGCAAAAACTTTGGTTTCAGAGTTTCTGGTATGGCACTGCGCTAGTGCCAGATGCTTTGAAGAGGTCCAAGAGTGGATGCCTAAGAAGCCTACCATTTTACTCCAGCAACTGTGAGGAGTGGGCCACTTGAATTCTTTACTGCATCGTCACAGGCCAGATAAGTTGAAAACCTGGCCTGCTGTGGATTCATCAAATTTTTCCACAATAAAATAAATAAACAAAATCCTGGTGTATAAAAACTATACCTCAGTTCCATATTTCAAAGACAATGACTATTGTAAACAGAGATCGGGTGTGATGACACCACCCCGTCTAGACATCCAGTGCTAGTTTTCCAAAGACACTGTAGTTAGTGTTAATATTAACCAATGTAACGATATATCTATGTACAAAATTTTCATTTTGATTATTCAATATATATATATGCACCTTTATTGAAAAATACATATTGTTTCATATGTCCTGACCAGAAGAAAATTTGGTTCAGGACTAAATAAATTCTAAAAAATTGTAAAATTTAAATTCTAAAGCCAGTGTTAGTTGATTTGATCATAGAGCTTATTATTATTAGACTTAGTGTTTACATGTGTGTGTCTGTGTATTTAATTACCTACACATCACATTTCATTACCCTAGACATTAAACGTAGCTAACATACATAATAGCAGAATAAGTCTGTTTGAGGTCATACGTGGTAGCAGAAAGGCATTCTGTAACTCACATAAACTGTTATCTTCAGGAGCCTTCACAGCTGACCTCATCCAGTACACTAGGTAACATAGCAACCACGCAATAACATCAAAAACCACTACAGTGTCCACCATGACCTCTGCGTGACCAACATCTACTTTCAGACAAAACCCCAGCATAATGTGTCATGGAGACACCCACGATCCAAGCACTGGCACCAACTGGACCTGATTCTCGTCAGAAGGCCACTTCTCAGGTCTGTGCTCTCCACGCGCTCGTACCATAGTGCAGACTCTGATACAGATCAGTTTTTGGTTTTCTGCAAAATCAGAGCACAACCAAGAAAAATCTGTCGTGTCAGACATGAAGGGAAACCACGCATTGATACCAGCATGATGTCAGACCCTGTCATGATCGCTCAATTTACTGCGACCTTCAAGAAAGTGCTCAGTAGCTCTCAGCATGGTGATACTATTATAGAGAACTGGGAGCATCTACGGAACACCATTCAAAGTACTGCACTTGCCACCTTTGGTAAGAAAACGGCAAAGTCAAATGACTGGTTTGATGCTTCATCAGATGTGATGGCACCTGTCATTGAAGCTAAGTGCAGTGCTATGAATGAATACAAACGTTCACCGAGTGCTAGAACCCTACAGATCCTGAAGGCTACGAGAAGCAAAGTTCAACAAACTGCTCGACGCTGTGCAAATGACTGTTGGCTCCAGCTCAGTGAGAGCTTCCAGATCGCAGCGCTAATAGGCAACGTTAAACAAATGTATGACGGTATAAAGAAAGCACTTGGCCCCCAAAAAGTAAGACGGCACCGCTAAAAACCATCAGCGAAGAGAAGCTAACCGATAAGGGTAAGCAGATGGAGAAGTGGGTCGAGCACTACTCTGAGCTTTACGCTAGAGACAATACCGTTACGCCTGCAGCCCTTGATGCTGTCAAATGTCTGCCAACTATGGAGGAGCTGGATGCCGAACCAACATTAGAGGAACTCAGCAAGGCCATTGATAGCTTGGCCTCTGGCAAAGCACCAGGCAGTTATGGGATTCCTCCTGATTTAATCAAATGCTGTAAGAGCACGCTATTACATCCCCTACACAAGATGCTGTGCCAGTGCTGGGAAGAGACAACTATTCCTCAAGACATGCGAGATGCCAAGATTGTAACACTGTATAAAAATAAAGGAGACAGAAGGGATTGCAATAACTACAGAGGCATCTCTCTTCTTAGTATTGTTGGTAAGGTTTTTGGTAAAGTCATCTTAATACGACTACACAAGTTAGCTGAGCGCATATATCCAGAGTCACAGTGTGGATTCCGAGCTGGTAGATCAACAACAGACATGACCTTCTCTCTCCGCTAGCTTCAGGAAAAATCAAGAGAGCAGAAAAGGCCTTTATATATCGCTTTATAGACGTCACAAAAGCATTTGACCTGGTTAGTAGGGATGGACTCTTCAAAATCCTCCTGAAAATATGCTGTCCTTCTAAAATGCTGGAAATGATAAAGTCATTCCATGACGACATGAAGGAACACTCCAATATGCTGGAAGCACGTCACAGCCCTTTGACATACGAAGTAGCGTTAAACAAGGCTGTGTTCTCGCTCCGACCCTCTTCGGGATCTTCTTTGCCTTACTCTTGAAACATGTATTCAGAGATGCAACTGAAGGAATATGCCTTCACACTAGGTCAGATGGCCGTCTGTTTAATCTTTCAAGGCTGAAGGCAAAAACAAAAATCAGAAGGGTCACTATAAGAGACTTGTTGTTCGCTGATGATGCTGCAGTCGTCACTCAAAGCCAGCAGGAACTTCAGAACTTGATGAATCGCTTCACTAAAGCATGCAAGGACTTTGGCTTCACAATAAGTCTAAAGAAAACGAATGTGCTGAGTCAGGATGCGGGTGCTGCTACAGTTATCACTATCGATAACTATGAATTGGCAGTGGTGCACCACATCACATACCTAGGGTCTACCATCAATGACAAATTCTCACTGGATACAGAAATCGACAGCCGCATTGGCAAAGCTGCAGCTATCTTTGCCCGCCTCACATCGCGTGTTTGGGGAAACTCCAAACTCACAATGAAGACCAAAGCTGCGGTATATAATGCCTGCGTCACAAGCACACTCCTATATGGCAGCGAGACCTGGACGACCTATGCTAAGCAAGAAAGAAGGCTCAATACCTTCCATTTACTGTGTCTACGCCGCATCCTCGGCATCTCGTGGAAAGATAAAGTGACAAATGTCGAGGTGTTGTCACGTGCTGGCCTTCAAAGTATGTATACACTGCTTAGACAGCGCAGACTTTGCTGACTTGACCATGTTCGCCGCATGGAAGATGGTCGCATCCCAAAAGATATCTTCTACGGACAATTAGCAGATGGCAAGAGAACAGTTGGGCGACCACAGCTGTGGTTCAAAGATGTGTGCAAGAGAGATATGAGGGCACTGGACATGGATCCAGCAACATGGGAGGATGAAGCTGCCGATCGCACTAAGTGGCGATGCTATTTACGGCGCCACCTCAGATTGGGCGAAGAGAGGCTCACACAACAAGCTGAGAAAACGTCGAAAGGAGCACCAGTTAAATAAGCAGCTGAGGGCTGTCACCTCAGGGGCGCATTCCCATAGTCAGTTATGACTGAAGGGGCTATTATTATAATTATATATATATATATATATATATATATATATATATATATATATATATATATATATATATATATATATATATATATATATAGTAAATATAACTAGACTTCATCATTCTAACTGTAGATATTAGTAGGCCGTTTCAGAGCTCAGTGTTTCTCTACGCTGTACGTGCTAGCAGTCCTTATCCTGGCATCATCATGCTAGCTCAGGTCTGGATTTTGTTTCTTATAATCCTTGCATCATCATCCTTAATAGGAGTAAAGAGTGGGCATTATCTCTTTATAACCCACCACATATCGATCTTATCATAAACCACAGGGGCGAGAATTTACGGTCACCCTGTGGTGTGAAATCTTGTTTTTCTCGTAAGATATGTGTCTTAAAACTTCCTGCAAGCCATGACAGTGCTCGGTAGCAAGTTATTTTAAGGGGAGGAGCTACACTGAAATGCTATTTTCGTTATTAATTGCTGGATTTCAATGAAAACGCACAGACTTAACCTATATCACTACTAGATATGCAAAATGAAGAGTTTGATGGCACTGCACTACTGGTTGCCATAGAAACGGCGGCCATATTGGATTTTATTGTTCTATTTCAATTTGCTAAGGCTGTTTTATTTATTAAGCTATGAATACCAAATATGAACGCAACGTTTTTCATTATATTTTAAAACGTTTCATGTGATGGATTTTTGATAACTTTAATACAAAAAAAGTTGTAGGACTTTGAATATAGTGTCTAAAAATAGAAGCAAATTTTGATAAATTTTACATTACTTTTTGCAATAAATCAAAAGTTTGATCAGATACTCAAAATCCATCACTATAAAAGTTTTAAAGGATTATGGGCAACATATGTGCCAATTCTTATGTCAATTAACACATAAATGTGGAAGTTTTAGGGAAATTAGGATGAGAAAATTATATTTTGAGAAAATCACATTTTTCTCCATAAATAGACTACAATTAAATAAGTATGTAATATTGCCCCTGAAAAATTGCTTACTTGTCATTTAGAACATTCTGGTAGCATAGCCAGCTTCCTCTGCAGCTTCCTATCTGGCTTTATGTTGAGATTTGTGGCTAATTTCCTTCCTTGTCTTAGTGCAGTTTTCTGCCGTTTTAGAGCTGAGCAATATTGGATTCTTTGTTCTATTTCAATTTGCTAAGGCTTTTTTATTTATTAAGCTATGAATACCAAATATGAACACAAAGTTTATCATTATATGTTAAAACTTTTCCTTTGATGGATTTTTTGATAGCTTTAACACAAAAAAGTTGTAGGACTTTGAAAAAAGCGTTTAAAAATAGTAACAAATTTTATTAAATTTTTCATTACTTTTGTCAATTAATCAAAAGTTTGATCAGATACTTAAAATCCATCACATAAAAAGTTTTAAAAGATTATGGGCAATATATGTTCCAATTCTTACTTTTCCTGTGATGGATTTTTGATAACTTTAATACAAAAAAAGTTGTATGACTTTGAAAATAGTGTCTAAAAATAGTAACAAATTTTACTAAATTTTACATTACTGTAACGTCCTGTATTCGTTGTAACTCAAACGCCACACAGGCTGTCATAAATGTTGTAGGCCCTGGTTGGCCGCCATAATGTTGACATTCATTTCTTGTCTTCAAAGTGTTGTAGTGTTATAGCAATGGTGCGTGAGTAGATATCAAAGAGTGCGAATGGGTGTATAAAGGTTCGTGGAAGACAGGCATCTATAGGATAACACACTCTTGCACCACAATGTAGAAATTCATGGAGCTTGGTAACACCTCTGACATTTTTAAGACTTTAATACAGTACGACTACAAGGTACGCCGACATCAATATAAATAGTCATTTGACAAAACTCAGGACATCGTAAACATGACAACAGTTCAATACAGTTTGCATCAACAGTTCATCAGTAAGCTGTGCATATATGATGCTGACCTCCATCTATCTCTCGTTCTACAGCTACAGTAAAAATACCCCGCATTGCCAGCGGGCCTTCAAATATATGAGCTTAGTTCCGCTCTACTCTGACACCAGCAAGTCAGATACATTTTCTAGTATACAGCAGGCCGCAAACTATGGCGGGCCTCTAAATACAGTGTCTTCTATGATTCCTTGGACAAACAAGGTATGTCAGACCTTGTCCAAAGTGGTACCGCCGGAATAGCGGGATTCAACGAATATAAAGTTCTTCGGGCATTCACAGACCCGATACATACAATGTCAGCATACTTCGTGAGCTCAAATTCTAGTATTCTTAATGGACTCTTTCCCACCCAGGGAAAAGTCACTAAGCTGGTAACAAATGTTATTCACGATTCTGGCAATAGAGAAAATGATTTGAAGGATAATTTACCTTGACATCTCTTCAGAATAAACACCAAAAAAACACACTCGCCTCCTAGGCGCATAGAATACAACATGGGGAAACAATCTTTAGACATCTTGGTCACACACAGAGGACTTTCCTTCCCCAGGCATAAAGCCAAATCAAAGACGCCAACACGTCTTGACCGTTTGAAATCAGCAGCTCGTCTCTCCAACAAAAATGTCTTTCTTAACGCGCCACCAAACTTGCGCATGCGTCGTGAGACGCAAGACCCCTGAGCTATGCTCAGGTGGGCTATCAGAAAACGTTCTAGGAAAGGCTAACCATTCAAGCCATATATGGTCAGGTAACAAGACATCGGTTCTAAAATTAGACCGCTTGGTTAAAAGACAAGTGGGATAACAACCACTGTTGACTTCAACCCAAGTAAAAAATGAGTAACTCCCCTTTGATCAAGAATTTAACAAATAATGTCTCCAAACTTAAACAGGTACATTTAACAAACTATAAACTCAGCGAAACTGTCCGCAACAGTTTACCACCCCCCCCCCCCCCCCGGGGAAAGAACCACTTTAAAAAAAAATACATCCAAGAGCAAGATACAACAGACTCATAACGCATGAATGATGCGCAGACGAGAAGTATCACAAATAAATATGACGTCTAATGTGAAGCTAACTTGACGCATGGGGCGACAGGTGAGAATATATCTCAGAACATTAGAGAAAGCATTTCTCTAAGTATACACATATCCAGGGAGGTGCCACCAACGTACACTACAGTGCTGGCAATGTTACAATGCAAGCAAAAGATAATTTTATATATCACATCAAGTACCTTATTTCCATGTTTAGCAATGACAAAAAATCCTCAAAAAACAAGCGGTGTCATTATCTTAATGTACCGCAGTATAGTGATACAATCACTTTAACAACAAAAGGTTACATCATTTTAAAATGAAATATCTGCTTTAATACAATGTTATATACTATATTAACTATGTAGATGATCAATGAAGTCCAAGATCATAGTCTAAGCGGGCGCATCTATAGTGTCGTCCGAAGGGTAAGTATGGACATCATAATACGTCATGGTTGGCAAAATGTAAAGATTCTCCCAAAACATCAATAATTTGCTGATAAAATACAAAAATAACAATTCTATTTGAAAACCGTTAGATTTTCTAATATACAGTAATCAAACATACATTCTTAACAATTAACTGTGGCCGTGCGAACTTTCGGCCCTTATATTGTGATAACTAAACCTTCCACCATTATACCAGAGATGGTAACAGAGAAAGAAATCACTTAATGTACAATTCTAAGGTGAAAACAAATGTGTTAATATATATTGTTATAGTAAAGAACTGTCATAAGTCTAGATGTGTATTAGGAAATCTAGGACACAAGAGTTAAGTGGAGTCATGTGGGCATCTAGGCAGTATGTCTGCAATCACATTATCCGAACCACGGATAGCTCGTACCGTGAAATGAAAAGGTTGAAGAGCAATGGCATATCGAGTGGATCTCGAGCTCTTCAAGTTCTTACTCTGAATAGCTGTAAGAGCTTTTTGGTCGGTTTCCACAATGAAATGCGCGCCAAGAAGGAATCTTTGTTGCTTAAGAATTGACCAGACCATAGCCAACAATTCACGGTCCAGAACCGAGTAATTCCTTTCTGCCGCATTCAGTTTCCTAGAGATATACATTACAGGATGCAGAGTTTCTGAATACTTCTGCATTAGTGCCGCCCCGATCCCAGTGGATGAGGCGTCACTACGAAGAACAAAAGTCTTATCAGTAGTAGGTAGCCTTACGATAGGGGGACATGAGAATAAAGTTTTAATCTGATCTAATGAAGACTGGCATTCTTGGGACCAGCGCACCATATTAGGAGACCCTTTCTTTAATAGGGTTGAAAGAGGTGCCATAATAGAAAACAGATTCGTAATGAATCTTCCGTAAAATTGTATTAAACCTAAGAGACTACGTACTTGCTTTTTCGTCTTAGGAATAGAAATGTTTAGTATCTTAGAAGTGTTGTGGTCCTCCGTCTTCAAGAGACCATGACCAACACGGTGACCCAGGAAGGAAATTTTACTAAACCTAACATAGGCTTTAGAGGGTTTTGCAGTCAAATTATGCTCGCGTAGAGTATACAGAAATTCATATAAACCCAAATAGTGATCTTCCCAAGAATCACTGAAAAGACAGATATCGTCCAAGTATGCAATGACATCTGAACGATATGAGAGAATTCGACGCATCATGCGTATGAAAGTACCTGGGGCGTTCATAAGGCAGAAAGGCATAAAATTCCATTGAAACAAACCCCTAGGTGTTGAGAAAGCAGTAAGAATTTTGGCGCGTTCAGTTAGAGGAACTTGCCAATAACCTTTCGACAAGTCGAGTTTGGTAAAGAATCGAGAATTATAAGTCTAATAAGTAGATCTTCTAATAAAGGCATAGGTTCAGCATCGAACTTCGTAACTTGGTTTAATTTGCGATAATCGACGCAAAGGCGTATGTTATTGTCTTTTTTTCGAACAATAACCATGGACCAAGAGTATACTGAAGTTGATGGTTCAATTATTTTCAATTGTATCATTTCATCCAATTCTTTCTCGACCTGTGTCTGAAAATGAATAGGGATTGGGTAAGGTCTGAACCTGATAGGATTATGGTCAGTAAGTATTATGTCATGTTCAATGACATGTGTGTGTCCAGGAGTGTCGGTAAGGACATCCTGAAATGTTTGTAACATAGAAGAGACTTGTCGCTGTTCCTCAGTAGATAAATTAGAAGAAACAGAAACGTTTTTCCATGATTCCGTAGAATGAAGTGGAATCACTGGAAGAGGAAGATTAACATCTGAGAAAGTAGTTTCCTCATCCTGTATAACCGACAGGGATGAGTAATGACCATGTGGGACTGGAGAATCGTCCGTCGCCTGGAAAATAGGCTGCACATAGTCTGGTCGATCATGAAATTCCGTGAGCATGTTTATATGAAAGGTTTTATGCTTTCCTTCAATATCGACAACATAGTCGACATCGGAAATTCTTGAGACTATTGTATACGGACCTTTCCATGCAATAAGAAGTCTGTTCTCCCTACAAGGGAGCAAAACAAGTGCTTTGTCGCCAGGACAAAGTTGTCTTAGGCATCTATTCTTATTTGCAAATTGCCTTGCCCTTTCTTTAACAAATTCGGATGAGGAAGTTGCTAGTTTGCATGCTTCGATAATTTTCTGTCTGAGAGCAATGACATACTCATATGAAGATTGTGTCATCGTTAATATTATCAGCAGTTATAAGATCGTGAAGCAAAGACATAGGACCGCGCGGTTGCGCGCCAAAGACAAGTTCAAAAGGAGAAAACCCTCTATGTTCGTTGGGGACCTCTCTAAATGCAAAGAGAGCCGCGGATAAAACCCTGTCCTAATCCTGAGGATGATCCTCAGTTATCTTCCCAAGTAGATTCTTGAGTGTTCTATTCAAACGTTCGACTAACCCACTAGACATTGGGTGATAAATATTACTCAGAGATCTTTTAATATGCAGAGTAGACATTACCTGCGACATAGTGTCCGATATTAATTGGGTGCCATGGTCTGACAATATTTCTCTGGGAAATCCCAAACGAGAAAATATCAGCCAAAGAGCGTCTGCGATATCGGCAGTGGAGATGCTCTTAAGAGGTATAGCCTCTGGTCAACGTGTGCACATGTCAACGCATGTTAGGATAAATTGATGTCCTCTAGCTGACTTGATCTTAAATCTATTGCCATTTTCTGAAACGGCCGAATAGGAATGTCTGCAGTCTGGATAGGTGCTGCATGTCGTGGACCTCTCGATTTGACCTCTTGACATATTTTGCAAGATCGACAATAAATGCGTATGTCCTTATTCACAAATGGCCAAAAGAAAGCCGCAAGAACTCTCGACTTAGTACGGGAAAAACCCATATGTCCAGCACACTGAGAGTCGTGTGCATGTTGCAGAATTTGGACTCTTATACTCTTGGGCACCAGAATTTGTGAATGCATAGACGTAGTCGAGACTTGCATCACACACACTAGTACGCCATTCTTCATTGTAATCCAAGATTTGCGATTTGTGTTCGGATTTGGATCACCCTTTTTAGCAAGAAGAAAGAATTTTTTTAAAGAAGGATCATCTTCTTGCAGTTTTATAAAAGAGTCACGCGAAATCACCAAGTGACCATCTTGGCTATGCTCTTAATTATTTTCAGTCGATGAAGTTTGAGGCATATTAAGAGCGTGTGCTCTTGTGACCACTGCATTGGCAGATTGGATATTTTGTTCTTCCCATGCAGCAATCTGCTGCGGGGTGCATTCCTTAACTCCGTGAATACGACCGATGATAAGATCCGCAATAGGATTCGGTAGAAGACACGCGTGGACATCTCCCGTAAAGAAGGGAGTAGCAATGTGAATGATAGCAGTTGGATACTTTTCCAGAGTGCCACCAAATGTCACACATTTGACCACTTTTCCCGTAGCACAAGAAGGATCTACGAGAGATTGCTTAACTCCGATAGTAGTGCATCCAGAATCAAAAAGAACTGAGACTGGATTATTATTCACTAGACCTTTATGTAATATAAGAGATCCTCTCCCGTCATGCGCAACTGCAGCAGGAAGAGCGGGAAGAGGGTGACCACAACTCAAGGTAGTTACAGTAGTCGGTTCGAACAATGTTGTGCATTGGGGGCATTGAGATGCTCTCCCAAAATCGAAAGCAGAACAAGTGATGGCAGTAGAGTTTTTATTATCGTTCACTTGATTACAGGCTCCCTGAGACTCTTGCAGTACAGAGTTTGCCTGGTGATATGATTTAATTGTGTTGTGTTGAGATCTACCGCGGTTATTATTTCCTCTGAAATTGTCATTGTTTACTCTACTGTAACCATTGTTCTTTTTTTAATCCCAGTTTCCATAGTCACAATTGTCATTTTCCCATTGATGAGAATATTTATCAGTTTGTTTTTGTTGTCTCCGTGAAGAATAGCTTGGATAGTTTCTATAGTGACTACCTCTGTGAAAGTTTCTAAAATTGCTGGACCCAAAATAACGAGGACTGTCAGATCGCCTCCAGTTCTTCGAAGAAGAACCCTTATGTGATGGATTGATTTGATTTTCAGCATAATTAACTATTACTCTTCATATTAAAGTTGTGTTGATCACCTTGAAATTTACGAAGAAAGTTAGGGCCATATGGTGCTGCAGAAGCAACTGGCAAACCTTCCTTAACATTAGAATTGCTAACAGTTACATGAGGGTGCGCAGTGACATACTGGCAACAATGTTCTTCCATCTCTTTTATGTTCTTAGGTTTACGCTAATGTAGAAAGGCAAGAAAAGACTCATTGACAGATGACATAACTTTGTCTCGAAGTAATAAGTCCATAAGGGCTTCATATGTATGTTCTGTTTTAGACAGCTCAATCCATCGTGTGAACGTAAGACTTATTTTTGAGATGAATTCTGAGAATTCTACCCCAGTTTTTGGTAACATAGTCTTGAAGCGAAGACGATAACCATCTTCGTTAAGTTGATATTTCTTTAATAAGGCTGCTCTGACAACATCATAATTATTCTTGTCAGGCTCATCTACCATGCTTAACATATTTAGAGCTTCACCTTTAAGTATCTCCGACAACTGATTAACATATTGTGATTTATCTACTTTATGAGTTTGACATGACCGTTCAAATCTGTCCAGATAGAACGTCATATCGTCACTGGAAGAAATGAAAGCAGGTAGCTTGACCTTATAAGTAATAGCATTTGTCTCATTAGAGGTTGACCGATTACTTGGATCATTAGCATTACCAATATTCATCAACTTCAATTTTTCTAACTCCAAAGCTAAGAGTTTTTCTTCGTGTTCCATTTTTGTTTTTTCCTTTCTCTCTTCAGCTTCTCTTTCTAATCTTTTATTTTCAGTCTCTTTTTTTAATCTTTTATATTCAGCCTCCATTTCTAATCTTTTATTTTCAGCCTCAGCTTCTCTTTTTTGTTTTTCCATTTCCATTTGGAATTTCCTTTCATCTGCCTGCATCTGCAATCTTAAATTCTCAGCTTCTATTTTCTTTTGCTCAGCTTCCATTTTTAGTCTTTCATTTTCCATTTTCTGTCTCTTTTCTTCCGACTTCAATGCCTTGGCATATTCAGCCGTCGCGAATTCCTCCATTTTCTCACCAGCCTTACCAAGGGCTTTCCATTGCTCAATAAAGTACTGTAGTGTAGACATTATGTCTAATAATATGAGATGAATACCCTGAAAAATAACTCACTTTATTCCAACCTCAGTGGGAGACAAGTCTTTAATAAAGAACTTGTATAATCACCTTTATAATAATATGATCAATAATCACTTCTATATTCTAAGTGCACTATACTGCCAATAGTGCATGACCAAGTATATATATAAGTAGCGTATGACAACAAGAAATAACATAAAGAAAGAACAAGCATCAAGGACAATACGATAACATTCGCAGAAGTCAAATAAATTATAAAGCGAAAATAAAGAAAATATCACAAAGCATGTGATGATAACTGCGAAATATCAAACGAAACAAATGACACAACAGTGTATAAACATAAAGATGTATAGAACTAAACGAAAGGAAGAGGAGGCCGACAAATACAAACAAATCAAATCAAAACTAAAGAACAGAAAAAAAGACAAAAACAACGAAACGGACACCTCGTCACAACTAAACAAAAGTATCGCGAAGCAACAAAAAGTCGCTGATAATTTCCACAATAGAAAATTCGCGATAGGCCCTAAAGGACGCTCACAGTATGCCCTCGATTAAGTGGGATATCCTACTGCAAGACACCGCCCAACCGTAAACCCGCTGAAATATAAACATATAAATAACATGTAACATGTAAGAACATATAAACAAAGAGTGTATGCAGAATGTGTAAAGAAGGCTCAGTTACACAATATAATGGCACAGTTAACAATAACAAACAGGCCACTTATCTTATGACAATCCTATCGTCGATAACAGCAACAATGAAGCACTATAGTCAGGATTCTGAGGATCAGAGGATCCAACGCTGAATGGTACATCTGAACTTGCTTCAAAAAACGGCAACAACGATGGTACCGGAACTTGACCTTCTGATAACAGTAACAACGATATTACAGGAACTTGACCTTCTGAACAACAGCAACAACGGTGGTATAGGAACTTGACCTTCTGAACAATAGGAACAACGGTGGTATAGGAACTTGACCTTCTGAACAATAGCAACAACGGTGGTATAGGAACTTGACTAGCTGTATACAACTCAGGAAATGTAGAAATTTCAGCAATCTACCGGGCAGCGCCGGGTACTTTCAGTTACCACGAAGTTGACATCAGCACGACAATAGCCCCATCAAGCTGGCTCACCATAAATGTAACGTCCTGTATTCATTGTAACTCAAACGCCACACAGGCTATCATAAATGTTGTAGGCCCTGGTTGGCCGCCATAATGTTGACATTCATTTCTTGTCTTCAAAGTGTTGTAGTGTTATAGCAATGGTGCGTGAGTAGATATCAAAGAGTGCGAATGGGTGTATAAAGGTTCGTGAAAGACAGGCATCTATAGGATAACACACTCTTGCACCACAATGTAGAAATTCATGGAGCTTGGTAACACCTCTAACGTTTTCAAGACTTTGATACAGTACGACTACAAGGTACGCCGACATCAATATAAATAGTCATTTGACAAAACTCAGGACATCGTAAACATGACAACAGTTCAATACACTTTGCATCAACAGTTCATCAGTAAGCTGTGCACATATGATGCTGACCTCCATCTATCTCTCGTTCTACAGCTACAGCAAAAATACCCCGCATTGCCAGCGGGTCTTCAAATATATGAGCTTAGTTCCGCTCTACTCTGACACCAGCAAGTCAGATACATTTTCTAGTATACAGCAGGCCGCAAACTATGGCGGGCCCCTAAATACAGTGTCCTCTATGATTCCTTGGACAAAAAGGTATGTCAGATCTTGTCCAAAGTGGTACCGCCGGAATAGCGGGATTCAACGGATATAAAGTTCTTCGGGCATTCACAGACCCGATACATACAATGTCAGCATACTTCGTGAGCTCAAACTCTAGTATTCTCAATTGACTCTTTCCCGCCCAGGGAAAAGTCACTAAGCTGGTAACAAATGTTATTCACGATTCTGGCAATAGAGAAAATGATTTGAAGGATAATTTACCTTGACTTCTCTTCAGAATAAACACCAAAAAACACACTCGCTTCCTAGGCGCATAGAATACAACATGGGGAAACAATCTTTAGACATCTTGGTCACACACAGAGGACTTTCCTTCCCCAGGCATAAAGCCAGATCAAAGACGCCAACACGTCTTGACCGTTTGAAAACCACAGCTCGTCTCTCCAACAAAAATGTCTTTCTTAACGCGCCACCAAACTTGCTCATGCGTCGTGAGACGCAAGACCCCTGAGCTATGCTCAGGTGGGCTATCAGAAAACATTCTAGGAAAGGCTGACCATTCAAGCCATATATGGTCAGGTAACAAGACATCGGTTCTAAAATTAGACCGCTTGGTTAAAAGACAAGTGGGATAACAACCACTGTTGACTTCAACCCAAGTAAAAAATGAGTAACTCCCCTTTTATCAAGAATCTAACAAATAATGTCTCCAAACTTAAACAGGTACATTTAACAAACTATAAACTCAGCGAAACTATCCGCAACAATTACTTTTGTCAATTAATCAAAAGTTTGATCAGATACTTAAAATCCATCACATAAAAAGTTTTAAAAGATTATGGGCAATATATGTTCCAATTCTTATGTCAAGTGTGGATGTTATAAGAAAATTATGATGAAAAAATAGATTATTAGAAAACCGCATTTTTCTCCATAGGTAGACAACAATTAAATAAGTATGTAATACTACAGCAAAAAAAAAGAACTTACTTGTCATTCAGAACATACCGGCCATATATCCAGCTTCCTCTGCAGCTTCTTGTCTGGCTTTCTGTTGAGATTTTTGCCTAATTTGGTTCCTTTTCTTAGTGCAGTTTTCTGCCGTTTTAGAGCTGAGCAGGAGACGTTTACGCTTTCTTGCTCCTGCCAGTCGATAAGCCTCTTTTCCACTGTTCAGCCCCAGGACTTTCTTGAAAAATATAGCAGCCTCAGGTCCTTCATTAAATTCAGCAACTGCACTTAGAAGGCAGAATTCAACGCGCTTTCGTTAATGGAAGATGTGGTGAAAATGTCTCATATACCCATATATAAATTAGAACATAAATGTAAAGCCGAACGAAATAGTACGATAGGAAGAAGAATGGAGAAAGACCAGTGCTTTCCCAGTATAGATAACGCCTTCGTTGTATAACGCCGTAATGGCTAACACAAGAATCCTAATTGTCCTAATTCGTTCGTTCATAAATAAAATGCTTAGACTAAACGATACGGCAATAACCGTAATTCTAAAAATAGAATGAGTAGTCAAATTTTCTAGACGACCTTGATTTTAAAAACTAACATTAGTGCAAAATCGCGCACAAGGTTAGCCTTGGAAAGACAGACGGGCTTAGAAGAAGAAGAAGAAGAAGAAGAAGAGAGAGAGAGAGAGAGAGAGAGAGAGAGAGAGAGAGAGAGAGAGAGATAGACGGACTGTGGAACACGGTCACACAAGCAGCTCGCCGCGTGTTTAAAAAATAAACCAACTCGCAGTGGGTGTGGCCTAATTTTTTTCAAATAAACAGTGATGAAAAAAACTAACGATACGATGTTAGGTTTTGAAACAGGTTTAATTCTTATTAGGAAACCTGATATTTACGTAGGGCTCTTGACTTTATACTGATAGTACAGTCGTAAAGGATTGAACAGGTGGTAGTTGAAATTAAACACTTAACATCGAAAAAAGATCGTATTCTTAACTACGCCACTTAGCTCCTTGAAAAGCATATATTCGTGTACAGGAAGGCTAGGGGACTAGGAATATGTAATAAATTATCTAAAAAGTCCATTAGATAATTAGATATTGATAATAAAACATATAGAGAACAGAGATACTGTCAGGTTTGGTCATATCTGCTTGGGATGGAATTCCCTGAATTTTTGTTGAAACATAGTAGTGACAGAAAGTCTAAGATGGTACGAAGGAGGCCATTGGCTGAACTTTGAAGTTAAAAGAAATTTGATTGGGTGACCTATGAATAACAAATAAATTCCTAGAAACGGAGTAAAAGTGAATGAAAATATTTGAATGAATGTGTATTCTTTTGAAAATATTCAAAACGATTGGCCAGTGTACTGGATATTGGCAGAAAAAATCTTAGAGGGGACGCCATATCGTTAAACAAAAGAGAGATGAGAGCAGGCAGTGTTATTCTAAATTAAATATATATATAACAGCCTGGACATACCGCAGATCAAACTGTGTCAGTCATCTTTAGTGTGTTTTCCTTACGAATTGTGGTAAGCTAGACATTTTTAATATGTATTTATATGAAAATTGAATGTGAAATGATAAATTATGTCTGTATGTGTGTGGTTCAGTAGCAAACATGAGGCAAAGCCTAGATATTGCTCCACCATGTAAAAGATTGTCAGAGAGGAGTATAACTACATACAGTGCAAACCGCTTAAGGCGATCTCGGATGTGGCGAATTTCTGTTGTGAAGAACAATTTGTTTATCCCCGGCAATTTTTCTTCTTTGTCTTTGTAAAAAAATGTCCGGTTAAGCGGAATCCGTTTATCACGAATTTTCGGATATGCCGAACGATTAAACATGTCCCGACTATATAATTTGATCTGCTTAAGGCGAACTTTTTTTCAAATACAGTACCTGGACATTTGTACAACTTTTCGGCTATTTTCGGAAATTGCGCGTTTCGTCAGTGTTAGAATTTGAGTTATTTAACCTCTAAAAATGGCTGGAAAGTTAAAATCCATATCTTTGAAAAGAAAGATTGAGCTAGTACAAGAATTGGAAAATAGTGGCAAAAAGAAAATGGAAATAGCAAAGGAATTCGACATTCCAAAATCAACGCTTTCAGGAATCATAAAAAATAAGGATCGGTACAGAAAAATGTTTTATGGTGGACAAGTTGATTGTCACAGAATGAAGAACCGAAAAGCGACGTGTGATGTGGTTGACACGGCACTCCTAAAATGGTTCACCATGGCGAGATCAGCAAATGTTCCTGTAAATGGAACGGCAGAAGAGTTAGCACTTCTGGAACGTCGGACTGGCTGGAAATGTAGTCCTGGCTGGTTGGGTTGTTTTAAAAAACGGCACATTACTTACAAAGCCGCGGTAGCATAGTGGTTAGTGCACTGGCTTCCTAGCGCAGTAGTCTATGGTTCGATCCCCAGATGAGGTGGGCATTTTTTAGGTTACAAACGGCTCCTGGGTCGACCCAGTTCCAAATGGGTACCAGAGCAACCCTGTGAAGGTTGTGTGTACAAATATGGATGGTTCAGATAAATTGCCATTACTTGAAATCGGTAAATTAAAAAATCCAAGCTGTTTTAAAGGTTTGAAAAAATTGTGTGTTGATTATGCAGCTAATTCAATAGCCTGGATGACATCATACATTTTCACCAAGTGGCTATATGCATTTGATCATTCTATGTGAACGTCAACATCACAAAGTTCTTTTGGTGCTTTACAACTGTTCAGCCCACATAAATGTTCAAAATCTAAAAGCAACAGAACTTTTATTTTTACAACCAAATGCGACATCCAAACTTCAGCCTTGTGACCAAGATATTATTCAAAATCTGAAGGTTCATTATAGGTCAGCAATGTTGTCCAAACTTGTAGGTCACATTGATGCAATACAGAGGAAAATTACATACTTTTTCATTTAAGAGTGCTTTATCATTTAAGAGTGTGCAAATTCTAGAGATAATGATGACTGTGGGTTAACGGTACAAACTATTTCACAGTTGAAAGTTTCAAATTGCATGGATAAAACTAACATGTATATAATGCAGGCTGGATGCCAAGATGATTTAATTTATCATTTCTTTGAATTTAAGGATGTCATGGAAAGACATTTTTATTAACTCAGTACAGGTACTAAGTAAGATACAGAGGAAAATTGCAGCTTTTTTATTTCAAAGTGTAAAAAGTGCTGTTATTCTCTAGATATTTGTGCCAACTTTGTACATTAACACTTTTGGTGATTTACATATTTTCTGTGTCATACATCTGTCATATTCAACGCTGATTCATTATTGTATTGTACGTTGTAAATGCATTACCATATGCTTGAACTCTTATCTGGATAAGAGGAATTTCTGATAAGAAGAACTATTTCTTGGGTCCCTGGTGAGTTCTCCTTATCAGGTCTGCACTGTATATATATATTGGATTGCCATATAGTAACATAACACCTATCCTATTGTATGGAAGGGATTACAGCTGGAATTGCAGAGGCGTTGTAACCATTAGGGAGAGGAATACTGGTGTATATTGTCACATGAAAAGCTAGCAGTTGGCCTAAAGCGCTGAACTTTATGTTTGTACTGTCATGTACTTCAGTGTGGAATAATAATTGTATATTAGTTATGAAGAAGGAGGCACAATCTTCTCATTTCAGGGACCGTGGTATAGATGGTGATATTGCATCGTCCGGTCTGAGTACTGCGTGATCCAGAAAGCTGGCAGCAGACTCCTTGCACAAGATAGCGGCCATTGTCTATCTTACTATCAAACTGAGAAGCAAGCGAGCAGAGGATACAGGTTTCCTGCAACTGCATTATGAGATAAGAGCTTGTCAGCACGAAAAGACTCAACCTTGAATCAAATAACCCTGAACTGAACTTTATTATATAAAAGGGGACAGGAATTTTAAAGAAACAGAATCTGTGAATCCCTCAATAAGATTTCCACCAGTAACAAACACATCAAGTCATGATGACAACCAACAGTCTAGCTATAAATTACAATATTACCTCATAATATTACACAACAACACCACACTCATATTGCTATAACAGTCTATGACTGGATAAATATCCAGTGCATAAATACTTGTATATAAATATTGTGATTACATTTTTATTGTGATTCCTGATTCACAAATACAATAGAATCAGGAAAGATATTGAAAGATCATTAATACATTTTAAAAACTTAACCCTTGACTTAATAAGATAGTCTTTTAGAGTGTTATGTGTTTGTGATTGTCAAAGTGCTGTAAATTGTGGAAATTATTAAAGCAATTGTGTATATGTCAGTTGGTTGTTATACTTACACTTCATCTGTCATACTCTGGTGTCAAATGTCTGTTCAACAGCTTAAAGTCCAGGGGCGTATGTATACGTTTTTGATGCCCAAAAGCATACTCATTCCTAGATAAGGCTGCTTTATAGAAACACCAAGTCTTGGCCAGTAGGACAAAACTGATGCTGGGGATAATCATCAGTTGAATAGCAATGATGTAGGCTAACCATAATAGCGTTCTTCATATCAGCTGCAGTAGCATGTTGCCTGATAGCCCTGGAATAATAAATGCCAAGCTTTCGGATGGCTGTATCTGTCAGACGGACACGTCCTCCATGTAACTTTTTGCTTGCAGCAATCAGCAACTAAATTACGAAGAGCTGTATGCATTCTTTTTCCTACATGATTGATACACTCTTCTTTGATGATTTCAACATTAGGGCCACATGGTTTAATTTCCATGACCCTATTGAAGGCTTTGCTATCACCATCACTTAACATGGTGGTGTACCGAAATTTGTGTCGTGTCACAGACCGGCTCCATAAAACACTAGCTGCCTCAGCCTCCATCACACCTGAACTTCCTAGAAAGAAGAAAAGGTATGAATTAGTAACACTTAAAAATAATGATGTAAGCAAACATTGAACACTTTTCTTTACAATGTAGAAGCAAATGTAGTACAATGGAAGCAAAGCAAACACATGTAAGTAATAAATTATGTTACTAAAACTGATACTTATGGAGAAATTAAAATTAGATCAGTTTAAATTTTTAGACAAGGAGAAGGAGAAACCAAAAAAAAGATTCAGAAGTAAATACCTTCAAAATTTATATCACATCCTTGCTTCACATGCTCCTCTTTCCATTTCCTGAAGTTTCCCGGGGCTTCCTTCTGGTACCAAGAACCAATTGTAGCACATGTCTAACAGTATTTTGAAAGCACATAGGCATCTATAACAAGACCTGTCAAGATCTCCACAACACAACCAATACCAATTTTTGAACTGTGGCCCCTTGTGATCCAGCTGCCATCAAAACTGACTCCAATATCAATAATATATTCATGATATGGTTGATTGCTCTGAGCACAGTTTACGCTGCGTGCTAGCTTAGTAGCATGATCAAATATTAATTTTGCGAGTTCTGGTGTTTGCAAATAAAATTTTTTTGCAATTGTGTTGAAAGTTTTTTGATGCAGGCCAGGCATATCCATGTTCTGTGCAAAGTAGTTAAATTTATCGGGTCCCATTCCTGATAACAATGATGATAGAACTGCCACTTTGTTCACACTGAATGAATTATGTTCATCAACCGATGATGTGTACGTTGATGTAACGGTTTTGTTGCAAACACAACAATTCACTTTGATGTGTTGAACAAGACCTCTCTTCGCCTGATTATTAATTTCTGCAGACAGCTTACCATAGCATTCTGGACATGCAAGCTGACTAACAAAGTTGTATATCTCAGACATATCAACTATAGTTCTGGAGACCGTATTGTTAGGCGTTGAAGCTTCTTGCACCCATGAGGCACTTAGTTCCAGCTTTTTACAGAACCGTGCTGTGCTGTGGGGTGAAGAGGTAGAAGTTGTAGAGGAGCTTGTGCTGGCTCCTTCATTTACAGCTGAAGCTGACAGTATAACCTCAGGCAGACTTGGCTCATTAGGGGGACCATTTAGTTCTGAAAAAAGTACATAAGAAATAATCACAGCTCAAGAAACATATGTCACATGCTTATAAATACCATGATAATTTATCGTATAATGTGGAATCATGTCATTTTGTCAATCCAAAAAAAGGTGATCACTGTTTACTGCCAACGCGTTTACTAAAAGCTTGCAAACACATAAATTTAAAAAATAATAGCTTATTCACATATGATATTTTTTTTTAAAGTATATCGTTGAACCCTTTATGGGTTATAATTAGGACATATTGTGTATTAATTCAAGAAAATTAAGTCAGATTTCCAATATCCAAATATAGTACCTTCCTCCCCCTCCACTCAGTCCTAACAGAGTAAGTCAAAATAAATTTGTGTAGCCTAAATGTTGTTGTGCGTGGCCCCACCACATATGATCTGCCTGGCTTTCTACAGTGATTCATTGTGTACCATTACCATAACAAAATTAGCGACTTTTACCTGCACTATCTTGGTTCCATCTTTTCTCCCTGGCCGTTTCCAGGTTTAGATGACGAAAGCTATTCTTTTTTTCGAGGCATTTTCACACAAAAAGTTCCGAAAAATGAGTCTAACTAAATATGTATACAGAATTTATCAATCCGACGCCATATTGTCAACACGGCGGTTACAAGTCACGTGGATTCACGCAGCCAACGAACAGTTTAGAATAGTGAGCGGAAAAAGCCGATGTCAGCGAATGTCCGACGATTTCCATATATGGAAGTAATCGGTAAAAAACGCGACCTAGAAATTCTCGATCTGGCAGGTATAATTTTGTTACTGAAATAAATGAACTACATCTCAGGATTGCCCAGATCTAGGCGAATCCAATGATGTATAATACGTAGGGGTGCAGGCTTGGTTGCTATGGAACAAACTAGGTCCAATTAGACATATTTTCTCGAGTTTGAGAAAATCTGTCTGTACCATACCTTTTTCAAAGTCAAAATACATATTGTTAGAGTGCATATTGACATTTAATTCTGTTATATTTAGATTCAGGAGATGCTAAAGTATCAGAAAATGGACTAATTCCAAATTCTTAATTTTTTTCGATTTCGACCGAAAAATGCCTGCAGCTCCTCCCCTTAACTAGCTCATTTCGTCATAATGTGAACGATAACCAAACACTACTCCATGACCTGAACATCTATTACACAATTGACTCACATCACACTACTCCTTGACCTGAACACCTATTACACAATTGACTCACATCCCACTGGTAGAGCATTAATGATGCGTAAGCTCTGCAAACACCCCTCGCCTAGTGTTATAGATTATGAGATCAGAAACTCAGTCCAACATACCTTACTTCCGGCATAACAACGACACTACCAACATTCTAGTGCATTCTAGAAAGAAGGGTTGGGGGGGGGGGGGGGGAGAAAGGAGGAGAATTGGCATAAAAACTTGTGCTGTCAAAGAGTTTAGCACTTTCATTATCCACATCAAACGAGAAGAAATTAAGTTCAACCTAAGTATTTTTCATCAAACGTGTCAAACGGGATATTCTTATGAATAATGGAATAAAACTAAAAAAGCGTAGACACTGTGTCACGAAAATTTCCCACTACATCTTAACGCAAGTATTTTTTTAAATTAAACAAATTATCACTAGCCTATAACTGTGGCAACTAGTTTTAAACTAATCCAGTGCCTAGAAAAATTCCGTGAAAGAGAGGATTTTACGTGTTAACCAGAAAAAAGGGGTGAGTAAAATGTGTATATTAAACATGTAAAAATACGAGTATGTGTATGTATAAGGTCGTCCATGAGAGCGGCAACCTCATTATGTCAAACAAATTGCTACAGAAATCAATGCTGTAAAAGCCGGTGACTGCTTCGTGTGGGCTTCTTGAAAAGGGACCAACGGCAGTTGTGGCTGCATGCTCCACAGGGAGCTAAGGAGAAAGTTAATAATGATTGGGGATGTAAATATTGATTGTACGTCAAACTTTATTTTACATTGACTGAATAGTTTTTTGTTAATACTGTGGGTCAATACTACTGTCTCTTCCTCTTGAACACTTTCAGATATCTCCTGTTTCCTATTTTCTTTTGACATAATCACTCGATTTATGCGTCACTTGACCCATAATCTGTAAGAAATGTCAGAAACTGCAATGAGACACAGCGCCACGAAAGCAAAGCTTCACCTGTAACTCGGTGCAGAGACAAAAAAACGAATAGCAAAGTGGAAAAGCTGGACCCACCTTATTACACACCTCTTCGTTTAGTTTTTTTTTTCTCCTAATGAAAGAAACACCAGTTTTATGATAATCCTTGAAAATATGAATATGAATATGACATCATGAGCCCAACCTTCACCTAAGGTTGACAGTTTGGTACAGCAACAAATTCAATTCAATTATTTATGCAAATGTCTTGCTCTCTCGTTTACTCATGCTGCTTCAGTAGTTCTAGCTGTCTCTTTTTTTCGCTATAGTGGTCACGACTTGGAAAACTACTGCTGTCCATATTTGCCTGCCGTCTTTAAGGTCGGCCACGTATCGTATGGCAACATTTTCTTTTCAAAATGTTCTGATATTTTTTTCCAGTTCAACTTGGCATATCTTAGCTGATATTGGCCTGACCGCCAGGGGTGAAAATTCCCCAATGTCTATTATTTCCTACTTCTCAGGACTAGCTGCTGTCTCTAGTTCTTGTCATGTAATAAACACTTTTTCATATGTTGGTAAAACTCAACGTACCTGGTTGTCTTGAGAATAAACATATTTATCTTGTACTGGCGACAATTATTTCTTGTCCTCAGAATAAACCGCAGAACTGTCAATTGTGGTATATAGGCAGTCGAGCGTCTGTGAGATAGTTATAAACTTGTCTGTCACCACAGAAGCAAGCCAACTCATTTGAACTTATCCCTCGATGATAACTCTCGATTGCGCCAATCACTTATAAAATATTATCTTTTACACACACTTGGGAGAGAGCCCATTCTACTGAACCTATGCTAAACGCGTTCTCGATTCTGACTGATCTAACTTAACACGTCGATTTACAACGATAACTATTTCCCGAGATGTCTAGATCAAGTTTGTCTCAAAACCGTTCACCAGTTATATAAATTTTCAGTGCAAGCTTAACTTTGCTCAGCTAGCCAAACCAATACTCCAAACTTGAGTCAGCACTTTTTTCTCAAGGGGTGCAAAAACACTACTGTTGATCCATAATTCAGTGTATTAAGGATTATCACCCTTTTATTATAAGTTTATAAGTCATGGATTTTCGACCTTTGATTTAATTTTATATGTCCGTTAATTTCCCTTATGCAAATGTTTGAAACCGGATTTCTGACACTCGAACTCCCTGTTACATTATACATGTTGCGGGGGGAGTTTCTGGGGTTTTTATGGTTTATTAGATTGCTTGAGCCATTTGAGTATAATTTACTCGTTGAGCAATTGTGCTGATAGTTAGTATTTGCGAATGTGAGTGTCCCATAATAATATTTAACTTGATTGACTTGACAACGCTCTTCATGGTTGAGTCCACGAAACATTCATATTTATTGACGAAAGACATCAAGACGTACATAGCAGAAATTCAATCAATACATCAGTGCAGTCTCCATATTTAATACGTATCGTCAAAACGTTCGGCCTGTTTACTCGCGATGCCGTCTGGCGGAACATCGGTTAGTGAAAACCGGAGGTTGGCGATATAAATAACACTGACAAACAACATTTTTCTTTCTTATATAAGAATAAGTGTTCTTAGGTCAGTTTCTTGCGCTGATTTCAAATCTGAAATCCGTTTATCTCTATCACGTCGGGTTCTTAAGATATTTGTGAATAAATATATTTTTGGGAAACCGTTATTTGCTCCGTTTCATTTTTACTATATAACTTATTAAAAATTAATAAAAAGCAACATAATTCTACTTTTTATACTGCTAAAAGATGCATGACATATGTTACGCGATTTTTCGAATAGTTACTGTATTTTGAAATAATTCTGAGCAAAATATGGCTTCTAGAAGTTGTAGAAATTCGGCTGATCTGTTCTGTTACGTGTGCGGATATTTTACCGATGGTGTTGACCAGAAAAATTTTACACCATTACTAAAGAAAGCATATGAACTTTATTTCGATTCGAAAGTTGATGATGCAAATAAATCTTGGAAGCCAAATGCAGTTTGTTCAATACATTGGCAGGTTGGTTACGAAAATCGCCGAAGCATAAGTCGATTCCTTTTGGAGTGCCAGTAATATGGCGTGAACATACTGATTGTTACTTCTGCTTGACAAATATCCATGGTTTCACTTTTAAAACTAGAAAGTCTGTGGTTTATTCAAATATTGAATTGGTTTCGAAATCAGTGCCTCATGATCCAATCACGTGTCCGATCCAAGTACCACCAGAACAATATCCGTTGGACGTGAATGAACCATCAGAAAGTGATAGTTTACCTGCTTTAGAAACTAATTCTGACTCAGATTACATACCGGTGAATGGTGGTGTTTACTTAATTAACCATTCAGAACTTTCAGATCTAATACGTGATCTCGCTCTTACCAAAGGACAAGCGGAATTACTCGGTTCGCGACTCAAAGAATGGAATCTTTTAGCGCCCAATACTCCGATATCTAAATTTCGTCATAGACACAGAGAACTTGTTCAATACTTTGAGATGGATGATGACATTTGCTATTGCAAAGATGTAAACGGTCATGAGCACATAGTCAACGAATGGCGATTTTTCATCGATTCTTCCAAGACTAGTCTAAAAGCCGTGTTATTGCATAACAGAAATTTATTTTCATCAATTCCAGTCGCCTACTCTGTTCATATGAAAGAAACTTATGACAATATGGCTATACGTTTGGAAAAAATAAAGTACAATGACTACCAATGGCGGATTTGTGGAGACCTAAAGGTCATTGCAATTCTCACGGGCATGCAGACTGGGTATACTAAATTTTGTTGCTTCCGATGTGAATGGGACAGCGCAACAGACAGGAACATTATGCAAGAAAGGTGTGGCCTATCCGGAATCGTATGCAGCTCGGGCATAAAAATGTAATACACGAGCCATTAGTTAACAAAGACAGCTTCATTTTACCACTGTTACATATAAAGTTGGGGCTCATGAAGAGTTTTGTAAAAGCGTTAGATAAAACGAGCAAAGCTTTCACTTATCTTCGAGAAAAGTTTCCGCAAGTTAGCGATGCAAAGATAAAGGAAGATATCTTTGTAGGACCTCAGATTAGGAAAGTTATTGCAGACAAACAATTCGAGAACTTGTTACATGGTAGTGAACGTCGCGCATGGATGGCATTCAAATCGATCGTCGATAACTTTCTGGGAAATCACAAATCTGTCGACTATGTTGCATATTGTTAAGCAGTGCATAGATGCATACAGAATTATGAGCTGTAACATGTCCCTCAAAATCCATTTGCTCGATTCGCATCTTGACTTTTTCCCTGACAACCTTGGCAAAGTCAGCGATGAACATGGAGAACGATTCCATCAAGATATCGCCGTAACGGAGTCACGTTATCAAGGACGGTGGAGTGTGACCATGCTTGCCGATTATTGTTGGATGCTTCATCGCGATGTACCACATGCCATTCACCGACGAAAGTCGACTGCAAAGAAATTCAAGCCTACATAACTGTTATACTTCTTGTACGAATGATGTTGTAATACTGTATGCGTTGTTAAAAAACTTCAATTCCGTATTTCTAGAGATCCCGACCTGATAGAGAAAAACGGTTTGCAGATTTAAAAACAGCGCATTAAAATTGACCAGAAAAACATAGAAATGTTAGAGAAAGAAAAAAAAAGTTTTTTTTTGTTAGTCAGTGTAATTATAATCTATGTACTCCCTGCATTCCTTCCTCAAATGAATGAATTACTCATCAAGATAAGATGCTCGATCATAGCATCAGTAAATTAGAAGCGACGACCCTTGGTTAAATAGTTGAGGAGAAATCTGCACACTTAATATCTAGGGAGTACTATAAATCACGTCTTGCTTAGACGGATACGAATCATCAAAGGTTATAGAAAGACCGTTGTTATGCATTAGCATAACACCCTACAACGTCATCACTATTCATTGACGTCTACGCATAATCGCGTTCATTAATAAAAGACTATTGTGCAAAGCACCTCATGTTGGCATCAGATAAATATGCCAGCGCGTAAATTTAAACTGGGGACAATATTAAGTGGGGCCAACATGAAACATACATAATAATACCGTAACAATTCCCCCGACCGACCGGGTTAAATAAATCTATTATATTGATTTTTTATAATAATATCATTAACTCTTTGACTCCAGACCAACGCTCTGAGCGTTGCAAAATTCAACACGCCGTGCCAGAGCAACGCTCAGAGCGTGGTTTTTAGTTTATCACGAATAAACCCTAAAAATCGTCCGCTTAATACAGTTCATATATTAAAACTCGTAGAATGACTTCCGTTACTATTTAAACAACTAATTTGACTTTAGTTAATCAGCACATGTGCGTGTTTTGATGTTATTATCACAATTTTTGTGAAGATTCGCGTGTTTACGTTTTTCGTTGTTTTTGCTAGTGAAATATGTCACGCTTTATATTTAATTTTTCTAAGTCTCCTAAGCAAATAATTGTGTCAAACTACTTTGAAACATTGCTGACATTGATGATGATTGTTTTGTAGTCACAGTTTGTTGTCAAAATACGGAATATATGCAGAAAAGCTAGACACACTAGATTTAGTTGATGAGTGGGCGTAGTCATATTCTGGCCGATCAAAAAGCAACAAAACTAGACCTACCGTAACATCTAATCACTAGTTCTTGGTAGAAGATGAAGCTAGGGATACTATTAAAACATTAAACAAGAGTAAAAAAAGTATTTATATGACGTTATTCTTATTTATTTGTTTGAAAATTACGTAATGCACGATTGCATAATTTATTTTTTTCTTACAAAGAACCACGGACAAACTGGTGCGAATAACACTAAATGTACTAATTTTGGCCATAAGCATGTTTTTTTTACTTTGTATATGGATTAACTTGACGTTTGAAGACTAAAAAGAAAGTTTTATTGTCTACGACAGTAATTTGTCTTTGGTAAGATCGTATTCTACAGTCAACTTTTTAGCGTTTTTCAATTTTACATGCAAAATGATTAAATTATACCAAACATACTTGTGTTAATACTACCACAGACATTATATATTTGAATTCTCTGTCCATTTCCCTACAGTTTGGTATATAATAAGTACATGTCCAAAGGAAAATTCACAAACAAATTTAGACTGAAAGATGAACACTTCACTCTATAAAATTCTGCCCACAAAAAAAGTCTGGCACAGCGTGCAAAATAACTCTGGAATGAATGAGTTAAGTATGATCGCAAGAATTAACCCTAACACATGAAAAAGCGAAAAATTCTACGACATACGGCCTGCGATGTTTATATGAAAACAGTGTCGAAGGTCGTCGTCACTGTGATAAATTGTCACACAATGAAATATAAATAATAGGAACTAACTTAACTAACGAATATAATTGTCAACAGTCAAGAAAGTAAAGCCTAATGTAATATAAGTAACTAAGAGTGTGTAAACCAAAAAAAAAAATTTACAAAGGAATACGAAATTAATTACTCAAAGTAAGAAAGTATATCTGAGATGTAACTATGTGTGGGTAATGTGAACTAAATAAAGCGAGGTAATTAAATTACTAAAATATCATCTTAGAATTTAACAAAGAAAAGGAATGATTAAGGGACATAAGAGAAGACAAACGCAGAAGCAAAGAAATATATAACTAACTAAGAACTTAACCTAAACTGTTTCATAAACTATAATCATGAAAAAACATTAATATCCAACAATTAATATAAGACCTAAAAATATAAAGGTAATGAGACTAATCAAAAGGCTAAACATATGAAATATAATAAGATTAATCAAAGTCACAATATCGTAACTAAAATAATTAATGTTCAATTATGAGTAATCACAGAGAAATCCCTCGTAGAATAATCTTAAGAAGATAGAGTTCCGCTTACAATTAATATCCCGGTATTTCGGTGAATTTATATAAATGTACATGATATAACAATAGCATCAAATGTTTATTCCGCTGAAGTAGATCATAAGTGTTCAAAAGACACCATGGAAGGTGCATGTAACAAACAGTCCATTAAAAGTGCGTTCAGATAGTGCGGGTAGATTGCACTGTATCGAGTGGTAGATATATATCTGGACACAAACCATAGTCCATCACCAAGAAATGAAAAACCAACAATGAGCATCGAATTAAATTGACGAAATCTTCGGCAGCCCCGGACGAATTATGAAGAGATGATTGAGCCGATAGTCAATCACGTACTAATAGTCATGAGGTACGAACAATGAAATTGATCAATGTTAATGTCAAATGACAAATCGTACCATCGGACAGTACGAGGAGTAACGAATATATTCATAATAGAAGGTATCCTGTACCTTTGGGTATGTGAATCGTGAACCATCCCGTAGTGGAGATAACAAAAGTTTCTGGATATGAAACTGATTCGTGATCACTACTCGTAGACGTCTCTGTCATACTAGTTTACGCAGTGCAAAGTGAGTGACTTGACTTGCAGTGAATTAACAACAAAACGTTTATCGAAAAGGAGT
The DNA here is from genome assembly GCA_024509875.1 of Oreohelix idahoensis. Taxonomy (NCBI): domain Eukaryota; kingdom Metazoa; phylum Mollusca; class Gastropoda; order Stylommatophora; family Oreohelicidae; genus Oreohelix; species Oreohelix idahoensis. The sequence goes on along the minus strand of JAMPIV010010871.1, from coordinate 309,024 downwards.
AGATGAGTCATGAAGTACGTTGGGTTATGCGATAATGTCATCGGGTGAAGTCAGCAATAATATGTACAGCTGGAAGTATGAATACCGATTGCTATACAGAAATGTCCATATGTCCACAGATAACAGATGTACTTCAATCCGTTTTTATTAGCCAAAGTCCAGCAACACAACGTGGAAGATTGGATCCGTCAATCACTATGGATGATTAATTGATCATCAAAGATGAGTAAATTGTTATGAATGTTTGTTGAGGTAAGCAGTAGTGATGTCATATTAAATCACTACCAAACTGTAACGCTGAGATCATCGGAGTCATCTATCAAGTGTTAAATATAAGAAACAGTACGTTCGAGAAGTACAAACATATACGTAGTTCATGTGAATAACATCATCAATTGACATCTGATGTGGATGACGGGAGACGAGACAACGAGTCGGGAACAACATTCTCAGTACCGGAAATGGACTCGATGTTAAATTCAAATGGCTGTAATAATATAGAGAAACGAGCCAGTTTTGGACTCTTATGGTTGGCTCGTCTGAGAGCAGCCACTGATTTCTGGTCGGTCTGAGCGATGAACGGAGCGCCCAATAAAAATTTCTCTAGTTTTTGGATCGCCCACACAACCGCAAGGAGCTCTTTGTCGATGACGGAATACTTCTTTTCTGCGTCTGTGAGCTTTCTCGAGATAAATAGTGTCGGGTGCAGCATCCCATCATGCTCTTGAAGGAGACTGGCACCCAAGCCAAAGTTGCTCGCATCTGTACGAAGGACATAAATTTTAGTAATATCTGGTAACCTCAAAATAGGGGGTTTAGAAAAAACATTTAGGATTTTAAGAAACGCGCTATTACATTTCGTAGACCAGCTTATTCTGGCAGGCATGCCTTTCCGTAAAAGGGAAGACGACACTGCAGTTATAGTAGACAATTTAGGGATAAACCAACTGTAATATTGAACTAGTCCTAACAAACTGTGAACCTGCTTCTTAGTAGTCGGGATAGATAAGTTGAGAATCTTAGAAACGTTCTGAGGTATAGTATGAATACGCCCAGAACCAATGGTATTACCAAGGAAAGTAATTTCCTGAAATGCAATTTGGAACTTGGTAGGCCTTGCCGTCAAAGTGAGCAATCTAACGTGTCCAATAAGCTTCAGGAAAAATCAAGAGAGCAGAAAAGGCCTTTATATATCGTCTTTATAGACCTAACTGTCGTGAAAAATTCTTAATACCCATATATAAATTAGAACATAATGTAAAGTAGAACGAACTAATACAAATAAAGAAGAATGATGTAAGACCAGTGCTTTACAATAGCGTACGCTGTGTTGTAGAACGCCATAATAGCTGAACCAGAAAACCCCTTTTTCTGATCCGTCTGCATAAACTACACGCGTGTCTAAAAATAAAACTGGTACTGTATTTCTAGGACGACCTTGATAGGCACACTGCTTAATGACCTAGATATAACATAGCATTAATGTCATTATACACAATACGTTAACCTAAAAGACAGACGGGCTTAGAAGAAAGAGAGAGAGATGCACGGAGGAATGCCAATCCCACGTCGTCTCGCTATTAAAAAGTGAACGCGAAAGGCATGCAGGCTTGATTTTTTTCAAATAGACAGTGAGGTAAGGTTTTAAAAAACATGTTGAATGCTTATTAGGAAACATGACACAATACTGTTTTACGTCTGAAATCCTGACTTTATACTGACAGAACCGTCGAAAAAGCAGGACAGGTGGCGGTTCGAGGAATTTAAAAAAAAAAACACGACTATCCTAGAATAATACATATTTGAACGAAGCCACTTAACCCCTTTAACCTTATATATTTGCGTGCCTTAGGACTTGCTGACAAAGAATATGTTATGTGTTACGCAAATAGTCTAGCACTTAATAAATTATAGCCAAAATACTATAGTGAGGTTGTCTGACAGCACAAGATCATATTTGCTCATAATGGCTGTTTGAACAACACTGCTTTGGGGGGAGGTGAGGCCAACAAGTTAAATACGATTTGATTGGCTGTAGTAAAATGTAAGACAAAACCTGATTAGTCGGACTGCAAATACAATTTGGTTGTTAATGGCTACGGTAGGATGGGTAAAGTTTTTTCAAAGGCTCTTGTAAACATGGTCTCATTGGTTAGAGCGTTCGATATAGTCAAATAGAAGCGTCAGTTCAGGGCCAGTTTTGAAAATAAATCATTGTAAGAAGCAAGTGCGTTGAGTACAAGCTAATATTTTTCTAAATAAAAGCCTGGGATAAGGCAGATCAAAATTGTGCCAGAATTCATCGCCAGTCAACGTACTTGTGTATATTTCCTTGAATTGTGGTAAGCTAGACACATTTCCTACATATATATGTATATATTATATGAAAATTGAATATGAAATGACAAATTGTGTCTGTATGTGTGTGGGTTCAGTAGCAAACAGGAGGCCAAGCCTAGATATTGCTCCACCATGTAAAAGCTTGTCAGAGAGGAGTATAAATGCCAAGGCATATATGGGATTGCCAATTAGTAACATGACACCTATCTTATTGTATAGAAGGAATTACAGCTGGAATTGCAGAGGCGTTGTAACCATTAGGGAGAGAAATACTGGTATATTGTCACACGAGAAGCTAGTAGTTGGCATACAGCGCTGAACTCTGTGTTTGTAATGTCCTGTACTTCAGTGTGGAAATAGATATTATATATTAGTTCTGAAGAAGGAGGTACAACCTTCTTATTTCAGGAACCGTGGTACTGAAGTATTAGAGCAGCACCTGGTCTGAGTTTTCTTTATCCAGAGGGCTGGCAGCAGACTCCTTGTCCAAGATGTTGACCAGTGGGGTATCTCAAGATAACTGAGAAGCAAGCGAGCAGAGGAGACAGTTTTCCTGCCGCAGACACCTAAGCTAAGACTTTGTCAGCCAGAGCAGCTCACCCTTGTATAACCCTCCTTAAAATTGACTGTAATAATAAAGCAAGAGGGACAGTTAGTGTTTTACAAATAAAAGAACTGTGATCCCTTCAAGATTATTTCCACCATTAACAAACACATGAAGTCGTGATGACAAACAACAACATAGCTTCAAAAGCCAGTGTTACCTCTTAATACCAGAGCACACACTACACACATATTGTAATAATATTCTATGTCAGGACAAAGATCCTTTGTATAATTTTTGTACATACACATTGTGTTTACATTTGATTGTGATTCCTGATTCACTCTGTAGTTGGATCAGGATATCTATTCTTGAAAGAAATTAAGAAATAATTTAAAAGTTAACACTTGACTTACTTAAGCTAGTCTTCTAGAGTGTATATGTATGTGCTTGTCATAGTGTTGTAAAGTGTTGTGAATCTTAAATAAAGCGTTTATTTGTCTGTTGTTGTTGTTGTTGTTGTGAACTTACACTTCATCATTATCATAACCCTAGACATTCAACGTAGTCATCACAATATTCCAGAATAAGTCAGATTGAGGTCTAAATGTGGTAGCAAAGTAAGGTCATCTGTAACATACCACACTTATTAGATACAGATACCTTCACAGCTGATCTCAGTCAGTACACTAAGTCCCCTATAACTATTTATATAATCCCAACTTACCACACTAACAAAAGCATTTGACCTGGTTAGTAGGGCTGGACTCTTCAAAATCCTCCTGAAAATAGGCTGCCCTTCTAAAATGCTGGAAATGATAAAGTCATTCCATGACGACATGAAGGGAACAGTCCAATATGCTGGAAGCACGTCACAGCCCTTTGACATACGAAGTGGCGTTAAACAAGGCTGTGTTCTGGCTCCGACCCTCTTCTGGATCTTCTTTGCCTTACTCTTGAAACATGCATTCGGAGATGCAACTGAAGGAATATGCCTTCGCACTAGGTCAGATGGCCGTCTGTTTAATCTTTCAAGGCTGAAGGCAAAAACAAAAATCAGAAGGGTCACTATAAGAGACTTGTTGTTCGCTGATGATGCTGCAGTCGTCACTCAAAGTCAACAGGAGCTTCAGAACTTGATGAATCCCTTCACTAAAGCATGCAAGGACTTTGGCCTCACAATAAGTCTAAAGAAAACGAATGTGCTGAGTCAGGATGCGGGTGCTGCACCAGTTATCACTATCGATAACTATGAATAGGCAGTGGAGCACCACTTCACATACCTAGGGTCTACCATCAATGACAAACTCTCACTGGATACAGAAATCGACAGCCGCATTGGCAAAGCTGCAGCTACCTTTGCCCACCTCACATCGCGTGTTTGGGGAAACTCCAAACTCACAATGAAGACCAAAGCTGCGGTATATAATGCCTGCTTCACCAGCACACTCCTTTAATGCAGCGAGACCTGGACTACCTATGCTAAGCAAGAAAGAAGGCTCAATACCTTCCATTTACGGTGTCTACGCCGCATCCTCGGCATTTCATGGAAAGATAAAGTGACAAATGTCGAGGTTTTGTCACGTGCTGGCCTTCAAAGTATGTATACACTGCTTAGACAGCGCAGACTTCGCTGGCTTGGCCATGTTCGCCGCATGGAAGATGGTCGCATCCCAAAAGATATCTTCTACGGACAATTAGCAGATGGCAAGAGAACAGTTGGGCGACCACAGCTGTGGTTCAAAGATGTGTGCAAAATAGATATGAGGGCACTGGACATGGATCCAGCAACATGGGAGGATGAAGCTGCCGATCGCACTAAGTGGCGATGCTATTTACGGCGCCACCTCAGATTGGGCAAAGAGAGGCTCACACAACAAGCAGAGGAGAGGAGAAAAAGTAGAAAGGAGCACCAGGAAAATAAGCAGCTGAGGGATGTCACCTCAGGGGCGCATTCCCATAGTCAGTTATGACTGAAGGGGCTATTATTATTATAATAATAAGGAACTAAGTCCGACAAAATGTTCGTCAAATGATCAACTGAATAAACAGATATCGTCAATATAAGTAATGATATATGATCTTTTTCCTAATATTTTTCGCATCATGCGAATAAATGTTGCTGGTGCGTTCATTAGCCCAAAAGGCATGACGTTCCACTGGAATAGTCCACGCGGAGTCGAAAATGCAGTAAGATGTTTGGCTTGATCCGATAACGGAATCTGCCAATATCCCTTTGTGAGGTCTATTTTTGTAAATAAAGTAGCTGTAGCTAGACGAGTAAGTAAATCGTCAAGAAGTGGACGTGGTTCACTATCAGATATAGTCTTAACGTTTAATTTTCTATAATCCACACATAATCTAATGTTATTATCTTTCTTTCGTGCAATAACAAGTGGAGAGGAATATGGAGAGTTGCTATTCTCGATTATTCCTAGACTTAGCATTTGTTCACGTTCTTGAGCTGTTTTACTATGGTAATGAATAGGAACTGGATAAGGACGAAGACGAATTGATATATCATCTGTGAGGATGATATCGTGACAGATAACAGATGTTCGACCAGGCATATCAGTCAAAACATCAGAAAAAGATTCTAGAAGTTTAGAAATCTGTCGATGTTTTTGTGAAATTAAAGAAGGAGAAATAGTAACATCTCGCCAAGATTCAGTAGCGTTTAGCGTAGATAAAGGCAAAGACATGTGAATATCAGTAAAAGAAGATTCCTCCTCCTGAATCACAGATAGACTCGAATAGTGACAAGAATCAACTGCGTTGTCATCGAGATCATGAAAAATTGCCTGTAAATGTTCAGGACGAGTATGAAACTCTTTAAGCATATTAGTATGGAATATTTTCCTGTGACCCTTAACATCTAATAGGTAGTCAACATCAGAGATCCTATCCATCACTTTAAATGGTCCATTCCACACAATGAGTAACTTATTGTCTTTCCGTGGGAGCAACACAAAGGCTTCATCGCCTGGAAACAGTTGACGGAGACGCCTATTTTTGTTTTGAAACAGACGTGATTTATATTTGGCAGCCTCTGACGAAGCTGTCGCCAACTGACAAGAATCAACAATTTTCTTACGTAAGTTGATCACATATTCATAGGATGACTGTGTGTCCTGAGTCATCTCAGAGTCAACAAGTAGATCTTTTATTAGACCCTTTGGACCCCTTGGTGGAGCATCAAAAATGAGCTCAAAGGGAGAGAAGCCGGTCTGTTCATGCGGCATCTCTCGATATGCGAATAGCACAGCTGGTAGGTAAACAGTTTTACACGATTTAGTAACTAACCCAAAACGCTGAAAAATATGAACACAATATCAATTTTCCAGTGTTCTACAACAACCATGCTTTGGGAATTTGTTTTTCGGTGGCAACTTAAAATCTCGAACCAGATCAGAAAGTGTTTCAGTACATTTTTCATTCGTTTTATTACTAAAATTCGACTGGCGCTCTGAGCGGCTTGCGGTCCACATGTGATTATTTTGTGAGCCGCTGACAGCGGCTTGCGGTAGTTAATGTGTTAATAGTAACCTTGTGCAAAAGTTGTTTGAGAGTTCTGTTGAGCCTCTCCACGGAACTATTACTCATGGGGCGATATTTGCTACTTAGACTTCTACCTATATTAAGTCTTCATGATATCATTCATGGTGTCAGAAACAAATTGAGACCCATGATCTGAAAGTAGTTTCCTGGGAAAACCTATTCTCGAAAAGATTAGAAGAAGTGCATCTGCTACGTCAGATGTAGTAGTATTTTTAAGAGGGATGGCTTCTGACCATCGAGTGCACAAATCAATGCACGTGAGGACAAACCTGTGACCTCTGGCAGAAGGTAGTAAAAGACCAATAATGTCTATGGCCATCTTGTCAAAAGGACGGACCGAGATGTCACATGCCTGGATTGGAGCAGTATGGAACGCTCCTCGAGACTTGACTTCCTGGCAGGTACTGCAGGAACGTACGTATAACGATACGTCTCGGGAAACCCCAGGCCAAAAGAATGACGATAGCACTCTAGAACGAGTACGAGAGTAACCCATATGACCCGCGCAGTGTGAGTCATGTGCATGTCTTAAAATATATGGCCTCAAAGCAAGAGGAACCATTACCTGCTGCTTGACATTAGTATGATCCATAGAGTTTCTAAGTAAAATGTCATTTCTAATGGTAAACCAATGTTTACGACTGGCATTGAAATCACTACAATTATTATTTTTGACCAAGGCACAAATTTTTTTTAATGAGTTGTCTCTTCTCTTTGTTTTGTAGCGAATGACACTCTGTCTATCACTGGCTGGACGTCAGTGTCAGTCTGAGTAACTGTGTCAGGCTCTGAGTTATATTCATTGTCCAAAGCTTGAGCCTGGGCTCGTGTCGTAACTGCGTTGGCAAACTCCAAATTGTTTCTTTCCCAATCTTCAATTTCCTCTTGTGTGCAGTCTTTACTCCCGTGAATACGACCAACTGTGAGGTCAGCTACTGGATTCTGCAACAAACATACCTTAACTTTACCTGAAAAAAAGGTGTGTGTATATTGATAATAGCAGTGGGATAGTACTCAATGGTACCTCCAAAAGTAATACACTTCACACTTTTTCCATTTGAACAACTTGGGTGGACGAGCGACTGTCTAATGCCGATGGTCGTAGATCCTGAATCCATTAAAACTGATACCATAGTACCATTGACCAAACCTTTGTTAAATATCAAAGTCCCTGTACCATCATTAGCGGAGAGACTAACAGCTGGGAGAGGGTGTCCACACTTCAAAACTGTAGTGCTGTCCTTCTGAAAAATAGTTAGGCATTCTGGGTAACTATTCTTACATCTAAGGTAAGTAAAATGAACAACAAGCAGACGAATGTACCTGATTATTAGAATCTTGACTACCCAAGGGTACACTGCCAGTCAGTGCCGCACCTGCATTATGTTTGAACATATGTGGTCCACGTGAATGAGATCGCTGTCTTTGGCGATCAGCAGAATTATTTTGATGTCTTCTATTTTGACTATTATTTCTGTTTATATAATATTGGTTAGTATTATTCCAATTATTATTGTTATGAGGAATGAAATTACCTTGGTTCTTCCAGTTTGATCCCTGTCGGAAATTGCTATTATTCCTATATTGAGGTGACTGTTGTCTAAACTGTTGTCGACCTCTACTGGAATTATCATGTTGGTGAAAGTTATTATTTCTATAATAATTATTGTCATTATTTCTTCTATGTACAAAATTTCTGTCTAGGCTTTGAGATCTTGTTCTATTGTTATTATTATACATTGCAACCGAAGCAACTGGTAAAGCTTCTCTTACTTGAGTGTTTGCAATGCATGATCCGGGATGTGCAGTGCAGAATTGGACTGCTATTTCCTCTAGAGCAGTTAAATTTAGTGGTTTACGTTCCTGTAAAAACGACCAAAATGGTTTGCTGACTGAGGATAACACCTTATCCCTCAGCATTAAATCTACAAGCTTATCATAGGATTTCTCAATGCCTGAAAGTTCAATCCATCTATTAAAAATAATCCTTATTGCAGCAATAAATTCAGAGAAATCTTAGCTTGAATCTGGTATCATTGTTTTAAATTTGACTCTATACCCTTCTTCGTTGAGTTGGAAACGTTTCAACATTAACACCATAGGAGCTTCATAGTTATTCCTAACAGCCTCATCCATAGTATCAATGACGGCCATTGGCTCACCAACCAAAAATTCCCTCAGTTTAATAACCCACAAGGATTTATCAAGTTTATTTGCTTTACATACATCTTGGAATCTTGAAAGGTAGCATGCTATGTCATCAATATTTTGATTAAATATTGGTAATTTAAATTTATAATTGCCTCTCGTATGCCATGATGAAGAGGCAGTATGTGAATCGACATTATTGCTATTATTTGCAAGTTGAGGTTTTAATTTCAATTCTTCCAACCGAAGAAGCATTAACTCTTTTTCTTCAATACGTCTTATTTCATCTTTAGCTTCTTGTTGAGCTAATTCCTGTTTCAATTCAGCTTTCTTCTTTTCTTCCTTAGCTTCCTTTTCTGCCAATTCAAGTTTTTTCTCAGCCTCCTCTTGTTTTGCTATAGCTTTTTGTTCTTCTAATTCTCGCTTTTTATCAGCCTCCTCTTGTTTTGATTTAGCAAGTTCAGCCATAGCAACGTCTCTAAGTGCCTCAATCTTTAAGGAAAATTCTTTTCCAATTCTCATAAAAGTTTATAAAGACGCCATGTTAAATAATTAATGTACTCACTTAGTCAACCAGATAACTGGCAAATTGCTTTACAAATTAATTGTAAGCACATAAAAAATTTTTTTTACTAATATTTTATAATACTATACCTTACTCAGGCTAAATAACTAGTGGCTAATGGCCTACTAGTGCATAGTGTAATGCAATGTAACTATTGCAATCATATATTTTTTTCTTACATATTTATGTAATTAATATTAACATCATATTATGCTTGGTTAGTAAAGAAAATAAAATAGAATTAGTAAACAAAAGAAAATTACAAACAAGATCACACCACAAATCGAACTACAAACAGCAAAACGTTTCTAAGAACTGAATAAAATTCTACAAAAAATGAAAAATATGACGAATACCGAAACCAGGGCAATGTACAACAGATCTAAAAAATAAACTAGACAAGGACTCATTGACGAACAGATGACAAATTTACTGATGCTATGATCGAGCATCTTATCTTAATGAGTAATTCATTCCTTTGAGGAAGAAATACAGGGAGTACATTGATTATAATTATTTATATCGCCAACCTCCGGTTTTCACTAACCGATGTTCCGCCAGACGGCATCGCGAGTAAACAGGCCGAACGTTTTGACGATACGTATTGAATATGGAGACTGCAACGATGTATTGATTGAATTTCTGCTATGTACGTCTTGATGTCTTTCGTCAATAAATATGAATGTTCATGGACTCAACCACGAAGAGCGTTGTCAAGTCAATCAAGTTAAATATTATTATGGGACACTCACATTCGCAAATACTAACTATCAGCACAATTGCTCAACGAGTAAATTATACTCAAATAGCTCAAGCAATCTAATAAACCATAAAACCCCCAGAAACTCCTCCCGCAACAACATGGTGGTCTGTGTGATGAGGAACGATACAGTCCAGAAAATTTCAACAATTTAAGGGGGAACACCCACCCAGAAATGGGTTATCTTTTTAAAAAATTAACAGGAAAATAACTAACAAACTTGTTGACATAAAATTTGGCCACATGTTACAAGAGATATTATATTTTATGATGAATAAAGTTTACTTTATAAATTTTAATGTTTTATGTGAAAATAATTAATTAACATGAAGTGATGAAAAAAAAAGAAAGGAAAACCCCCAGTGCACCTGGGAATGAATTTCACTCACATAAAAGGTGCAAAGAATGCCAAACCAGCAGATGATGTGCATAACATCCCTACCTATGGCGTGAACCACCCAAAAATGTCTACCCCAATGAGTTTTGTAGATATGGCTCTTGCAATATGACCCTTTTAAATAGTACAAATTTAGAACTTTGTATAGCAATATCTCTGTTTCTATACCATGTAAGAAAAAAGTGGAGGTTCATGTCATAAAGGATAACATGGGCTATAAGTGTGCAAAATTTGAAGGCTATAGCTTTAAAATTGTAGAAAATATCACCGGAACTGTGAATCGCAAGCCCTGTTTTCGTTAAAGTTTAGTTTTTAAAATGTTAAAACACTTATCTGATTCTCTTTGAACATTGATAACTCATAAACTATTACAGATAAACACATAATTCAAAAAGAATATCAAAGTAAAAAGGCTTATAAATATTTAAAACACAATTGTTATATGAAAATCAAAAATAACCTTTTTTGTCTTTTTCTGGGTGTATATGCCCCCTTAATATAACGAAAGAAAAACTGGGAAAGAATTGTTTCATAAAAACTGTTCCTATCGATTCTGCTATATTTGGCAGCACGCATGTTTGATGATAAGAGAATTAATGTAGAATCATTGTTATACTTCATGGTCTAATGAACGCAATCCGCACAGTCGGATTGTGACGCGTGAGCGTTGGTATGGTCACGCGTAGTGACCAATTTAGGGGACCCTTTTGTATTTGACCGTCACGCCATGAAGTCGCATTGTTGAATTCTTCCAGAGTTAGGCTACGTATTGCCGAATTATTATTATTGATGGACGCGCAGGGTCGGTCCATAGTTCCTTAATGGATAATGAAATATAAGGTTAGTAGATCAGTGGATGATCTATATATTAATATTCGTCAAATACACAGGCGTATCATTACCGTCTGACTGGATGACAGCAGAGCGTGTACATCGCCTTTGATGTTCTGACATGAACTTATTTGACTGGAAGAGTGACGGTATTATGGATTCCCATTGATTAATGCAGATGTACATTTCTTATATTGATGAATCACAGTATGATGTTCTTCACATGTCTTGTCAAATAAATGTATATATTGGACTCAGTATGAAGGACTTACCGCATTCGTCATTTGACTTGAAGGTTGGTCTGCATGCCATGTTTTATTGATTGTATTCGCATTATACTAACTACTCTTCTATGAGGAAGAGTTCTCCATGTATTTATGAGGAATGATATTCGCACTGAACAAACAATGAAGTGTCGACGACTACGATACAGACAGACAATATCTCAATTAAAATACTTAATAATTGTCTGAGTACGAACCCACGTACGGACACATATAATCAAGTGATCTGTGATCAAACTGATAGTCCGCATAAACGCAACTGCGATATCAACTAACGCTTAAGCTGTATCAACTAGTGGCCGGATGTTGGCTGTGGAATTTCTATTTCACATTTATAAACTTATCTACAATCAAATCGAATTCGCAAAAATATATCTCTTCGATTTTCATTGACATTTTCTGCGCATGCGAATATGACGTCATTGCATAGCAACAGTCGAACGATCATGAATGACAAGCAAAATTCAACGACATGAAATTAAACTTATCAAGCATCAACTACCGAAAGATTTCTGGTCACACAGACAGCATTTCTGCATGAAATATCCATGGTAGAGTGGCGCATGTTGGCTCTGTGGTAACTATTCCGAAATTCAAAAGATAAGTACTGTTTGGTCCGTATACAAATGTTGAGTCCACGTCAGCCATTTCATAAGCATGTTTTTGACAATAATGTTAAGTGTGTCATTTTATATATATATTTCTGTAGTCTTGTCGATATTCGTGGGTGGTTGGGCAGGAGGATTACATCTGATTACATGTCTTTACGAATGACCAGATCAGGTGTAATTGTTCTATAAGGCCGTGAATTAATCGCATTTTAGCGAAGGACTCACTGAGGACACTGCCGGTGGTTTGTTCGTTCGTACTTGCTATTAATTCCCTTGTATGTTAGATGTCTAGTTCTGTTATAACTGGGGTTTTCTAGTGTATTCAGTTTTATTTTTATTCAGTTCTAGTCATATGTTCGTAATCTATCCTGTTTATTCTAATCTGGCTATCTTTAATTTTATTTAAATGTATTGTATGATCGTCAAATGAGTCCTGTGACGTCATCATTCGTAGTGCCAAATATGTTCTTTTACTTCAGTTAACCTTCACCCTTCTATATTTCCGGTTAGTAGACTTGGTTTTATAATATCACTTATTTTTGTGAAAATGTCACTTTTGTATTGTGCTACTGTACTGTAAAGCCTTGGTTAATCATTTGTATTGTCTTAATTAATTTCATAATCAAATGATATATTAATAAATTGCTTTTAATCAAGATAACAAATTAATTTAATTAATTTTTATTAAATTGGATGATGACTTAGGGTGTGTCATCATAGTGCATTATTGGTTCAATACATTAGTGAGGCACATTGTATATGATGCTTAGGGCATAAGGATTACAATTAAATATTGAAGTAAAATAACTATTGAATAATTATTTGGTATTCACACCATGCATAGGTGTTGAATTGGAAAACTATATGTGATATAGTACAAAGTACACGTACATGGTACTACAGTGTTGTCTAGGCACACATAAATGATAACATAATATACTTATGGTAGGACAATTCCCATAATTATTAAATATTAATATTAGGTGCATGATATGAATTCAGCATCGTAAATAAATAAATGTCATAACTATTTATGACATATTAATAGGTACATATAATATTATTATAAAATATTATATAGTTGTTGAACTTACAGTTCATATTAAGAGATTATTATAGGTGGTTGTATTGAGTGAATTATATTATTGACTAAATAAGTATTTTAGTTATTTGACATGACCACGTTTACGCTAGATTATTATAGGTGGCTTGGTGAGAGTTGTGGTTTACATGGTATAGAATTAGAAATATATGCATACAATGAGTTTTTACATAGATTGCAATTTGATGAACGGAATCGAAAATTAGAAGAAGAAGAACGTCAGGATAAATTAAAAGAGTTTGCATTAGAGGAAAAGAAGGTCTCGGAGGAATATAGGGATTCTCCAGACAAGTTACTTAATAAAGAACAGTGTGTTGATGTGGGATTAAATAAGTTCTCAGTAAAACTTGGTGTAGAAGGTAACATGTTAAAACCTATTGTCAAGGGAGAGTTGGCTTGTAATAATTTGATGAATAGTGATGAAGAAGTTGTACCTGCTTTAAAGGAGGAAGAGGAAGAGAGGAAAGCTACATTGAAACAGGAGAAAGAAAAACTTAGACAAGAAGAAGACATAAGGAAAGCTAGAGAGGAAATAGAAGAAATTGAGAAGGAAAACAGATTAAGAGAATTAGATGAAAATTTATTATTAGATAAATTTTTATGTCGTACAGCGTCGAATTGACGGAGTTTGCTAACAATAAGTTACACTCTGTCCCACATATGAATATGGCTATGGACATAGCAGACTTACTAGATGGAGTGTTTCGTACTTTTGTGGAACGTTACGTACATGTCCAACATGGTTCTATATTGAATAACATTCATAATGCTATTCTTTGCGACGATGATTATGATAAACAAATGGACAACTCACGGAATGGGCAGAAAGAGTGACAAATTTAGAAACCATTGATGAGAAAAGAGAGGAGGAGTTATTGGAGATTATTGCCAGTCAAGAACAGGCTATAAGGGACTTGCGAAAAGAGGCAAGTTTACTGAAGTTTAAGACCGATACTGATGATTCGAGATTGAGGACACTGGAAGTGGAGCTTGCAAATTCTAGGACCTCATCAGAATCCACTATGGGTATTTTTGAACATTTTCTCCAGGAGGGAGATAGATTGGGTTTACGTGGTGCAAGCTGTGAGGAGTATGCCATGGAACATTTTTTACAAATGAGCCATGATCTTGAGGAGTTTGGTTGGAATGTGTGTAGATATGCCCCTTCACAGAAGAAAGCAGTGAGACTTTATAAAATATTATCCACTATTTTTTACGATGAATGTAAAATGACTACTCAGGAAGGTAGTAGTACTGAGTTGAATGAGTTGAAGGAAACCATAACGAGGCATAAGGATAGGGAGATTACCCTTACTAATGAGCTGATACATCAAAAAGGTGAATATGAGAAGAAGCTGTCAGCAATGGATTTTGAAATTACAGGGTCGAATAATAGATTGTCGGAGTTGATAGTAGATATTACTAAATGTCGTAGTCAGAAGAAGGAATTAGAAGCCTCATTAGAATCCACTATGGAAAAAAATAAATCTTTGGAGTCTGAGGTTGAGAAACTCTCATTGAAGATTGCACAAGATAATGCCTCAGCTTACCAAAGAAAACTTCATGCACAGAGGGCGCACATTCAGTCGTTGTTGTCTGAGGTTGATCGACTGAAATTACTTGATCAAACAAATGTAAATTTAAAGATAGAAAATCATACACAGGGTGTTAAGATTCAAGAGCTTAAAGCTGAAATTTCACTTTTGAAATCAACTGTAGATATGCAAGTGCATAACCTGAGTCGAGAATGTATAGACCAGGCCATCCAATGTGAATTGATTCTCACTGATGATGTACAGTTAGGATCCCTTTACTATGATACGGAACAATATAAACAGTTCTGTCTAAATAGGGGCATTAAGACAAAAACTGAAATAAAAAAAGGGAAAAATGGTAGTGTATCATTTGATGACAATAAGATAATGGATGTATGTCATACAGATAATGATAAATTTTATGAATTTTGTCTTAGACAGGAAAAAAAGTTGGACGATGAGGCAAATTCATTGAAACAGATGCTGAACGACCAGATAAGTAAAGTGAAATCTTCCACGCTTGACTTGGCATTGTTGCGTGAAACTAATAAGACACTTTTGGTTAATTCCCATAGGGGGTAACGAAACAAATAAGAAAGTATCTGATGAAGTGCAATCAGAAAATGATGAGAATACAGAATCTGGTATTGATGTTACTATATCTTCCTCGAGTGATGATTGTCTCATTAATGACAGGGTGACTGCATTAGAAGCGTCCCTCCTGAATGAGAAACATAGCTATGCTGAACTTAAAAAGGAAACGCAACAACAACTTTATGAACTTCAACAGCATTGATCACACTTGATTCTTTAATGGATAAGGATAAGAATATTAACCCCAACTTGGATAAAATAAATAAGAAACAGAAGCAGAAGATTACTTTCCTGACTTCTGAAAGGGATAATTTAAGAAAGAGGGTCGATTGTCTACTCGATGTAATGGCAGGTAAAAATATATTGAGGAACAACAGAGGAGAGAAACGTACTTTGCAACATGATTTAAGTACGAGGACTGATACTAAACTATCAATACACCCATTGGTAGTTAGGAGGTCATTCCGGGGAAAATATACCTTCCCTCGACAGGATGCTACTGCCAATTCTGATAATAAAAGTTGGCGACAAGCTCCGATTACAACTGATCTTAAGAAAACTATTAACACTGTCAGTAGGGTAAAGGATTTTACTAAGAAAAGTAATGTATGGAAAAATAATGTTGGAATCAAAAGTAATGAGAAAATACCAAATAAAATTACTACCAGCATACTGAAACAAAAGAACGTATGTAGTTCTTCTCAATCTTCTACTACTACACGTTCTACAAATGTATCATTACAGGATAAGGGTCATTTTACTCAGGCTCAAGATAATCATACAGTCAATAGGAAGAATAATAATTACATGAGGGACATACATTGCAATGTACCTCAAGCAACTAAGGTTGCACATCAACCGTTTTCCCATATTAGTGACAATGGTCCTAAATATATTGGGAAATATGCGTATTCTCGCACGGTGTTAGTGCGTAATCTGCCACATGTAACTACATGGCAGACACTTAGAAATTTCTTTAGTTACACGGCAAACGTTAAATTTGTTCGTCTTCTGCCATCATTTAATGGTCAGAATAGTGAGGCGTTGGTTACATTCTGTAACAATAGAGACGCTCGTTTTGTTGTCGATCGTGATAATGGTGTTTACTTTCATCACCATTCACTCAGGCTACAGATGGTACCTGATTCTGCGTCACGCAGATAACATGTTGTAGTAACACTGTTGTCACATTCTTTGATGACTTAGCATATGCAGTCATCGTATCTTTACTAATCATCTATTCTCATCTATATAGATTGGTTGGTAATATTTCTAGTAGAAAACATTATTTGTGACATTTATATTTTGTACACATGTTTTCTGTCTTATTTGTTTTTACCATGCCTACAATATACAGTAACATGGTTATTGGTTTTAACTATGCTCAGCCCAATGCAGCATTAGTTTCGTATATCGTCTATTTGTCTATATCAAAGACATGCTATTGAAAGTGACATGGTATCATCAACGCTTTCAAAATTTATAGGGAACATTTTTATTAAATACCTCCTAAATTTGAGGTAAACAGATGCTACTAAATTATACATAAATGTATCTCCGTCAGATGCCGACAACTATCACCGTCAGCGACGTTTGCATTTAAGGACTTGCAATCGTTTCATGAACTTCAAATTCAACTAACGTGACTGTTCTACTACTTCAAACGTGGAACGATATTTCAAATTTCGTTAACAATAATATTAAATATGTCACGAGTCTACGGGATGTCAAGTTCTCCTGGGACATACAACGCTTGATGATACCGAAATTCGTACCTCAAGTAACTTTGGTACAATCAACGATGTTTGTGGTAAAGTGGGATGTTATAAATATTTATAGGGGACTTAGTGTACTGACTGAGATCAGCTGTGAAGGTATCTATATCTAATAAGAGTAGTGTATTATAGATAACCTTACTTACTGCCACATATGTATACCTCAGTCAGAATTATTCTGGAATAGTGTGATGACTACGTTATATGTCTAGGGTATGTGTATGATGAAGTGTAAGTCATAACAACAACAGACAGATAAACAATTTAATTTATTCCACCACACTTGACAACACTGTGACACTCACATACATATAACACTCTAAGAGGATATCTTAAAGGAGTCACTGATAACTTTTCAAATAACAATATGTATTCAGTGCTGTCATGAATGTATATGTGTCCTGATTCAAATACAAAGGGAACCAGGAATCACAATCAATTTTAATTACAAGTTATATGTACAGAATTTATTAATATGATTATTGTAGTGACATATATTATTAATGGTATCCTATGTGTGTCAGTTGTGTAGTATTAATATGAGGTAATACTGGTTTTGTTTTGTTCAAGCTCTGTTGGTATTTGTCATCATGACTTCAATAGTTTGTTTCTATTGGAACTAGTATTGGAGATGTTCTCAGTTCCTGGTATTAAAACAATTAAATTCCCCTCTTAATTTTAGTTTATAATGTCATTTTAAGATGGAGGGGGGGGGGGGTACATAATGTTGAGCTCCATGGCCACACTCTCTTATCTTGCGTGATGACTGCAGTAAAAGACTCCTCTGCTTGATTACTTTAATGAGTTCTGGAGCCACCCCACTGGTTGCTATATGGACCAAGGAGTATGCTGTCCACCTCTGGCTTCAGCAAAGCTCTGACCAGGTGCCGCTCAATAACTTTAAGACCACGGTCCCTGAAACAAGAAGGTTGTACCTTCTACGTCAGAACTAATTTATACTCCATTTCTACACTGAGCACAATACATCACAAACATTGAGTTCAGAGCGTTAGGCCAACTGTCAGCTTCATCTGAAATACTTTATACCAGTATTTCCCTCCCTAATGGTTACTACGCCTCTGCAATTCCAGCATTATTTCTTTCTAGTTAATAATCTAGGTGTCAGTGTACTGTTTGGCCATTCCATGCAGTTTTACTTTCCTCCGACACCTTCTGTTCAGGCTGGAGCACTATAGGCTTTACATCATGTTCGCTACTGAACCACACATATATACAGACATAAATTATCAATTTACATTCAATTTTCATTAAAAGATATTGAATATTTCAAGCTTACCACAATTCATGGAAATAATAAACAGTTTCGTTGACTGGCAATGAATATAGCACAACTCCGATCCGCCGATGTCCCAGGCTTTATTTTATAAAAAATATACACTGGTGCTCAACGTACTGTTTCTTAGTAGGTTTATTACAAGATGTGGCAATGAACAGACGCTCTGAATTGAGTATATTAGTTGCTCTACCCAATCAAACCATGTCTACACATCTTTTCAAAAAAGTACCCCTTTCTCACGTTTCCCCTGACAACACAAGATAGTATTTATAGTCCGACCAATCGTGTTTAGTCTTTCATTTGTTGCGCTCCAATCAAATAGGAGTTAACATGGTAGGCTATTTCCGTAACGTAATGTTTCTTCAAACACGTTATAAAAAAATTTTATGAGCAGAAATGATTTCATGCTGTCAGGCACCCCCACTATTTTATTTTGGCCATAACTTGGTAATTCCTAGACTATTTGCGTAACGTTTTACATATTCTTTGTCAGCAAACCCTAAGGAACCCAAATATACGAATTTAAGGGAGCTAGGTGGCTGCGTTCAAAATGTGCATTTTCTACCACCTCCTGTTCACTTCAATCCCCATGTGGTGTCTGGGTACTGTCATGTTTTCAAACGTAAACCTATCTAATGTCATCTTTCCCAATAAGCGTTTTTCAGGATTTTAAAACCTAACTCTGGTATGGGTAGTGAATTTTATCACTGTCGATTTGAAATAAAGTTAGTGCATGTGGCCTTACACGCGTGATGGCAGCAATTGTGTATCGCGCGACGCGTGTTTAGTGTTGCAGGTGTCCCTGCTTTCTGCCTCTCCCTTCTCTCTATCCTTTAGTCCATCTGTCTTTTAGTTACGCCGTGTATAAAATGGAATGAATGAAATATTAAATTTAGGTCATTGATCAGCTTGCGTATCTCAAGGTTTTTCCAAGAAATACAGTACACGTTTCATTGAAGAAAGCGTGCAGCGACACAGTAGGCTTTTACTATCAACGTGAAAGCGTTACAATTTGCAGACGAAGTAAAAAACAAGGGGGATTTCGAGTACAGTCATTGTGACAGCACTGTTCTTTACCATTCTTCTTTCCTTTTATTAAATTTATTTGTTAGGCTTTGCATTTACGTTTTAATTTATATATGGGGATTAGAATAATTCACGACATCTCCCCTCTTAAAACAGACATTATATGTCAGTCCTTTATTCTATATACACATAGAGAAATTTATTATTATTTCTGGGGTTTACGGTGATTCTCATCACACGGATGGCGGCTTAAAAAAATCCGCTCCCAAATTTGTTTTTCCAGATATATACTCAATGCTAAAATTATAGGGAGCCAAAAGTAAGGACCATCGGAGTAACCTAGAGTTCTCATGCCTAGCCTGGGCTAGAAACGATAAAGGTTTGTGATCCGTTTGCAACTTAAATGCCTTCCCATACAGATAAATATTGAATTTCTTTATTGCCCATATTACTGCAAGACATTCTTTTTCGCTAGTTGAGTAGTTGATTTCAGCTTTATTCAACTTCCTGCTAGCATATGCCACTGGGCTTAATTCCCCATCCAATGCATCTGATTTCTGTAGTAGAGTTGCACCCAACCCAATATTACTGGCATCCGTCCTTACTATGAATTCTTGACTTAAGTCAGGTAATTTCAAAATAGGTTTACTTGTGAGCTTTTCCTTCAATTCTTGGTAAGCCATTTCACATTGTGGTGTCCATGTAATGCGATCTGGATGTCCTTTACGTGTCAAATCAGTTAACGGTGCACATATGGAATTAAAGTTTTTGATATACTTCTGGTAGAAACCACATAATGAGACAAAGGATCTCACGTCCTTCTTGGTTTGTGGTCTCGGGGCTTTCTTTAGTTTCTCTAAATTCTTTGGGTCAGGGGTCATGTTTCCCTGATAAACTGTGTGTCCCAAAAATTCCAATTCTTTACATCCAACGCAACATTTGGTTGGTCGGGCTGTTAAATTTGCTTCCCTAAGTCGATCAAACAGCATCTTCAGAGAGTCAATGTGTTCCTCAAATGTTTCTGTTGCTATAAGGATATCATCCATGAAATTTGTTATACATGGATTATTCAGAGGGTCCAATAATTTTCTCATCATTCTAGAGAAGACACTAGGCGCATTCTTCAATCCAAATGGCAATCTATTAAACTCATAGTGTCCTTCTGAGGTACTAAAAGCTAGGTATGGTCTAACCTCAGGCTTTACTGGAATCTGATAGTATCCTTTACTCAGATCCACTTTTGAGAAATATTTAGCTTTATTTAGTCTGGCAAACAGCTGATTTGTATCCGGCAATGGATCCACCTGTCCTTCTGTAATAGCATTCAGTCTCCTGTAATCTATACAGAGTCTATGTTCTCCAGAGGGCTTCCTTAAGAGTACAACACCGGAACTATATGAGGATTCACTGTGTGAAATAATTCCTTCCTTCAATAGATAGTCTATCTCTTCCTTCAAAGCTTTCTCCTTAGCAAACGGAATCGAATATGGTTTCATACAGACAGGTGTGGGGTCTATCAGTTTCATATCATATTCCAATAGGTTTGTATGCCCTGGTCGGTCTGTTAACACCTCTGCATGATTATTTAGAACCTGTTGCACTCTCTCTTTCTGAGTTTTTGTTAAATGTGTACTGATTTTCACCTGTGCTGCTGTCTCACAGGGGTGTAATGGATATTCAAATGATGAAAGTGGTTCCTTTTTCATCTCCATGGCGATGGACAAGGTCAACAAGTGTGTCTCTTCCTGATGTTCTCTTTCCAAATATTTCTTCAGGAGATTCACATGATAGATTTTTTCTTTCCCCTTCTTATCTATCTTATAATTTGTTCTAGACACCTTCTCTAAAACTGTATATGGACCTTGCCATCCAATCTGTAACTTATTCTGACTCCCGGGGAGAAGAAGCAGTACCTTCTCTCCCACAGCCAAATCTCTGTCTTTCGCCTTCCTGTTATAATAGGCAGCATGTTTCTTCCTGGCTTGTTTCAAATTTTCATTGGCAAGTTTCCAGCCAGTTTTTTAAACGAGTGGTCAGCTCATTCACATATTGGTATGAAGATGTAATGTTTTCCTCTGCCTTTTCATCAGTCCACGTTCTTAACAAAGCTACATATGGACCTTTAATTTGTGGACCTATTTGTCCATGCACCGGTATGGTCTCTTCCACTGGAAGCGCTATAGTGATGATTTTTCTTCCCAGAATTATCATTCACAAAACGACCGCTACCAATTTTTCTTTTGGGGCTTTCTCCCCACTTAAAATTCTTGATGAGAGATTTCCTCTCTCCATCTCCTTCCTCCAGTTTGTTTAAGTCCGATTGAGGGATTTTCGGCTTATCCTGGGGTAAGACATCCTTTTGCACTCTCCGCATAGTGGCCATTGTAAAACAGTTAAGTGAAGCTTGTCCGTGAAAAGGGGCTTCCCATTCCCTTTGGTCCACCTTATCAAATTTATATCTCTTTGTATTTTCAGGCCTACTTTTGCCCCTTGGCGTGTCCAGGTCCTGATCAATGTTCCCACTTGTGGGTGTTCCCTCATGTGCTATGCTACACCTTTCTACAAAATTCTCAATGTCCCATCTTGCTTTGGGCCAATAATAATTGTGAGCCACCTTTTGGATGATGGTACCTATTTTCTCATGGTCCCCATCTGGTTTCACATGTAGGCTCCTTATTAAGTCTGTCCTATATCTCTTTGGAAGAACCAGCTGTCCGTGACCTTTGGATCTAGCTCCAGTCTTCCTATACATCAACTTGTTTTTCATGTAAAAATCTCCCTTGCCTGGAGTTGTATGACAAGTTGACAATTTCCTGAAACAAGGCTTGAGGGTCTTGTCCCCAGCCTGTGCCTTCCTCATCTCTTCTGGAGTGGTATTCAACATAATATCCTCCTCCTGTCTTGAGGTCGACCTGACCTGAAGGGTTGCCATGTACACAGGTTTCCTTCTACAACGGTCAGTGTCATGATTGTTCATCTTACAATTTTTACACCACCTTTTTCCTTGGTTGAAAGATTTTCTTTCATCATATTTCCTTTCATCGAATTGTGGGGTTTTATTTTTATTTTCATACCGTGGCCTATCAAACTGGTGCTTACCTTTGTTTTGATCCCTAGGATCAAATTTATTAAAGTTCTGTGGTGCCCTAAAGTTATCCACTTGTTTCTTTTTATTACCTGTTACCTCTGCTTGAGCAGCTTGATACCTTTCAGCAACATTTAGCAACTCACCCAGCCTCTCTGCACCTTGTTCCATGAGAAACTTTCTCAGGTCTGGAGCCATGGACTCTCTTAATTGCTCTATAAGGACCATTTCCTTAAGATCTTGGGTTTTCCCCAGAGAAGTCCATTTCTCCAAGTATGTCTCTATTCGTGCAGAGAACTGGTGATAGGTTTCACCTGACAGTAGTTTAGCATTCCTAAATTTTTTCCTATAAAATTCTGCATTCTTTTCATATCTTAACAAAAGAGCCTGCTTTAGCATGTCATAATTTTCCTGATCACTTCTGCTCATTTTTGCAAAAACTTCATAAGCTGCCCCACGAAGTCCCTGAGATAACTTTAAGCTCCACCTTTCTCTCTCTAACCCATATGTGGTAGCTAATAGTTCATACCTATTTAGATAGCTCTCTATATCATCGTCTTTCTCAACAAAATGATCTAAATGAAAATTCATAGCTGAGGTTGAGGCTCCCTGGCTAGCAGTAGCATCAGAGGTAAAGGGACTGGCACCATTTTCAGGAGCATGGCCTTGAAACTCAAACTCCCTTAGTCGTAACTCGTGTTCCCTTTGTAATCTCTTCTCCTCCTTTTCTGCTCCCTTTCTGCAGCTAATTCTTCTCTTCTCTTTCTGCAGCTAATTTTCTTTCTTCTGCTTCCAATGCTTTAGCCTCTTTGTCAGCCTCAATCTGCAACCTCTTAGCCTCAGCCTCAATCTGCAACCTCTTAATTTCCTTTTCAGCCTCTAACTTTCTTTCGGCCTCCTTTTCTAATCTTCTTTCTTCCCGTTCAATATATTTGTCACATTCAGCAGTGACATAAGAAATCATAATTTGCCCGTCCATTCCTAACTCTTTCGCAGTCTGTACAGCAGCAGATCGAAATTTTGCCAGGTCGGCCATTGTCTAACAGATAAATGTCTAAACAATTTTATCTATGACTAATTAACTCAAGACAACACAGGCACTGTGAGCTCAACCTTATTTATTTTCACCCAAGGATACCCTTTAATTCTTATTATTCCCTGAAGTGAGTTACCCCCAATATTTGTAATAGGGAAAGATTCAAAATCCCGGACGAGCCCCCAATATATGTGGTAAAGTGGGATGTTATAAATATTTATAGGGGACTTAGTGTACTGACTGAGATCAGCTGTGAAGGTATCTATATCTAATAAGAGTAGTGTATTATAGATAACCTTACTTACTGCCACATATGTATACCTCAGTCAGAATTATTCTGGAATAGTGTGATGACTACGTTATATGTCTAGGGTATGTGTATGATGAAGTGTAAGTCATAACAACAACAGACAGATAAACAATTTAATTTATTCCACCACACTTGACAACACTGTGACACTCACATACATATAACACTCTAAGAGGATATCTTAAAGGAGTCACTGATAACTTTTCAAATAACAATATGTATTCAGTGCTGTCATGAATGTATATGTGTCCTGATTCAAATACAAAGGGAACCAGGAATCACAATCAATTTTAATTACAAGTTATATGTACAGAATTTATTAATATGATTATTGTAGTGACATATATATTATTAATGGTATCCTATGTGTGTCAGTTGTGTAGTATTAATATGAGGTAATACTGGTTTTGTTTTGTTCAAGCTCTGTTGGTATTTGTCATCATGACTTCAATAGTTTGTTTCTATTGGAACTAGTATTGGAGATGTTCTCAGTTCCTGGTATTAAAACAATTAAATTCCCCTCTTAATTTTAGTTTATAATGTCATTTTAAGATGGGGGGTACATAATGTTGAGCTCCATGGCCACACTCTCTTATCTTGCGTGATGACTGCAGTAAAAGACTCCTCTGCTTGATTACTTTAATGAGTTCTGGAGCCACCCCACTGGTTGCTATATGGACCAAGGAGTATGCTGTCCACCTCTGGCTTCAGCAAAGCTCTGACCAGGTGCTGCTCAATAACTTTAAGACCACGGTCCCTGAAACAAGAAGGTTGTACCTTCTACGTCAGAACTAATTTATACTCCATTTCTACACTGAGCACAATACATCACAAACATTGAGTTCAGAGCGTTAGGCCAACTGTCAGCTTCATCTGAAATACTTTATACCAGTATTTCCCTCCCTAATGGTTACTACGCCTCTGCAATTCCAGCATTATTTCTTTCTAGTTAATAATCTAGGTGTCAGTGTACTGTTTGGCCATTCCATGCAGTTTTACTTTCCTCCGACACCTTCTGTTCAGGCTGGAGCACTATAGGCTTTACATCATGTTCGCTACTGAACCACACATGTATACAGACATAAATTATCAATTTACATTCAATTTTCATTAAAAGATATTGAATATTTCAAGCTTACCACAATTCATGGAAATAATAAACAGTTTCGTTGACTGGCAATGAATATAGCACAACTCCGATCCGCCGATGTCCCAGGCTTTATTTTATGAAAAATATACACTGGTGCTCAACGTACTGTTTCTTAGTAGGTTTATTACAAGATGTGGCAATGAACAGACGCTCTGAATTGAGTATATTCGTAGCTCTACCCAATCAAACCATGTCTACACATCTTTTCAAAAAAGTACCCCTTTCTCACGTTTCCCCTGACAACACAAGATAGTATTTATAGTCCGACCAATCGTGTTTAGTCTTTCATTTGTTGCGCTCCAATCAAATAGGAGTTAACATGGTAGGCTATTTCCGTAACGTAATGTTTCTTCAAACACGTTATAAAAAAAATTTATGAGCAGAAATGATTTCATGCTGTCAGGCACCCCCACTATTTTATTTTGGCCATAACTTGGTAATTCCTAGACTATTTGCGTAACGTTTTACATATTCTTTGTCAGCAAACCCTAAGGAACCCAAATATACGAATTTAAGGGAGCTAGGTAGCTGCGTTCAAAATGTGCATTTTCTACCACCTCCTGTTCACTTCAATCCCCATGTGGTGTCTGGGTACTGTCATGTTTTCAAACGTAAACCCATCTAATGTCATCTTTCCCAATAAGCGTTTTTCAGGATTTTAAAACCTAACTCTGGTATGGGTAATGAATTTTATCACTGTCGATTTGAAATAAAGTTAGTGCATGTGGCCTTACACGCGTGATGGCAGCAATTGTGTATCGCGCGACGCGTGTTTAGTGTTGCAGGTGTCCCTGCTTTCTGCCTCTCCCTTCTCTCTATCCTTTAGTCCATCTGTCTTTTAGTTACGCCGTGTATAAAATGGAATGAATGAAATATTAAATTTAGGTCATTGATCAGCTTGCGTATCTCAAGGTTTTTCCAAGAAATACAGTACACGTTTCATTGAAGAAAGCGTGCAGCGACACAGTAGGCTTTTACTATCAACGTGAAAGCGTTACAATTTGCCGACGAAGTAGAAAACAAGGGGGATTTCGAGTACAGTCATTGTGACAGCACTGTTCTTTACCATTCTTCTTTCCTTTTATTAAATTTATTTGTTAGGCTTTGCATTTACGTTTTAATTTATATATGGGGATTAGAATAATTCACGACAATGTTGAATATCACGGTTTCAGCAAACAAGCGAAATTTATGTTTACAATCCACAAGGAATCTGGACATTCAACTTCCTTTACATTTCTTCGTTTATTATGATATTTTCAAGTGAACAGACATTAGAATTCAAGATTTCAAAGAGATGCTGAACAATAAGTCCTTCGTAACGATTACGTACTTCGTCAATGACTGTTTACATTGCATACTTATGATTTATACTACGAATGAAACAATTCATGGATACGTTCTTCAAACGAAATTGATTATAACAAGAGACAGAATTCGATTTTTCATTTCGAATGTTTGGACTTTGGTTAGTGTCCATTCGTGATGCAGCTCATTTCGAAACAATCGGGAAGAATATCTGAATTCCGGCTGGACAAATATCGCTATACTTCAGCAATTGAAATAACTAATTGAACACTGTGAATACGGATAAACTCTTTTCCGCTCAAATTGAACTAATCGTATATTCAAATGGAACTCATCGTAGACTCAATGGAACTAATGGTAGATCCACCTATGGACATTACTACGTTTGGATCTTCTTATACAATATTAGTTAGTTCTACTTATTGATTTCATTAATAAATAAAGTTGAATTGTGAGGAAAAAAAAATGAAATATAAAAGAAAGAAAATATATATGAACAGAAAAAAATCTCACACCACTGAATAATATACTTAGATTAATGATTATTCTTATATATATTTAGCAAATATGTTGATAGAATATATTACATATTATTGTTTAGTTAATTAAGTTAATTAGTTATTAGTTACCTAATACACATGATTAATTTTCAGCACACATCAATAATTAAATTTATACTTTACTTTTTCTCTACTTTACTTGTCTTTACTTCTCATTTCCTTTACTATAACAATATCATTTAGTTTAGTTACTTACAATTTAATGACACCTTACATACATACTATAATTAATTAGTTTCATTTTAATTGATTGGAATAATTTTCTTCACTTATTATTTAGTCACTACAAACTTTAAGTTAAATTATTTAGCGACAGTTGACACTCCTTTAGTTATTATAATGTCCATGGATAACATGACTATTAATATATTACATGATTAGTATGACTGATACATTATCGACATGACCACGACGATTTTCAGAACATCGTAGGCCATATTTCGGGTTTTGGTTAAATTTTTGGGATCTCTGAATAAGATAGTTCAAAAAAATATATCTAATAGATTTTTTCTCCCCGGCGTGAAGGGAACTGTTACGGTGTTTTATCGGCGTCGTCTGCTATATTTGGCAGCACGCATGTTTGATGATAAGAGAATTAATGTAGAATCATTGTTATACTTCATGGTCTAATGAACGCAATCCGCACAGTCGGATTGTGACGCGTGAGCGTTGGTATGGTCACGCGTAGTGACCAATTTAGGGGACCCCTTTTGTTTTTGACCGTCACGCCATGAAGTCGCATTGTTGAATTCTTCCAGAGTTAGGCTACGTATTGCCGAATTATTATTATTGATGGACGCGCAGGGTCGGTCCATAGTTCCTTAATGGATAATGAAATATAATGTTAGTAGATCAGCGGATGATCTATATATTACATATTCGTCAAATACACAGGCGTATCATTACCGTCTGACTGGATGACAGCAGAGCGTGTACATCGCCTTTGATGTTCTGACATGAACTTATTTGACTGGAAGAGTGACGGTATCATGGATTCCCATTGATTAATGCAGATGTACATTTCTTATATTGATGAATCACAGTATGATGTTCTTCACATGTCTTGTCAAATAAATGTATATATTGGACGCAGTATGAAGGACTTACCGCATTCGTCATTTGACTTGAAGGTTGGTCTGCATGCCATGTTTTATTGATTGTATTCGCATTATACTAACTACTCTTCTATGAGGAAGAGTTCTTCATGTATTTATGAGGAATGATATTCGCACTGAACAAACAATGAAGTGTCGACGACTACGATACAGACAGACAATATCTCAATTAAAATACTTAATAATTGTCTGAGTACGAACCCACGTACGGACACATATAATCAAGTGATCTGTGATCAAACTGATAGTCCGCATAAACTCAACTGTGATATCAACTAACGCTTTGCTGTATCAGTCTTATAAAAACGTAATCAGGTGTTTTTGCAGGCTGGCCTATTCGTATAATTACTTGTGTATATATGTTTATGTATTTTCATGTATAGTTAGTCATTTATGTGGGCGGTTGGGAAGGTTGATCTGACAAACGAGGTTCATCTCGAAGCTTATTCGGGCTCTTGTCAGATGTTCTATAGGATTTAGATTGTGAGTTTCAATTGAGCGATAATTCCGGTTCAGGGACAATAACCTTGCTGAAGTTCTGATCGCTACTTGTTCCTTACAATACTTTCAGTTTAGTTGTAAAGTTTTGTATCTATACATTGCAATTTCATTGTACTTGGTTTCATTTTGCTTAGTTGTGTCATTTGTTCGTGAATTTGTAAATCTAACCTAGCTATACTACTGGACAAAAGTTAAGGGCCACCATTCAGTTTAGACTAGATTTATATAATTGATTGGCAAACTGTAAAGACAAGTGAAAATGTCATTAAAACTGAGCTCCGAGAAATGTGTATACATTTCTGTGTGCACTAGGTATTTTTTTTTTAAATGTCCAAAAACTGGATCACTTTAACCCGCACGTGAAAATTGCCATTGTTGCTGCTAAAACTCGTGGTTTTTGCAACACGCCACACTAGTTCAAAAGGTGAAAAAGTGAGTTGAATTTGAATGCACGTAGAGAGTGTTCACCGTTTGTTTGCAATAAATCAGTATGACAAGTTGTCGAAATGATCACTGCATTAGCCATGCCACCAAGGAGAAGTCTCAGAACTGTAGACCGTGGTCGAGCCATGGCATGGATTCAGGATGGTCAATCTGTTCGTCATGTTGCAAGACGTTTAGCAGGGTCCCACTCTACCATTCAGAGACTTCTTGAGAGATTTCAAGCTACCGGACATTTGGAAAATCGACCCTGCTCACGACGAATTATATAAACCTTGTCTAAACTGAATGGCGGCCCTTAACTTTTGTCCAGTAGTATATCTTTCAGTTTTCATGTCATCTGTTTTCGCGACAGTTGTTTCGTAGTTTTTTCCTTTTATCTGGCTCTGTAAGTCAATTTATTGGGAAAATTAACATCTAGTCCGACCAATATATCTGGAAAGAATCTCAGTTGTAATCTTTTCTAAACGTAATGATTTTCAGTATGCATGTGGCATGTACTCACTGTCCTTGAACCACCATACTAGAAGCAATACGCTGAGTTGAATGAAATATGAGTCTATTTTGAACATTCATAAAATCAGCATCATCTTGTTGCTGTGCGAACCGCTTATCGTTTTGAGCAATGTTTCTGTAATTGAAGAAGTAATTATGTAGATTAATTCGAAGCATCACTATCGTATTAACTGTCAGAGAATCTTTGGATTATATTCATTGTGTTGAGATTGTAGAAATTCATATGACCAGGTCGTTGTATATGGATTCTTTTCTTGATACGGTCATCAGGAAGTATGTCTGTAGATCACATGTGAACCTGTGACACATCTGTCTCTGTAGTATTCAAAGGCGTCATAGGATGTTTCATGCTGCGTGACAAGGCACGCTGATCCGACTCCATGGTAAATTGAGCTCCTAGGAGATATCTCTGCAATTTGGAGATGTAGTACATGTTGAGGACTGTTTCGGGGTTGCAAACATGTGAATAGCTGCAGACATTCGCATGGGTGCACCACGAACCACCTCAATTGAATTAATACTAGAAATCGCGCAAATCGAGGTATGACGCGTCAAGGCTAGTAACCGCAGTCTATGTATGGCCATAGCGCCGTCCGGCAGTGTTTCAAATGTGTGGCAGAGCCACTTATGGAATGTGTATAATATATGTGGCATGGCCACTGATGAAGAATATGTATAAAGTGGTATATCCACTGTGAATTATAAATAGCGTAGAAATCCGTGTAGATTATGCTGGAAAAGCTAATCAAGTCAAAAGTATAGGACCAGAGTGTCTCAAGGATAATCGCGAATAGCGTAGGATACGTTTCGCAAGGATATTATATTTATGGCAGTTAAAGCCTGGCTAGGAAAGCCAAAGTAATTGAATAAGTGGACATAGTCAGAATACGCGAATATGAAATAAGGATATCATTTCCTAATGATAATAATTCCACTAAACGGATTTGAAAGAGTTGGTTGCAAACTCAAGGACGCTATAGAATTAACGGTTAACACAGACGTGCAATGTCTGTAGGACGAACATTGAGTAGATCCTAAAACTATGTTTTCATGCCAATGTTAGTTGTGTGAAATCGTTTGGTATTCATTTGGAGAAAGGACATGTATTAACAATTCAGTCGTCAATGGAACTTGTTTAATTGCCTGAATTATTCAAGTTTACTAATGTGCTGTGACTGTTGAGATAACCCTTGCAAGGTCAGTACAGACTATCACATTTATATTTAAGTTTAATCATAAAATAATACAACACTGCTGGAGAATTAATACGAAGTAATGAACGACACTGAATTAAACAATAATATTGAATCACACAATAACGGCTCTAAATCTGCAATTGAACTGTAAGCCGAAAGGGTAGAGATGAATCTAATACCTAAAGAATTATTGAAGAGCAACCCAATAACTCACGTCCAACGGGCTTCTAATATCTGGAGATAGAAACGACACGTAACATCTGGTGTCAGAAGTCCGTAACATCTGGTGTCAGAAGTGTAGAATTCATCTTCTCCGTTACCCAATTCGACGAACTAACGTTCATGTGTCAGGCTCAAGTTGGGAAACATTTCGGTTCAAACAACTACAAGAACATTTCAGTTCGAAACGGACAAAGTCTCGGTGGAGATTAAATAGTTCGAATAATTTTATTCAAGACGCAAGTCAAATCTGGCAACACAAGTACGCACAGAAACCTACGAATGTCAAGGTCGAATCAAGATTCCTGCTAACGGTCACTTTCAGCGCTGAGGTAACTTGAGTTTACTTCTTCAATTCGTTGATTCTGAACCGACCCAGAGACCAGTAAATACCAGCCATACCCTTGCTGTACGTCCAGATCAACCGGGAAAGTATTTCGATATAAATTCGTTCGATACTAAATGTGAACGTAGTATCTTCAATCAATCGGACGTTGGCTACTCATTGGGGACGACTCGAACAGCTGTATGAATCTTGTTGTGGTTTTCACAAATCACAATGGAGGGATCGTATTAAGATAAGTTCTTGTCTAAATTAGAGCTCTTGACTAGATTGTGTTGTCCAGTTGGCTAGCTTTGGCCTTCAATTTTTCTCCACTGTCACTTGCCTGTTTTATTTGCAGTTCTACTCAGTATCATTATGTGTATAAAACCTATATGTTTTATGTATATACGTGGGACGGTTGGCTAGGGCTTATTCTGTACTCGAATATATTTCCTTGCGGAAAAATTCTAGTAAGAATAACGACTTTTAGGGTTAAATGATTGTATTTGCTGACTGAGGAACTAACTCTTTTGTTAGGATATAAATTAACTGAAGCCTCAGTTCGCAATACAAACATATTTTTGTGTTAGTTGTGACGTCACGTGCCTACGTCATATCATTTCATTGTATTTCATTTGCTTGTTCCATCCATTGTCTATTGTCACCTGTGCTTGTCTCTGGCATACATTATACATCATAGTTACATTGGATTTACTGATATCACATATTCGTAATAAATTTGCTCACAAATAATATACTTATATAAGTAATTGAGAAACGTATCACCATGTCTACGTTAGAAGATTTTATTAAAATTGGACAGAGCCTAGGTAAATCGGGATCTGATCTTGAACTTTATGCTGAGAATAGATATGAAAAGCATTTATCTCAAATGGAGAGAATTGAACAACATGAACTTAAAAAGTTGGAATTAGCCCAACAAAAAGAACTTAAAGAAAAAGAAATGGCTCAACAAGATAAAGAGAGAGAATTACAAAAAGAACTTAAAGAAAAAGAAATAGAATGGGAAAAACAGAAAATGGAAAAAGAATTGGCGCAACAAGAAAAAGAGAGAGAATTACATAAAGAATTTAAAGAAAAAGAAATAGCTCATAAAGAAAAAGAAATGGCTCAACAAGAAAAAGAGAGAGAATTGGAAAAACATAAAATGGAAATAAGAAAAATGGAACTTCTCCAATAGGACCAAGCTCATAAAAATGCTATGGAGCTTGAAGCTTTAAGATTAAATGCTGAGAAAGAAAGGGCATTAGAATTAGCTAAGGTACAATCAGATCAGTCTAGGCCCTAGGCCTTCAGCTAATTCAAATGTATTTTACCCAAAACTGAAAATACCACATTTTGATCAGTCTAGAGATTGTGTGGATTCCTTTTTATCCAGATTTACTATGAAAGTTACAGGCTTAAACATACCTAAGGAAAGATGGAGTAGTCTTTTGGTTGATTTTTTGACCGGGGACTCACTCAAAGTTTTCATGAATCTGGATGAGAAAAGCAGAAACGATTTTGATGTCGTAAAAGAAGTACTTCTTAGACGGTTCCAGTTAACTGAATCTGGATTCCGAGATCGTTTCCATGCGGCTAAGCAAAGTAAGGAAGCTGACTTTGGGGAATTTATTGCTTCCATTAAACATTTTTTCAATACATGGATAGATTTGTCAGGTATTACCAAATCATATGAAGGGTTGATGGATCTCATGCTACGAGATAAAGTGCTATCCTCGTGTAGTCATGAATTAGAGTCATTCCTACAGGAGAGACACCATAACTCTATTGAAGAATACGAAAAATTTGGTAGAAACTTTGTCACGGCACATCCAAACAAGGATGTACATAGATCTTTTCCTCGACATCCTATGCCTACGTGCTCAGCACTCCATGATCATAGATCTTATGATCACCGACCTAGATCGAAGAGCGTTGACGGACGATATCGTACAAATTTTCGTCAAGAATATCGGGGGTCTTACAACTTCCCTCCTTATCGCTCTCCTTCAAGATTCTACCGTCGGAGTTATCGAGGCTATTCACCTCATGATCGTGGAGGCCACAAAGGTAGGGGTCGTGATGATTATCCCAGACAGTATCATAGAGATTACGATGATCATAGATCATCTTACAACAAGAGTGATGATAACGATGAGTCAACAGATTTTTATTATGATAAGAAAAAGGCATTCAAAAAGAAGGCAGGTCATTCTAGATCTTCCGCGAAGAACAATGACAAATATAGTCATGCTAATGCATGTACTGACAAAAGAGATCATGATAGCGATGAGAACAAACATGCTAATTCATGTAGTATGTTAGATGACTCTTGTTATATTTGTCAATCACATCTGATATCAGATAGGAAAAAGACACTTCGTTGCAGACACACTAAGTCTTCTATGTCTGCTTGTGAGATTTTAGGACGTCTCACATACCATAAGGGATTTTTATATGGAAAAGAGGTAAGAGTTTTGCAAGACAGCGGATGTTCCACTGTCGGGATACAGCACTCGCTTATCGAGCCCTCTGCATTCACGGGTAAAACTGTGAAATGTATTACTTTTGGTGGGAATGTGGAGAAATTCCCAGTAGCACGTGTCTATATTGACACACCTTTTTATACAGGTACTGTTTAAGCCTGTGGCTTAAGAGCTCCCGTGGCTGAGATAATATTAGGTAACATACCTGGAGTTAGAGATTGCACTCCGGATGAGGTCGCAAGATGGGTTGAATCTCACTCACTGGTGGCAAATGCTGTTGTCACCAGAGCACAACAGTTGACGACAGATATGGCCACCTCACCTACACCTGTATTAGAGACAATTATGTCTCCACACGTCGTTGCTGAATCACCAGCGGCGTTTGCAGTAAAACAAAGAAATGATCCAAGTTTAAAGCGTTTATTTGCGCTAGCAGAGAATAAAGTTATTAAACATACGAGATCATCACAACATTGGTTTCAGATAAAGAAGTCCATATTAACAAGATACTATGATGATGGTATTTCTATTATTCATCAGGTGGTTGTTCAAAAAGAATATAGACCATTGGTATTACAGACAGGACATGACTCTCCCATGGCAGGTCACATGGGCATTAAAAGAACATTATTCAGAATCACGTCACAATTCTATTGGCCTGGCGTCAATAAGGACACAAAATTGTATTGTAGGTCATGTACGACATGTCAGAGCATATCACGTAAGGGCAGATTCCATACGGCACCCTTACAAATCACTGATGTACCAGAAAGACCTTTTAAAAAGATAGCAATGAGATATTATTGGTCCGTTATCGATTCCATCTAATAATGGGTTCCGATATATCTTAACATGTATAGACCTTTGTACACGTTGGCCTGAGGCTATACCGCTGAAAACCATTACTTCTGCGTCGGTATCTGATGCATTGTTTGTGATTTTTTGTCGCATTGGTTTTCCGGAAGAAATCTTGTCAGACAGAGGTTCACAATTCACCTCAAACATTATGAAGGAAGTGGAGTCGATGCTATCAATTCACCATTCGTTTTCAAGTGCATATCACGCCCAAATGAACGACGTCTGCGAGCGCTACAACGGGTTGCTTAAACAGATTCTTCATAAGATCACTGAGGAATGTCCTCGTGACTGGGACCGGCTCCTTTGTGCAGCCTTATTTGCATTTCGAGAGGTCCCCCACGAAAGCACGGGCTTTTGTCCGTTCGAGCTCGTTTATGGCTCTAATCCACGTGGCCCAATGATGATTCTAAAGAATTTGTTGGTCGGATCATCAGCAAATGAATCCACCCGTACTAGTTATGAGCTAGTTATTGAACTTCGACAAAGAATCAGTGATGCGTGCACATATGCATCTGATAGCATAAAATCGGCGACACAAAAATCTAGATTATTCCATAATCAAAAGAGAACATTACGATATTTTAATCCTGGGGAAAAAGTTTGGTTACTACCTCCTCACGATGATAATAAACTTTTGGTGTCATGGCAGGGTCCATTTGTGATCATTAAACGAGTCACAGATGTTGATTGCGCTATAAACATAAGAGAGAAAATTAAGACTTTCCATGTCAATATGCTGAAATTGGCAGTGGAAAGACCACAAGAGTTAATTCCCATTATTAACTCTGTTTCTGAGTCTTCATCTCATATTTCTTCTTTCGCATTAGTGAATGACGAAGACACTACATCGTCGATTCCTCTACAGTTTGCTTTACCATCTTTACAATCTTCCGAATCTTGGAAGGATGTCACAATTTCTTCGACTTTGTCATCTAAACAACAAAGTCAAGTTCAAGAAATTCTTCTTTCTTTTAATGAAGTACTTACTGACCTTCCAGGTAGAACATCTTTAATTTCTCATGACATCATTCTGACAGACAATCATCCTATTAAACTAAGACCTTACCCTATTTCTCTACATGATAAAGATAAGGTTGAAAAGGAACTGAAGGATATGATAAGATTGGGAGTCATATCTCCATCAGAGTCACCTTATGCTTTTCCCATGGTAATTGTGAAAAAGAGGGATGGTTCGCTCCGTATTTGTATTGATTTCAGACGTCTAAATAGTATCACAATTAGCGACGCTGAACCAATGCATTTGTTGGACGACCTCCTTTCTCAAGTGTCACAAGCTACTTACTTTAGTAAATTAGATCTGTCGAAAGGATATTGGCAGATACCTCTTACAGAACATGCCAAGCCTTTCACTGTCTTTACTACTCCATTTGGATTGTTCCAATGGAATTACATGTGTTTCGGCCTTGTAAACGCGCCTGCGACATTTGTGCGCATGATGCGCCGCCTTCTGGGCGATAGAAAAGATGTTATCACATATATTGATGACATCTGTATATTTAACGACTCATGGGAAGACCACATTACTGGTTTATCTTCTTTACTTCTTACACTGCGACAAAATGGTTTGACTGTAAGACCTTCTAAGGTCCAGATAGGTTGTCGGGAGATTACATTTCTGGGTCACCGCATAGGTAACCACAGATTACATCCCGATGACAATACAGTCAAGCGCATATTAGATATTGCTACCCCATCATCAAAGAAGCAAGTGAGAAGCTTGTTGGGGTTAATCAATTATTATCATAAATTTATACCTCACTTCTTACAGATTTCTGCTCCTTTGTCCGGATTGCTGGCCAAAGGTAGTCCAAAACAAATTTTGTGGACACCGCAGTGCGAAGAAGCTCTGATTAGGATAAAGAATTTATTTAAGAATCCTCCTATTTTATTATTACCAAATTTACATGTACCATTTGTGATTCAAACAGATGCTTCTAGTTGCGGAATTGCAGGATGTTTGCTTCAATGCTATGAAGAAATTCTACATCCATGCTTGTTTGTATCACGCAAGCTTACACCTGCTGAACAAAAATATGCAACAGGCGAGCGCGAGCTTTTGGCTGTGGTTTGGTGCCTGGAGAAACTGTCTAAATATCTGATCGGGAAGAAGTTTTATATTCAGACAGACCACAGCCCACTTACTTTCATCACTTCCAGAACAATGCGGAATGCGAGAATACACAGGTGGTTCCTATTGTTACAGGAGTTCGCATTTACCATCATACCAATTTCTGGAACTGATAATAATCTCGCGGACTTGTTGTCTAGACATTTTTCGTCACAGGATTGATTATGACTTTGCTTTTGGCGTGACCAAAGTTGACTATATGTATATAATTTTATAATCCACATTTCTGATTATGAGTGCTAATTTAATTAGATAATTCTTAATGATGAATAACATTATATTCGTGTACATCTTCGCCACCACTCTCACACGTGCCACGAGTGTCACGTTTGGAAGCGAGGAGGGTGATGTTGAGGACAGTTTCGGGTTTGCAAGCATGTGAATTGTCGCCACATTCGCATGGTTGCACCTCGAGACCCTCAATTGAATTAATACTAGAAATCGCGCAAATCGATGTATGACGCGTCAAGGCTAGTAACCGCAGTCTACGTGTGGCCTGCGGGCCTGATGGCCCTGTTTCAAATGTGTGGCATAGCCACTTATGGAAAGTGTCTCAAATGTGTGGCGCAGCCACTTACTCAAGTGTAGAATCGTTTGTGTTCTGGCTTTTAAGCCGATATAAGGATATGTGTATATAGACTGGGTAAGTCTATGTATGGCCATAGAGCCGTCCGGCAGGGTTTCAAATGTGTGGCAGAGCCACTTATGGAATGTGTATAATATTTGTGGCATGGCCACTGATGAGGAATATGTATAAAGTGGTATATCCACTGTGAATTATAAATAGCGTAGAAATCCGTGTAGATTATGCTGGAAAAGCTAATCAAGTCAAAAGTATAGGACCAGAGTGTCTCAAGGATAATCGCGAATAGCGTAGGATACGTTTCGCAAGGATATTATATTTATGGCAGTTAAAGCTTGGCTAGGACAGCCAAAGTAGTTGAATAAGTGGACATAGGCAGAATACGCGAATATGAAATAAGGATATCATTTCCTAATGATAATAATTCCACTAAACGGATTTGAAAGAGTTGGTTGCAAACTCAAGGACGCTATAGAATTAACGGTTAACACAGACGTGCAATGTCTGTAGGACGAACATTGAGTAGATCCTAAAACTATGTTTTCATGCCAATGTTAGTTGTGTGAAATCGTTTGGTATTCATTTGGAGAAAGGACATGTATTAAAAATTCAGTCGTCAATAGAACTTGTTTTAATTGCCTGAATTATTCAAGTTTACTAATGTGCTGTGACTGTTGAGATAACCCTTGCAAGGTCAGTACATACTATCACATTATATACATGTTTAATCATAAAATAATACAACACTCTGGAGAATTAATACGAAGTAATGAACGACACTGAATTAAACAATAATATTGAATCACACAATAACGGCTCTAAATCTGCAATTGAACTGTAAGCCGAAAGGGTAGAGATGAATATAATACCTAAAGAATTATTGAAGAGCAACCCAATAACTCACGTCCAACGGGCTTCTAATATCTGGAGATAGAAACGACCCGTAACATCTGGTGTCAGAAGTCCGTAACAGTACACAACGGCAAGAAGTTCCATTTCAATGATGGGATAACGTTGCTCCGTGGGAGGCAATTTTCTGCTTACGTAGAGCGTTGGGTGCATGCAGCCCTCAAATTCCTGCATCAATGTCCCACCGATTGCTGACTTTGACGCATCGACCCTGAGGGTGAAAGGTATAGTAGCGTCAGGTAATGTCAAAATAGGCATTTTTGAAAATGAACATTTAAGAGCATTTAGAGCCACATCACAAACATGAGTCCAGATGACTCTGTTTGGATAACCTTTCTTCACCAACGAGGACAAAACTGAAGACGTGTCTGAAAAATTGGGTAGAAATTTCCCATAGAAGTTGAGCAGGCCAAGGAGACTGCGAACTTGCTTCTTAGTTCGACGAATTTTAAGATTTTAGAAATAGTAGAGTCCTCAGGTGATAGAAATCCACCTCCTACCATATGGCCTAGAAAGGAAATTTCAGTGAATCCCACTCTCGTCTTGGAGGGTCTAGTAATTATGTTGTGATAGAGAAAAGTATTCATCAAAGAATTACTTTCTACAAGATGTTCATCACCAGTATGATGAGATAACGATATATAGCAATGTACGCGATAAAGTTATTACGAACAGATAAATAATTTCACCTCCTACGAATAAATGTAGTCGTAGATATTCTATTAACCTTGAGAATGAAACAAAGTAAGATACTCTCCATAGGAAATAGACATAGAAATAGTCAAAGTACAATCTCTAGATATGTGCTTTCATATACAGAAACACTAAGATGTACAACCCCGTTTGTTTCATCGTAGGCAACAAAAGGAAACAAGAATTCCTGTACACCATGAATGGGCAGCGAGCGTTCATGTCCCTGCACCGCAACACATATAAAGTAATTATGTTGTGCAACTGTCATACGACGACCGGTAACAGCTGCAAGAAAAAAAAATTATTAACACCGCCACAATACTGAATGAAGTGGCTAAAACATACCATATGCATCCATGGCATGTCAGCATCTGAAAGACCAAAGTTGAAATAATATTAATATCCGTAATGTATCTATATGAACAGGAAAAAACCTATATTACAGGACAATTGTAAAGAGGAAAACAAACAGTCAATCATACAATCCTGACTGAATGGTACACCACCAAAACATATCTGACATCAGACCAACCCCGACATTCACAATGTCAAGTATAACAACATCAATGATAGATGTAAATGGTCCTATATTATAAATTTTCTATCACCACCATCAACATTATTTTCGATAATGTCACTTCGAGTACGAACATGTACTCAATCATGTACATACCCAGGAGCTTGAGCTCTGGTAGTATCTGAAGCTGTATTTCGCAGGGTTTGCTGTCAGATTTTCAACCAGAGAGTACACAACGAAGTGGATTGGCCTTGAAGTTGGAATTGCAATGGGGTGTACCATCTCTCCGATACTATTCGTGATGGCTATGCAGGTAATCCTCAATGCGGCCGAAGGAATGGCTATAGGTCCAAAGCTTGGGGGAATGTGTCACATGCCACCGCTCAAAGCATTCATGGATGACACAACAATTCTGACATCAGATGAACATCAGGCCCGGAGGATGTTAGAACGCCTGGATGAACTAGTCAGCTGGTGCAGAATGAGCTTCAAACCCAAGAAGTCGAGAAGCCTTTCAGTCAGGAAAGGGAAGATAGCAGAAGACATATTCGTGGTTTCCAACCAAAGAATCCCTACTGTCATTGAGGAACCTGTTAAAAGTCTTGGCAGGGTGTACGATGCCTCATTAAAAGACTCGAAGGCAGTGCAACAGACAATAGAAATGGCAGACTGTTGCGGGGCTTTATACGATTCACTTCTTTTATTGTTGTTGCGGCCCCGTCTTCTATTTCAGTGGTCGTTGTGGAAAGCCACCGTTCTCATTGATTCAATAAGCTTCTTAGTTCTGGTCATTTGATTCATTAATTCTTGATCGTGCTATTGTTGGAATAGTTACGCGAATGTGAGTTAATACTTTCTGTCTGTCACAAGGTTTGAACTCAGTATCATAATTGTTGAATTTGTAACTTCAATGAACGTGATAAGTCTCTTCTCGAGTCCACACAATTTTTAATATACATTTCAAACAGTAGACAGTCCATGGAGGTTGATTATGAAAACATTATATATTAGAATTGAATCATACATCATAAATGCTATCCATGCATTATAGTCCTGGTCCAATAATATGCAACACTATAGTCAGAACGTCGTAACTATATGTACGCGCGGTTGGGACATCCAACGGCCGACAATGAGATTAGACGTCTGGCGATATAAAACGAATGTGGACCATAATTTCATCCTTCCTTGACTTTAGTTAAAATTACTAACCTCGATACATTCCTCTCTTCATAAGAATATCGGACTGACCCATGTCCGTACTGCAATAACATATGTGCGGCAATATCATGCCTACCACTGGAAGGATTATAGGACACGTCTTATCCGTTTGACGGTCATCTAAGAAAAGGGTGTGGTAACCTAGTCACGGTGCGTGACATACCAACGCATACACGTCATAATCAATCGTGTGTATCGCGTACACTAACTAACAATTATTTACATTATATTAAACGTAGTCACCTATTAATCTTATGCTGTTAACCTCTAGCAGACCATGCCAATAAAATACCTTAACAATTCCCTGTCCACTGGGGGAAAAAAAAATCTATTAGATAGATTTTTTTTAAACAAAAACCCATCTGAAAAAATACCAATATGTTAACAATATCAAAAAAAAAAATTTAACGAGATTGCGGCATATGGCCTACGACGTTCTGTCTAGAACCAATGTCGTGGTCATGTCGACTAACCAATAGTCATGTAATATATTCATTATTTATATCATAAATAAATATAAATGGTAATAAGAACTAAAAGAGAATGGTAATGTCGATCTCTAATTAAATAATTAATTAACTTAAAATATGTCGTGATAAAATGTCATGTCAGACTAATTTAAAGTGTTAAAATTAAACTAAATAACTATACTAGGTATGGAATAAGAATAAGTTGTTGAAAATCTAATGTAAGAAAAATGAGAGGATCTGTTAAAGAAAGACATAATAACGAATAAAGAATAAATTAGAGAAAGAAAAAAAATGATGTATAAATTTAACTAAGTTATGTGTGTTGAACATCAAGTAAGTGTAGTATTAAGTTATTAATACCTTTCTAACTAATTTAAACAATAGTATGCAATATAATCATGTAATTCTAAGAATATAATCAAAGGATTATGTGAGTTTTCTTTTCTTTCTTTCATTTTTTTAAGTTTTATTCATTTTTTTTAAATTCAACTCACTTGTCATTTTAATGTGGATTAGTTTTAAAGAATAAATTAAAGTAATTAACATTGGATATGAAGATCCATTCGTAGTCTTGATCCTTGAATTTCCATTAGACAAAATGTTCAAGTATTCTGAATCACGTTATATAACGAATTAGTTCGACTGGATGTCATTTATTTTCTCCGAAGTGTTTTGAAACAATGTTGTGACAAATGTAAACCAGGAAAGTCCCGGTGTAAAGACGAATATAGTGTCAATTGATTGCAGTCACTTTGCGTATAATTTGCCTATAGAAAGCAGCTGAGTAAATGGTTCATTCATGTGTCAAAAAGCAACGATGGTGCTATGTTCTTTGATTAAGTTTCTCTGTACATGGTATTGTCTTTGCGACAAACAACGTAAATTAGGAATCGACATCATTAGGATTTCGAGATAATGTATCTGCCAAGATGTTGTCGGATCCTGTGATGTACTCGATTGAAAACTCGAAGGGTTGGAGGAGTATAGCAAATCTGGTCAATTTTGGACTCTTGTGATTTGCTCGTTGTAGTGATGCTACGGCCCTTTGATCGGTTTGTACTACAAAAGGGGCTCCCAGTAGGAATTTTTCTAGTTTGTGTCATGGAATATTCTAATCCACATATATAAATTATCAATTAAATATAAAGCCTAATAAATACATATAATAAAGAAAAGAGCAATGGTAAAATGACAGTGCTGTCACAAGGAATGTACTCGAAATCCCCCTTGTTTTCTGCTTCGTCTGCAAATTGTAACGCTTTCACGTTGATAGTAAAAGCTTACTGTATTATACCCGCCTTCTTCAATGAAACGTGTGCTGTATTTCTTGGAAAAACATTAAGAGGCAGACTGCGTAATGACCTAAATTTTAAATTCCATTCATGTCTTTTTCTACATTACGTTACCAAAACGAACGAACAGATGGACAAAAGGATAGCGAGAAGGGAGAGGCAGAAAGCCGAACATTAAACACGCGTCGCGCGATACACAATTACTACTATCACGCGTGTAAGTCTACAAGCACTAACTTTTTCAGACGGACAGTGATAAAATACACTACCCTTTCCCAGAGTTAGGTTTTAAAATCATAAAAAACGCTTATTGGGGAAACCTGACATTCTACTGTTTTATGTCCGAAATCCTGACATTAGTCTGACAGTACAGCAGGACAGGTGGCGGTTCTCACATAAAAAATAAAACAACTATACGACTATCCTAGAAATTGCATATTTTGAACGCAGCCACGTAGCTCCTTTAAATTAGTATTTTTGGGTTCCTTAGGGCTTGCTGTCAAAGAATATGTAAAACGTTACGCAAATAGTCCAGGAATTAATAAATTATACCCAAAATAAAATATTGGGGGTGCCTGACAGCATAAAATCATTTCTGCTCATAAAATTTTTTATAACGTGTTTGAAAAAAACCTTACGTTACAGAAATAGCCTACCATGTAAACTCCAAATTGATTGGAGCGCAACAAATGAAAGCCTAACCACGATTGGTCGGGCTATAAATACTATCTTGGTTGTTAGGGGAGACGGGAAAAGATAACATTTTTTTTCAAACACTTGTCGAAACGTGGCTCATTGGCCAGTCTCGCTGATATACACACTTGGGAGCGTTAGTTCGAGACCACTTGTTTAAATGATCTTGATAAAGCATCAGTGCGTTGAAGCCAGCTATATTTTGCTCAATAAAAGCCTGGAAGATAAGCAGATGGAAATTTGTGCCAGTTTGTGCCAGAATTCATTGCTAATCAACGTATCTGTGTTTATTCGTATGAATTGTGGTAAGCTTGAACCATTTAATATCTTTTAATGAAAATTGAATGTGAATTGTTGATTTATGCCTGTATATATATATGTGTAGTTCAGTGGCAAACGTGAGGTAAAGCCTAAAATGCTCCAGCCTGAACAGAGGGTGTCGGAGAGAAGTAAAACGGCATGGAATGGCCAAACAGTACACTGACCCCTGGATGATTGACTAGAAAGAAATAATGCTGGAAGTGCAGAGGCGTAGTAACCATTAAGAAGGGTAATACTGGAATAAAGTATTTCAGATGAAGCTGACTGTTGGCCTAACGCTCTGAACGCAATGTTTGTGATGTATTGTGATCAGTGTAAAAAGAAAATATAAATTAGTTATGAAGTAGAAGGTACATCCTTCTTGATTTCAGGGACCGTGGACTTGATGGTACTGAGCAGCACCTGGTCAGAGCTTTGCTGAATCCAGTGTCGGACAGCATACTCCTTGGTCCTTTTAGCTATCAGTGAGGTGTCTCCAGAGTCCAGAGGAGAATTCGAGCAGAGGAGTCCTTTCCTGCCGCCATCACGCCAGATAAGCTAACTTGGCCAGCTGAGCTCAACATTATGTCCCCTCATCTTGAAATGACTTTATAAAATTAACATTAAGAGGGGAATTTACTTGTCTTAAAATCAGGAACTGTGAACATCTCCAATACTGGTCCCTAAAGACAAACTATTGAAGTCATGATGACAAATACCAACAGAGCTTGAACAAAACAAAACCAGTATTACCTCATTTTACTACTACACAACTGACACACATAGAACATTTGTAATAATATATGTCACTACAATATTCATATTAAATACATTCTGTACATAACTTGTAATTTAAATTGATTGTGATTCCTGGTTCCCTTGTAGTTGAATCAGGACACATATTCATTCATGCCAGTAATGAATACATATTGTTATTCGAAAGTTTATCAGTGACTCTTTTAAGATATCTTTGTAGAGTGTTATATGTATGTGAGTGTCACAGTGTTGTCAAGAGTAGTGGATTAAATTAAATTGTTTATCTGTCTGTTGTTGTGACTTACACTTCACCATACTCATACCCTAGACACATAACGTAGCATCACACTATTCCAGAATAATTCTGACTGAGATATATAGATATGTGGTAGCAAGTAAGGTTATCTATAATACACTACTCTTAATAGATATAGATACCTTCACAGCTGATCTCAGTCAGTACACTAAGTTCCCTATAAGTATTTATAACATCCCACTTCACCACAGTTTGGTTATCGCCCACACGACGGCTAAGAGTTCGCGATCAACCGTAGAGTACTTCACTTCTGGTGGTTTCAGTTTTCGTGACACGTACAAGTTTGGATGGAGGATGTCGTCATGGTATTGGAGCAAACATGCGCCAATTCCGTAGTTACTCGCATCTGTACGAAGAATGAACTTTTTAGAAGCATCAATTAATCTCAAAATAGGTGGATTTGAAAATATAGAAATTATTTGCCGAAAAATTCTGTCACAT
Source organism: Oreohelix idahoensis (assembly GCA_024509875.1). Lineage (NCBI taxonomy): Eukaryota > Metazoa > Mollusca > Gastropoda > Stylommatophora > Oreohelicidae > Oreohelix > Oreohelix idahoensis. The sequence goes on along the minus strand of JAMPIV010010871.1, from coordinate 264,208 downwards.
TCGTCAGTCCTTGTCACTTTCACTGGCATGTTCTTCTTTAGTAATGAGGACAATACAGCAGTGATGGATGACAAGTTAGGTACGAATCTACTGTAATATTGGACTAGACCGAACAAGCTTCTCACTTGTTTCTTCGTTTGAGGAACGGAAATGTTTAAAATTTTTGAAACTGTACTGGGTAATGTTCGGATATATCCAGCTCCAATAATGTGACCCAAAAAAGTGATCTCATGAAATGCTACCTGTAATTTTGTAGGTTTAGCAGTTAACTTGTACCTTCTCAAGGTATCAAAAACGTATCCAAGACCCAAAAATGTTCCTCAAAAGATGAACTAAACAAGCATATGTCATCTATATATGTAATAATGTCTGGTCTACCTGAAAAAATGTGTCGCATCATGCGAACAAAGGTAGCTGGAGCGTTAACCAGCCCAAAAGGCATCACGTTCCACTGGTATAGACCTAGCGGAGTTGAAAACGCTGTGTAGTATTTTGCTTTTTCGGTTAGTGGTATCTGCCAATAACCTTTAGTTAAGTCTATCTTAGTAAATATAGTTGCTGTCGATAGACGTGGCAGTAAGTCATCGAGAAGTGGATGTGGTTCGCTATCAACTATCGTTTGTGCATTTAATTTTCTATAGTCGACGCATAGTCTAATGTTATTGTCCTTCTTTCGGACAATAACTAATGGAGAAGAAAATGGGGAATTACTAGTTTCGATAATTCCTAAAGATAACATCTGTTCAAGTTCCTTAGTAGTTTTAGTAAGAAAGTGTATAGGAACAGAATAAGGATGTACCCGAATTGGAGTATCCTCGTTAAGAGTGATGTCATGATTAATGACTGATGTGCGACCTGGAACATCGGTCAACACATCTGGATAAGATTGTAGCAGATCAGCAATCTTTTGATGCTGTTGCGGTGTAACCGACGAAGAGATGGTTACGTCCCGCCAAGATTCGCTAGATTGTACTACAGGTACAGGTAAAGCTAACTGTACCTCAGGAAAAGAAGATTCTTCTTCCTGGATAACGGATAAATTAGAATAGTGACATGTAGGTCTGAAAGTGTCATCTAATTCATGAAAAATAGCTTGTAGATGTTCAGGTCGAGTATGAAATTGCTTGAGCATATTTATGTGAAATATTTTGTGATGTCCCTTAATGTCCAGGACATAATCAACATCAGAAATCTTATTGATAACCTGGTAAGGACCATTCCACGAGATTAGTAGTCTATTATTGTTATGTGGCAATAACACATAAGCTTGATCTCCTGGAAATAATTGACGTAATCGTCTATTACTGTTTTGGAAAGTTCTAGCTTTCTCTTTCGCAGCCTCAGATGAAGCTGTTGCCATTTGACAGGCATCAATAATGTTATTCCGGAGATTAATTACATATTCATAGGATGACTGAGTGTCCTGAGTCATCTCAGAATCGATTAATAAATCTTTTATCAGTCCCATAGGACCTCTTGGAGGAGCGCCAAAGACTAAATGAAACGGAGAGAAGCCAGTTTGTTCATTTGGCACCTCTCGATAAGCGAATAACACCGCTGGTAGCACTCTGTCCCAGTCCTGTGGATGGTTAACTGTAACTTTATGTAGCATTTGTTTGAGTGTACGGTTAAGTCTTTCTACAGCACCATTACTCATTGGGTGATAAATGCTGCTGAGGTTTCTATCTATTTGCCAAGTCTTCATTACCTCCGTCATAGTCTCAGATATAAATTGAGAACCATGATCTGACAAAAGTTTTCTAGGAAAACCTACTCTAGAAAAGATCAAGTGTAGTGCATCAGCTACATCTGTGGTGGTGGTTGTTTTTAATGGGATGGCTTCTGGCCATCGTGTGCATAAATCGATGCAAGTGAGAATAAACCTATGTCCTCTGGCTGATGGTAAAAGTGGGCCAATGATATCAATGGCCATTTTGTCGAAAGGTCTCACCGATATATCACAAGCCTGAATAGGCGCCGTGTGAAAGGCTCCCCGTGCTTTCACTTCTTGGCATATCGTACAGGAGCGTACGTACTGAGAAATATCTCGTGATACTCCCGGCCAAAAAAAAGAAGATAATACTCGTGAACGTGTACGAGTATAACCCATGTGACCTGCACACTTAGAATCATGTGCATGTTGAAGTATGTACCGCCTAAAAGCAAAAGGTACCATGACTTGTTGTCTTATCTGAGTTTTATCCATAAAACATCTTAATAAAATGTCATTTTTAATACTAAACCACTGACTATAATTTATGTTCCTAGAAAGATTGTCATCTTTGTTGACCAGCGTAAAAAATTTTGTTAGTGACCTGTCTTCCCTCTGTTTTTGCAGCAAATGATACTCGGTCAATAGCAGAATGAATCTCGATATTTTCATGATCATTTGTTTCCTTGTTTTCCGTGTCTATAGTCTCTAATTGTTTTGTATGTGCTCTGGTTATTGCTGCATTTCCGATGTATAGATTATTTTTTTCCCATTGAATAATCTCATCTGGTGTGCAATCTTTACTCCCGTGTATGCATCCCACCATAAGGTCGGCAATTGGGTTTCTTAACATGCATGCTTTAACATTGCCTGTGAAGAAAGGTGTGTCAATGTAAATAATAGCTGTTGGATAATATTCTATGGTTCCCCCAAAAGTCATGCACCTGACATGTTCTCCAGTTGCACAATTTGGATGAACAAGTGTCTGACGGATTCCGATCGTGGTCGATCCCGAATCTCTTAAGACTGAGACGATGGATCCATTAACTTTTCCTCTGTTGAAGATCAGTGATCCTGTTCCGTCATTGACTGCTAGACTGACTTCTGGTAGAATATGACCGCAGTTCAGAACTGTCTCTTTTGCTTTCTGAAATATAAGATTACATGTTGGGCAACTATTTGCCACGTTATAATTCATTGCAAAACAAGTAGACGATGACTGTATTTTGTTATCAGTAGTTGAACTCTGAACCCTAGGGGTTGTAGCAGTAGTAACAGCTGCCCCTGTATTATGGTTATAAGTTGTCGATCTACGAGAATGAGAACGATGACGAGAATAATTAGATGAATTATCCCGTTGTCCTCTATTGTAACTGTTATCTCGATGTCTCGAGTTATAATTATCGCTATTGTTCCACTTGTAATCATTATTATAGTTATATGATCGATTATAACTTGAGTTACGTGGATTACTGTTATTTCTTGACTGAGGTGAATAGTTTCTGGTTTGTTGTCGTCCTCTATTAAAGTTATTGTTAAAGTTATTCTGTCCCTTATGAAAATTAATGTCATAGTTTCCTTTGAACCTACCCCCTGTCTACACTGTGTGTTCTAGGTTTGTTATGATTATGATATGCCCTATTGGAGGCTACAGGAAGTGGTTCTCTTATCAATGTGCCAGAAATATTAGCATTCGGATGAGCTGTGCAGTAATTTAAAGAAATTTTTTCTAACTCATCAATAGATTCTGGTTTTCTTTCTTGCAGATAAGCAAAGAATGGTGGGCTGACAGACGATAATACTTTATCCCTCAATAACAAATCGACTAACTTGTCGTAGGATTTGTTGACACCTGCCAGTTCAACCCATCTGTTAAAAGTATTGCGTATGTTAGCAATAAAACCTGTGAAATCTCTATTGTTATCTGGCAACAAACTTTTAAAACGCAATCTACATGCCTCTTCGTTCAAGTGGAAACGACGTAGTAACAACGTCTTAATGGCCTCATAGTCTGTTGATAGTGTTGGATCTATATTTTGTGCTGCACTTGCAGGTTCGCCATCTAGAAATTCCTTAAGTTTCAGTGCCCAGCCGCTTTGTCAAGGTTATTCACCTTACATATGTCCTCAAAGCGCGCGAGCCACGATGAAAGGTCATCTACGTGTAACTTGAATGGAGGCAGCTTAAAGTAATAATTACCTTTAAGTCGTGTGGATGAAGATCCAGATTGAGCAGTATCATTTTGGGTTGCTGCAGCGCCCCTGTGAATTAAGTTTTGCTGTTTCTAATTTAAGTCGTTGCAATTCCATTTCTTGCTGCAGTATGATTTCTTGTCGTTTCAATTTATTCTCTTCTTCAATCCGTAGGATTTCATCTCTTGCTATCTTTCTTTCTTCTTCTTGTCTTAATTCTGCCTTCTTTTCCGCCTGTTTTCTTTCAAGTTCTTCCATCTCTGCTTTAGCAATGGCTTTCTTTTCCTCCTCTTCTGCCTTATATTTTGCAAATTCAGCCAATGCATAAGCCTCGAGAAGTTCTCCTTTTTTTCCCAAAATCTTTACCATTTTTAATAAAATAGTCTAAGTTAAGCATCTTGACGTTAATATTGTACGTAATGGTTATGTAATAATCACCAATAAATTTTAAGTAATTATTATACTTATTCAATTTATGAATAGTCGATATAAACAATCATAATATTATTGAACTTAATCTGGGAATGTTCAATTTAATTAATTGTAATATTATCTAACTATTATTTGTAGATTCCATACATAGACATACTATGTTGGGAAAATATTACATATATACTCGTTAATATATCATAAATAGTTATGATATTTATCTATTTCGGGTGCTGAATTACTATCATGCACCTAATAATAAATAGTATTATTCCTCAAGTATTATATCATTCAGTCAGTGATATGTGCTAAGTAAATCATTTAGTAATGGAAAAAATGTACCAAATAATATACACTATGTCCTTTATATGCAGGACAGACTAAAAAGTCAAATTATTTTATAAATATATATTATTATTATATTATGCCTTAATCATGAGCCATTTCTTGGACTACCACTGCAAATTGGTGCAAAGTCCCTAATTCTCCTTAAAAGTCATTAAATTTTAATTATATTCATATACACTCTTATTAAGCAAGAAATTATATTATTAGTGTTAAATCATGAACAGATGAAATGAGGACATACGATACGATGGGTAAACCAAGGATAAACAAACCATATTATCACGAAACAAGACGTTTCTACAATAAAAATTGATATTATGAAACCAAATCTGCAAACCGGAAATATAGAGTAGGGTGAAGGTTAACTGAATATAGAGTTAAATCTGCGTACACAAAAATTAATGACGCAAACATGGACTCATTGACGGTTATACAAAAAAAAATGAACTGAATAATAGCAAGATCAGAAAGAACAAGATAGATTACTAACATTGTTACCAAACTAAATAGAATTTAAACTGAATACGATAAAATACACCGATTATTTCACCAAACTAGACATCTAACATATACTGTGAATTAAATGCAGTCCCGAACGAAACAAGCCCCGGAAATGTCATCGACGCGTTCTCCGCGAAATGCGATTTAATTCACTACCCTAAAGACCGTTCAGAATGAATATCGGCAATCCGTAGAGCCATAATTTATTCATTCTGAATCTCCACTCCAACCTCCCACAAATTAGGCACAGCACAAACAATGAAAACAAATATAACGTGCATATAAAATATATAGAACGGACATGCCTGCAAAATGTGAATTAGACTCAGTGATGTTTCTTATGAATGACAACAGTCACGAACTGAGACTTATCTTTTAACCCGTCGTCCGATGCGATCTTCACCAACGGCCTAGACTAGAGGATAGGACTGTTTGCTCCTTGTTGGTAAATAATGTCTTTTCAATCCTATGATCTACTGAGAAGTTGTATTCTTGAATGAAACATTAGGTGAGCTGGCATCGTCCTTCGATCGTTGGCTTGTACACGGAATATTGTGACGTCACTGATTTTTGCATAGTTACACAAGCCACGTCATGTTCGGAATCATGTGACTTGAACGTTTTCTTGTAATCGTAAACAGTCCGTGAAAGTATGTAAACAAGAAAAATTTCTTTCTTCCTTCGTTCCCCAGCAATGGCAACCACTTTGTTGCGGGGCTTTGTACGATTCACTTCTTTTATTGTTGTTGCGGCCCCGTCTTCTATTTCAGTGGTCGTTGTGGAAAGCCACCGTTCTCATTGATTCAATAAGCTTCTTAGTTCTGGTCATTTGATTCATTAATTCTTGATCGTGCTATTGTTGGAATAGTTACGCGAATGTGAGTTAATACTTTCTGTCTGTCACAAGGTTTGAACTCAGTATCATAATTGTTGAATTTGTAACTTCAATGAACGTGATAAGTCTCTTCTCGAGTCCACACAATTTTTAATATACATTTCAAACAGTAGACAGTCCATGGAGGTTGATTATGAAAACATTATATATTAGAATTGAATCATACATCATAAATGCTATCCATGCATTATAGTCCTGGTCCAATAATATGCAACACTATAGTCAGAACGTCGTAACTATATGTACGCGCGGTTGGGACATCCAACGGCCGACAATGAGATTAGACGTCTGGCGATATAAAACGAATGTGGACCATAATTTCATCCTTCCTTGACTTTAGTTAAAATTACTAACCTCGATACATTCCTCTCTTCATAAGAATATCGGACTGACCCATGTCCGTACTGCAATAACATATGTGCGGCAATATCATGCCTACCACTGGAAGGATTATAGGACACGTCTTATCCGTTTGACGGTCATCTAAGAAAAGGGTGTGGTAACCTAGTCACGGTGCGTGACATACCAACGCATACACGTCATAATCAATCGTGTGTATCGCGTACACTAACTAACAATTATTTACATTATATTAAACGTAGTCACCTATTAATCTTATGCTGTTAACCTCTAGCAGACCATGCCAATAAAATACCTTAACACAGACAGAGGGCTACAGATCATAGACCAAAGCAGACTCTTGGGAAAGTTCAAACTGTGGTGCCTCCAGTTCATGTTGATACCGAAATTGCTGTGGCCACTGCTTATATATGAAATAAGCACAAGTACAGTCGAAGCTATAGAGCAAAAGGTCAACAAGTTCATGAGAAAGTGGCTAGGGGTACCACCAGGTCTGTCAGATGTAGCACTGTACTGCAAAAAGTCAAAACTTCTGCTTCCTTTCAAGTCAGTTGTTGAAGAGTACAAAGTTGGAAAGGCAAGGCTTGCAATGATGCTACGCGAGTCAGCTGATGACGTGGTTAAGTCCATTCAGCCTACACTGAAAACGGGAAGGAAGTGGAGAGTGGAAGAAGCTGTTGATGCTGCCCAAGAGTCACTCAAACTGAGGGAGGTAAACGGATACACACAGACGAATAGACGGGGATTTGGTCATGGAGACATCCGCTGGTGGTCCAAGGCATCAAGCAGGGAGCGCAGAGACATGGTTGTTCATGAGATACGAGAGGCTGAGAATGATAAGAGGTTGCAAAAAGCAGTGCAGCAGGTCCAACAAGGCCAATGGACTACATGGGAAGGAGCCCTGCAGAGGTCCTTGACATGGAATGATATATGGCATATGGCACCTCTTAGGCTCAGCTTCGTGGTTAGATCAATGTATGACCTGCTGCCGTCGGCCACCAACCTTGTGAAATGGGGAAAGTCGGATGATGAGCAGTGCCCCCTGTGCCAGGGGAGGCAGACACTCGAACACGTGCTCTCAGCGTGTAAGGTGTCATTAGGGCAAGGGCGATACACCTGGCGCCATAACAAAGTGCTAAATGAGCTTGCTGCGACAATAGATCTAGCAAGGATGAAGGCGAACAGCAAACCCAGGCCGAGCATCGCAAATACATACTTTCTGAGGGCAGGAAAGTCAGCACACCCCAAACCGAGTAAACCAGGTAGCAGTTTACCATCTCTTCTTGATTGTGCAAACGACTGGGAGATGGCGGTAGACCTACCTGGACGAGGGGCATATCCAGAGAGTATCAGGAAATCGCGGAGACGGCCGGATATAGTGCTTCATTCTTCTTCAACGCTTCAGGTCATACTGATTGAACTGACCGTGCCATTTGAATCCAGATTAGACGAGCAACATTCGTTCAAAGCGGCCAAATATAGTGATCTGGCCGCGGATCTGAGACACGAGGGGTTCACTACAAGGGTCATGGCTGTTGAAGTGGGCGCAAGAGGGCTTGTGGCTGCATCAATGTATGATCTATTGAAACTGTTGGGGTTGAAGGGACAGGCGAGAACAAGGGCACTGAAGAGGCTTAGTGAAACTGCCGAAAAGGCATCAGGCTGGCTGTGGAACAACCGCAATGGGCAATGGAAATCGTGACAATAAACGCTGCGGTACAGAAAACACCAGGAATTTTTCTAAGTCCACAAAACGCTGAGTTTTGTGGTGTACTAGTGAGCGGGCTGTGACTGAGGGGCAACAGGCGATGTATATTATAGGAGGTGTCAGTGTCAGAATTTCAGTGGCTAGGCTCGGCGGCTTCGCGATGGTGTCTCAGTGTGTGCGACGGAACGAACGGAATAATTTGTCTTCTCTTTGTTACTTTCACAATTGCCTCCACGGCTGGCGGAGTTGTGGATTAAAGTTGCTACCATAAGTGAAATGGGTTCATTTTCGATACAAGACAACAGGAGGCTGAGACGCTTGGGAGTCATGACCCAAGTGGGCCCGCCCCCCTTAGAGTGTAAAGGAGTATACTGGGCCGAAACACTTGTCTGATGGGGGGACTTCTTCTGATGATCAGATTGCCTCCTGTTGTATCGCTCTGTAAAGAGTTTCCTATCATAAATTTTCTATCACCACCATCAACATTATTTTCGATAATGTCACTTCGAGTACGAACATGTACTCAATCATGTACATACCCAGGAGCTTGAGCTCTGGTAGTATCACCTCTGACAGTATACGCATGTCGATTATTCTCCCACCTCAAAATATTATATTCAGTATAATCAGATAGTCGCGGAATATAGATTAACATCATCCCTGTTACTGCTATTGAAAACAGCTATACCATAAACATGAATATACCATACGGGTATCTAAGCATACTGCTGCAGTGGAATAATAATCCACTGTACCCCCACATGTAATACATTGGATCACATCTCCAATGTAATCCGTAGGGTCCACCAATGAACCTCAAACCCCTACAGTGGCAGTCGTAGTGTCCTTAAGAATAGAATTGGATGAGCATAAAATACCCATCAGGCTGAAATAGAAAATTACATTTAGAATAATCAGCACTGTTTTACAAGCATATACCATAATCATTATCATTCTACAATAAAGTATTATAATCTAGATGCACAACAGCATTACAATCTGTGATGAGCGAAATGATGTATCAAGACAATGGTCTTGAAAATAAGCACCGTTGTCACGATGGACCACCGTACGTGCATCCTTATTTGAATAAAAATAAACAAGTGCTTCCCTAAGATTGAAATGGTTGATAGGTAAAAGACGTACATATTTTACGTCCGCAGTGAATTGAAAAAATTCACCTAGTGCCTGCCATGTAGTATCTGGTGGCAGATTTCGCACTAGCAAGGTGCGTGAATAAGCACCTCTAGTCACATGAAACCCATGGTCAGGTTTATTTCTCTTGTATTTCATATCTTTATTGTAGGGTGGATCATACTGACTGGGCTGAGTATGACACCCATTTCCATTCAAACCTACAGGTTTAGAGCATGTTGTAGCAGACAACCTGACAGGCATAGTTATGCATTTTTTTTCCAGATGCACTGGTATTAGTAGGACTATGTAAGTGTTTAACATTTGTATCATTAGCATTAAGAATATCATTATGATCACTAGCAGCAAACTTAGTGCCTTATTCAACAACATCATCCATACTCCTAAAGAGTAGAGGCACTGTAACCATGCTGTGTACAAAGAGGATGACGAACAGTACCAACATCAGCATTGACTGTTTCTTGACGACAAAGCTGTGTATATCGATCCTTATCAAAATATGTGGAACCAACATGAACGACATCAGTCACGTTAGGATCCCATTGAACATTCTGGTCCGTCCCTTTACGACTCAGGATCTGCACGTGTGTAATGTTTTTAGTCATGATGTTAGGGTTCTCAGACCAAGATGCAACCTGATTCTGTTGATTAAGGGATACATTTTTCCCTGTGGGCATTGGAAGACTTGCTAAACCGTTTGTCATACTGTTTTTACTGCTGCTGGCATGCCGCCAAGACTTACTCTCAGAAGAGGCAGTATTAATGTGACCAGAATCATTGGTATCAAAGTGATGTCGAGGGAAGTTGTACCTGCCTCGACAAGATCTTTTCACTTTTTCAGGTTGAGGTGACCTGTTTATACCACACCCAGTACCACTAGCGTGTTGTACACTAGATTTCACATAACTAGTGTTTGACAATAAATTGTTGTTTATCAGAACATCAAGTAAACCATCAACTCTCTTTCTAGCTTTAGCAATTTCTAAATCTTTGAATGCAATTTCTTCACTCTGCCTCTTTGTTGCGTACATATCTGTCCTCAATAGGCATTAACAGATAAATGTAGTCCCAGGTCCTACTTCTGTTATAGATATGTACACACCAACTCAGTGATGAGTATTATAGTTTATTGCGCACGAGAACGCACATTTTTCATATTTAAAAATTAGCGCGTTTTGGTTGTCAGAGAGAAGGAGATGACGTATCTCGCTGATGGAAGAAAGCAGGATTCCTTTTCCAGACTGTGAGTCTGATGCTTTGTCCTTGATTTCGGACTTAGTGTACTTGCTTGATGACTGGCTCACTGCAATTAAGACATAGCCCTTCGGTCATCCAAGCCAGGTAATGGATTTTATTAATAGATGATATTTTCGTGAGAAATTATTGCGTCTTCCTCCGTTCGTTGACCTCCAGCTGATACCCATATGAAATTAGTATCAGAAAGGATTGTAGTCACAACGTCTATCATAGGAAGCTTTGAAAGTGTTCAAAGTATGAACATTGTGTATTTTTATTATTAATGGAATCTGCGCTATGGAATATTTATAACAGCCGTCTTGAAAGTGTCGGCGTATTATAGAGGTGACTCAAATATTATTACACTGGCTAACAAAAAAAACATTTTTTGCCTATCTATAACATTTCTATGTTTTTCTAGTCAATTTTAATGCGCTGTTTTTAAATCTGCAAACCGTTTTTCTCTATCAGGTCGAGATCTCTAGAAATACGCAATTGAAGTTTTTTAACAACGCATACAGTATTACAACATCATTCGTACAAGAAGTATAACAGTTATGTAGGCTTGAATTTCTTTGCAGTCGACTTTCGTCGGTGAATGGCATGTGGTACATTGCGATGAAGCATCCAACAATAATCGGCAAGCATGGTCACACTCCACTGTCCTTGATAACGTGACTCCATTACGGCGATATCTTGATTGAATCGTTCTCCATGTTCATCGCTGACTTCGCCAAGGTTGTCAGGGAAAAAGTCAAGATGCGAATCGAGCAAATAGATTTTGAGGGACATGTTACAGCCCATAATTCTGTATGCATCTATGCACTGCTTAACAATATGCACATAGTCGACAGATTTGTGATTTCCCAGAAAGTTATCAACGATCGATTTGAATGCCATCAATGCGCGAAGTTCACTACCATGTAACAAGTTCTCGAATTGTTTGTCTGCAATAACTTTCCTAATCTGAGGTCCTACAAAGATACCTTCCTTTATCTTTGCATCTGTGGCCGGGCAGGGTAGGGGGGGTTGCTGTTTAACTCGAGAGTATTAGATTTTGATTACTAGCTAGCCTGCTAGAGGTGATGATTTCTCTCTACAGACTTACAGGATATTACCAGGTTCGGGGACAATCCTCTATGATGTTTTATTTTTAGAGCATATGGTTATTATTTGTGTTGCACCTGCAACGATTAGCTTTGGCATGATCCTTTAATCATTGGTATGATGGCTAACTGCAAACATATGATTCGTCAACAGCATTTGTGTTCAATGAAACAAATGTTTATTCAATTTCCAACAAGAACTGGGTTAAGTCAAATGGTAACCACACCAGATTTGCATAATAGCATGTTGACATTTAATAAACAAGCATAAAAAGTCAATGCATTATTTTAGTGATGCAATATTCCTTATTGCATCTCGTAATCTTTTCAAGTTGCTAAAACATGGCGTGGCTCCTCTATCCTTCTAGTGTTCCTTCGTTTATTTGTTAATGTGGTCTAGATTTCACGTTTTTCTTATCTCTTCATTTCAATGAAGAGCCAAACTTTCTCTTATTCATTAGTATTCCTTAGTTTGACTTTCTCTCAGCTTAAGGACCTTCATTCTTGGTAAAAGGTTCAGATATATGCCTGGGTTTACAATTCTTTACCCAGTTTTCGAGCGTAGCTCCGTTTCAGTTATGACTGTGGGCTCTAACAGTTATTGCATTCAGTATTTAGCAATACTTACAGTTTTCATGAATTCACAAACAAATTATTCTACGTTTCGAAATTACACAGTTGCTTTAATTGTGCGAAGTCAATCTCCTCTATAGAATATCACTGAGCAAAGAGAATTACGTCTTGTCTCCACCGCTCTAAATTCATTACTGACTAAAAAAATGGCTTCGTCTCTTGTTCATTCCGGGGAAAAAAAGACTCAGCCTAACCATTGGTGGGAAATCACGTGACCAATGCTTGGCGTTACGAAGCGAAGCTTAGCCTAAAATAATGCGTGGCTTTTCGAAGCTAACCTGGTTTAATTAAACATCTGCGCCAAGACTTTTTTAATCTTCTGTTTCTATAAAAAATTTATTTTATATGTTAATATAGCCTGTATCTGAAAACTTACGGTATACGCGGTTACATACAGATCCCGGGGCCCTGCAAATGTATCCCGTAGGGAGACATTTGAGTACTATCAATAACAAAAATCCATCCCCAAAAATTTCTAAGTTCAAAAAAATTTTCAGAAAAATTTAAAGTTCAAAAATTTTTCTAAGTCCAAAAATATTTCCAAAAAAATTTAATTTAATTCCTATACTGGGGTCCTATGTCTATATGAGGTCGTCTGCTATGTAAAAAAAACTAGTAGTGGACATCAACTTCAAAAAGTGTAACTTATTCATCACATCATAATATTTTTCACCAAATTTACAAATTGGCAACACTGCCTAACAAAATCTGCAAAACACTCATAAGGTCATCACTAAAAAAAATGTGACGAGTGGCAACACTGGGGAATGAACAATAAACTATCTTATTTGCAGAACTTGGCTGGATTATCATAATCTATTACATTTCATTCAAAAATATAGTTGATTACATTCTCTTGGATGTGGTGGGGGTGTTATCTCTTTTCTGTACTGTTATTTGCTCCATATTAAAAGCCTGCAAGTACTAAAAAAATCTTTTTTTTTTTTTTTTTTTTTAGTGAATGAGCCACTTGCTCATTATTACATGTAGAAAACATCTCTAAACATAATATGCATATTTATCATACGATAATACAACCAGCATCATTTTTATAAGTAATCATTTTTCACAATAAAAGCATTAAAACCTCATGGCTTATCCTTATTTATTTATTTGTATGTTTCCTTGTTATAGACATTTTCCAAATGGTAAGTGTATAAACTCGTTCTAAGTCCGTCACTGTAGAAAATGTTCTATATTACATTTTTTTTTTCTTCAAAATATGTGATGTTTGTCTCTAATATCCGTACGTCTGGTGGTGATCCTGTCCATTAGTCAGTTATTTCTAATCATTCCTTCTTTTCTGTCAATACAGTATTTTTTTTTTTGTGAACTCTGTCCTAGAAATATTATTTTATATATATATATATATATATATATATATATATATATATTTATATATATTTATATTTATATATATATATATATATATATATATATATATATATATATATATATATATATTTTTTTTTTTTTTTTTTCAAAGATCTTCTTTGACTTGCCATACATCAATTTTCAAACATCAAATTATTCAGCAACCAACAGACGAATGTGTTACTATCATATTATGAAATAGAAGGGAAAAGAAAAATATAGTTTCCAAATCATCATGAATTTTCTACATTGGGTTCCGTATTACTTTATTTTCTCTTTTAAGACAACTGCTTATACTTTTGACAATATGTATCCATGTTGTCACTCTCGAGGCATCCTTGTATACAATTTATATTTGTCTCCTTTTTTTTTTTTTTTTTTTCATAACACCAATGTATCATTTATGGTGTACCAATATCATTGTATCTATTCTAGTCCTCCTGTTATCTTGAGAATTCATCCTTAGTAACTCCCTATGTACCTTATCTAGCAATACATTTATGCAAAACACATCAAACAATTATTTATGGAAACATTTAACTGAGATGTAAGAACTTTTGACAATATGAGATGAAAAAAAAATTTTGGGGTCATCACTCAAAAAATGTGACATAGAAAGGAAGAAAAAATATTCAATTGATCGTGAGGAATCTACAATATTCTTATAAGACAAAGTTCCTTGCACTCTGACTACTATTTAACCATATTATTTCTGGTTATCCTTGCATACAGTGTACCATTTCCATTTCCTTTATAAGTCCAATTCATCGCTCATGGTGCTCCAATATTTTAAAATGTGGATCCTTCCTATTCCTCTTATTCTGTACTGGAAATATATCCTTATTAATTGTCCATGTACTATATCTGTGACATGTCTGTCCTTGGGATAACGTTATTTTCTTATCCAATATCCTCGGGGTGAGCAAATCTCAGTATGTCCAATTTCATCAACCATTTATTTATTTTCTCTCCTGTAATTCTGGGTATGTTATGAGTATAGTACATTGTCAATTTATTCTAACTATCTTACAACATTCTGTAATTCGTGATAAGGAATAGTCATTTGTTATACAACAATGTTCATATTACAAAGGCAATGAGCAAAAATCAAAAAAAAAAAAAAAAAAAAGATATCTTCTCCAAAAATGCGGATGTATCTCTATTTCCTTTACCTCTGGGTGTAGCAATTATTCAGTCATTATTTTTTTTCTCCATTATTTAATCTCCATTTTGTGTCCTTAGTACCTGTGGTTCCATGGGATTATCATAATTCATTTATGTCTCTTGTCTACTGATAATCCTTCAATAATGACTTCAAATATGGTCCTCATATGTGCAACAATCATCTGCTCTGATTTGTTCCATGGTATTCATCAAATATTCTATTATATCCTTGTCTTATCTCGTAACCACGAAAGACTAAGATTATTCCTCCTCCAATGTTAATGTGGGGGATTTTGTGCATCAACATTTCAACAAAATCTCAGCTGTGACAACATAAAGTTTCACCTTAATATAAAAATGTCATCTTCATCATACATAACCTGTTGCTTCTTCATCTCATGTGTCATTAGTGGTTATCATGCGGTAATGGGGTATTTCATTTGCTAGGTCAGCATGTGCAAATGCTATTTCTTTAACATGGGCAAAGGCATCATCAACAAATAGGTGCAATTTGTTCAATCTGGGGTTAGCATATACTAATGCTCTCAAGGGATTCTTCATTTGCAGAAATTCAGCATGCGCAAATGTCATTGGGGTATTTGTGATAGGCAGTAAAATTTTTGACAGTACTAATATACATCTGGGTCTAAAATAATAATGTACATTTGAAATAATCCTGTGGAGAAAAATAGCATAACCTACAATACTAGTTTTGGGTATGAATTATGTGCTGTTGAGAGATGTCATAGTATGAACAGTATGATTGATCAAGGTGATAGATATAAAGGAGTTTAGCATAATATAGATCAAAGAAATATTAGTATGGGGTAAGAAAACAAAACTACTGGTGTACAGTGTCTGCATGAAAATACAGGACTCTGGATCTGCAAGGACAAGAAGTCTGGTGAATGAAACATGGAATATGATTCGTTTCAAAAGTAGAGATCAATGTTACAACAGAATAGTATGACACATGTGTTATAGGTAAAGTTGTGTAACATTCTGAATATCAAAAACTGTCTGACTAATAAGGGTGTCTGTAAACAAAGAACATTGTATCATCTGTGTCATCTTTATTTCAATAATCCAAATAAAATGTCTAACTAGAATCCTCCGTGGGCTGGTCTTGATTTCTTTCTGGGCATCATTATTCTAAGGCTGGAAAAAATAACTTTCTCAGTGAGGCTTTGACATCTTAGTCTGTAAGCAAGTCATTTGAACTGTCCAAGACTGAAAATAGAGTACATGGGGAGAGTTAGTACATTGTTAAAAATTAAGTGCACATTCGCGGTGACGGTACATGGGATGGCATGTACATTGAAGACTTGAGGGGCGTGTCTCAGCAAAGTTTTAGTAGTTCCTTCAGTTTCTCTGCCATCTCTAACCTTGCAATGTCCCGACTGCTTAGGCGAGCATCATACTGAGTAGCAGTGGTGACGGGTGTGATAGGCGACGACACTGCATTTGCTGATTGTTGGGACACTGAGGACATTGACGAATGCGGTGATGGCTTAACATCTTTTGATTGCGGTGATGGTTTCACTGTGGTAGGGGTTTGTATGGCTGGAACATCTGTTGGTTTTGAGGCAGGTATATGTTTCGCCTTGATTTTTCTTCTGACCTGGTTGTGCTGAACGTTAGCACCGGTTACAATGGGCACAGTAATTTGCACACTGTTGTTTTTGACTAGTTGAGATGAGGCTAACACTTCTCGGCTTGGTTTTGGAACATGATTGCGTTTCTTCAGAATCTTTCGTCTGATATAGTTGTGCTGTATACGCGGAATTTTGTTGCTAGGGATTGAGTCATCAGATTCTGTTTTATAGGCGCGTTTGACGCTGGAGCTGACTGGTACAAATAATGTACTATCCGCATCACTGGTTTCAATGGAACTAGCTGTATCAATGTCTGTTTCTTGTTGGTATAATTCTACCATTTTTCTGTCATTATGTTCGTTGGGGTCTGACAAAGCTATGCTGTCTTGTTCTGTTTCGTCTCCATAAAGATCGCTGGTATATGGTTCAACAATCTGCTTGGGTATAGTTTCTTCAGGATCTGATTGTTTTGAACGAGCAATCTTGTTCTTGTGGTATAGCAGTGTTTGGTTTTCACTAGTGTTAAAACTAGAACTGCCTGAACTGGGGGTGTGATAGGTATCAGCTGACGATTTATCACTGCGGGAGTAAGTTTGAGTGTGGATATAAGGTGCTTGGTTGTTGTCATCGTGTGACGTCTGAGGCATTATTTCTTCATTTCTAATGCGCAGGTCTCTGTCCTGGAGTCGATTACGCAATTCAAGTGGTGGGATATCTTCTTCGCTTTCGGACGAGTCTCGTTGTTGTCTTGCTCGATGTATTTCATCTGTGGGTGGTCTGGGTATGTGGTCGTCTTGGTAAAATTCAGAGTCTGTCGTCTCTGACTCTGATATGTCAGACGAATCTGTGCTGGATGGATTATAATTTAGGGTGGCTTTTCTGACTGGTCTTGTATTTGTCGTCAGAGGCGGAATGGGCCGGTGATTATCAATTTTTATTTGTTTTACGTGAGCTTTTGTTTGGTGTTGTTTCTCTTCATTCCAAATAATGAAGTTTACAGGCGTAGTTTGTTTCATGATTTTGTAGCCATCTAACCATCGGTCATCGAATTTTGAACTGCGTACATGTTTCTTGTAGTATACTCTGTCTCCTATTTTGTATGTTGGTAGCTTGGCTGATTTATCATGTTGTTTCTGTTTCTTGTGAAATGCCTTCTGCGTATTTCGTTGTGCAATCTGGTGAGCTTTATACTTTTCTTGAAGGATTATTTCGATGGGGTCTTCTCCCATGTATTTTCTTTGTGGGCGAAGTAGGTTGTCTAACGGAAAGTTTGGTTCTCTTCCGTATAGCATGAGAAAGGGTGACATTCCTGTGGTATCGTTCACGTTTACTCGGATGGCTTCAAGAGCTTGGTTAATGTATAGGTCCCAGTATTGGTGGTTCCCCTTGATATATTTGCTAATAATATCATGTAGGGTGGCGTGCATGCGTTCATTTCTGCCATTTGCATTTGGGCAATAATAAGTGGTTGTAGTATGCTCAATATTCAGCTGGTGTAAGGTGGCTTTAAATGGGTTACCTATAAACTGTTTACCGTTGTCTGAAATGATTCGTTTTGGACAGCCATGCCTGGGAATGAATTCTTGTAAAAAAATTTGCGTGATGGACTGCGATGTGGCATCACT
Source organism: Oreohelix idahoensis (assembly GCA_024509875.1). NCBI lineage: Eukaryota > Metazoa > Mollusca > Gastropoda > Stylommatophora > Oreohelicidae > Oreohelix > Oreohelix idahoensis. The sequence continues at coordinate 246,176 of JAMPIV010010871.1, read as the reverse complement.
GAGTGGGTAACTTTCTGGCCAAACAGAGTATTGGTCAACTATGTGCAGGAGGTATTTGTTGCCTGATTGGGTGAGTGGGTAAGGACCTGATAAGTCAATGCTCACTGTTTGCATGGGGTAATGGGAAGGTTGCATTTCTTGAAGGGGAATTAAATGTGGCTTCATGTTTCTCAATTTACATGTTCTACAGGTGGCTACATATTCTGTAATGTCCTTGTAGAAAGTTTGCCAATAATACCTTTTCTTTATGACATCAATTGTTTTGTCTCTTCCCATGTGCCCGTTGTTATCATGAAACTGTAGCAATACTTCTGGGACTAGATGTGCTGGAATGACTTTTCTTAGTGTCCCTTCTTGTTTCTGATCAATATAGTATAGAATTCCATCCGTTGGGTGTACTGTAAAATCTTTACTTTTTGTTGGGTTTTCTTTCACGTATGTGAGCAGCTTGACAATTTCTGCATCTTTCGCTTGTTCTACTCTCATGTCAAACATCTCTTGGCTTTCTTCTTCTACTTGAGTGGCGGAATCTGAGGTACTTCTTCGACTTGATGAAGTAATTTCATTAATTTCTTTAGCATTATCGTCAATCTCTGAGGATGTGCCATCATTTTTGACTCTATTTGTTTTCACTTCAGTTTCATCATCATATTTAATCCTGGATAAGAGGTCTGCACAGGTGTTCATTTCGCCTGGGATATGTTCGATAGTGGTGTCGTAGGACTGTAAATTCATTGCCCATGTCTGTAACTTCTTTGGCTGTTCTTGTGTTTTGGTGAGCCAGTTAACCAAAGGTTGATGATCAGTTCTTATAATGAGTTTAGTTCCTCTGACGTAAAAGTCAAACTTTTGTACTGCATAGTGAATAGCATATGCTTCTTTCTCAGTGGTGGTCCACCGTTTTTGTGACTTTGACAATGCGTGGGATAGGAATGCAATGGGTTTCTCATTTGGAATGTTTGGTAGGATGGGTGTTTCATCTTCTAGTACAGGTTGGACCAAACAAGCACCAATTGCGTTATCTGAGGCATCGGCGTATAGTATCATGGGCTGAGAAATATCTGGATGTCCAAGCAGTGGGATGGTGGTTAGGGCATTTTTTAGATACTCAAAGGATCTCTGGCAGTCTTCTGTCCATTTGAAGCGTGCATACTTGCGGGTAAGGGCTATCAAAGGCTCTGCTGCTCTGGAGAAATTGATGATGTGGCGTCTATAGTACCCTATTGTACCAATAAATGAGCGTGTTTGTCTCACCGTCTTGGGGCTAGGCATTTCTCTTATGGCTTTGACTTTATCTTCATCAGGTCTGACGCCATGTCTATTGATGACAAAGCCTAAATATTTTGTTTCTGTCTTTAGAAACTCACACTTCGACAGTTTTAACTTTATTTGGTGATGCCTGAGTCTATCAAACACTGTTTCAACCTTGCGGAGGTGGTCTTCCATCGTGCCTGCGGTATGTATCAGGATATCGTCTATGTATGCCAGGGCAAATGGATGTAGACCCTTTAACACTTCATCCATGAGTGACATATATGTTGCTGGAGATCCTTTTAGACCAAATGGCATAACATTCCAAAAAAAACTTCCCATATGTGAACAGAATGTGGATTTCTGTTTTGCCTCAGGTGTCATGGGGATGCACCAAAAGCCTGACCTTGCATCAAGTGTGGTAAAGTATGTAGACTTTCCTAACGTCGCAAGTAGATCGTCTATCCTGGGGAGGGGGTAGGAAATGACTTTTGTGATTTTGTTAAGGGCACGGTAGTCGCAGCAAAAGCGACTGGAGCCGTCTTTCTTTGTTACGATCACTATGGGTGAGGACCATTGGGAACGGGATCTTTCGATGATTCCTGCCTGTAGCATTTCATTTATAGACCTTTCCACGAGTTCTCTATTTTTCAAGGGCGTATGATAGGGTTTCATATGTATTGGCTCCTCTGTGGTTGTTTGAATGTCCATTGTGACAGTGTTAGTTCTGCCTAATTCCATGTCATTGAGTGCGAATACATCTTGGTGCTTTTCTACAAACGTTTTCAAACGTTGCTTATTATCTTCTGTGGCATTCAGGGTTGCAAGTAACTGAGCTATTCTCTCTCTGTATTTATGATCTGCTATGATATCTCTGGTCTGTCTTGATGCCTCCGTTTCATTCCCATAATTTTGGGACATTTTTCTTGCATCTTGTGAAAATCTCTGCTCCTGGTATGTGGCTTTCTTTTGCGTAGTTCTTTGCCGTTCATTGGGCTGTGCTTGGTACTGTCTCCTCTGCCATGTACTGTGTGCATTTCCATTTGTCACTGCATTTACTGTATATTCATTTCTTATTATATTTCTGGGGTAGTCGTTGTTGTGCCATTTTTTCTGATTATTTCTGTCGTAACTGCGCTTATCCGCGTACGTTACTGTATTTCTTCTGTTTGTGCTATAGGGCTGTCTTCTTTCCCTGGGCGAAAATTTTTCATTCTTTCTGTTTCCAACTTTGCTGCTATAGTATCCTCCTGTGGTATAGTCATATAAGAATTCTTCCTTTTCTTCGGAAATTTCAATTGGTTTTGGGACTTTATCATATCCACCTGTTTTTGAGTTATATTGATACTCCATGGGGCATGTATCACTGTCTTGTCGCTTTGGATATCCTCCTGGCAAGACAATTTCTGTTTCTCTGTTACTCTGTGATATACAGCACTTCATCTTTTCTCTTGGTGTGCTGGGGCGCAAGAATGAGTAATTATAGTCATTTTCATACTGTGGCCTTTCTCTTCTTATGTATGGACTGGTTCGTTTCTGCCATCTGGGTAGGGTATGCTGTGGTGTAACATGACTGTGACTGATGTTACTGCCTTTTTCTGCCTTATAACTGTTTACTTTCCGTGTACTATGGTTATTTGTACTGCGATTTCGTGCATTATGTCCAGTGGGAGTGGTTGAGACAATTTGTGGATGGTCTCTATTGGTTTTGGTTTGTCTTATTGTTGACGTATCCACTTGCGCTACAACTGTGCCTCTTTTTATAGTGGTAGTTTTTTCCTGACATATTCAATATCATGATGGGGAAATCTCTGGACTTCGAGACTTCAGCGATTCCCTCTGTAATTTGCAACAATGGGTCATCAATAATGCTTTCTTCTGCTAGGGGCTGTACTTGAATTGATTGCCCTGGTGTTATGTACTCAGAATTTTTTACTCTGCCTTTTGCTATGACCAGGGAGTTTGGAGCCACCGTTATGGGAGCTGTAATCCTTACTAAAGACGCTATGTGGATATCGTCCTGGAGATCTATGTACGTATTGTTGACTTTGATTTTGTGGAGGTCATAGTATATTCGAACATTGTGTTTGTTAAAAAAATCTCTCCCTAGGATAAGATTTCTAGACATTCCTTTAGTAATGACAAATGGGTGTTCAAAATTTGTTTCGCCTAAGGAAAATTTTAGCCATGCTGTCCCAACTGAATTTAGTCTTTGTCCCGTGACTGAAGCTAGGTGTGTTTTGGACGGTTGAAATCGTACTAAGTGTTGGATCCTCTTGAACAGCTGGAACCTAATAAGGCTGATGGATGCTCCTGTATCTACCAGTGCCCTATATTGTTGGCCCTGTATAGACATGATGCAGGAACTGGGGTCCGGATGTATTTTAGTTCCATCATGCAACATTTCTTCATATTGTATTTTACTGGATGGGCCCACTTGACAACTTGATTACTAGCTAGCCTGCTAGAGGTGATGATTTCTCTCTACAGACTTACAGGAATTTACCAGGTTCGGGGACAATCCTCTATGATGTTTTATTTTTAGAGCATATGGTTATTATTTGTGTTGCACCTGCAACGATTAGCTTTGGCATGATCCTTTAATCATTGGTATGATGGCTAACTGCAAACATATGATTCGTCAACAGCATTTGTGTTCAATGAAACAAATGTTTATTCAATTTCCAACAAGAACTGGGTTAAGTCAAATGGTAACCACACCAAATTTGCATAATAGCATGTTGACATTTAATAAACAAGCATAAAAAGTCAATGCATTATTTTAATGATGCAATATTCCTTATTGCATCTCGTAATCTTTTCAAGTTGCTAAAACATGGCGTGGCTCCTCTATCCTTCTAGTGTTCCTTCGTTTATTTGTTAATGTGGTCTAGATTTCACGTTTTTCTTATCTCTTCATTTCAATGAAGAGCCAAACTTTCTCTTATTCATTAGTATTCCTTAGTTTGACTTTCTCTCAGCTTAAGGACCTTCATTCTTGGTAAAAGGTTCAGATATATGCCTGGGTTTACAATTCTTTACCCAGTTTTCGAGCGTAGCTCCGTTTCAGTTATGACTGTGGGCTCTAACAGTTATTGCATGCAATTCTTAGCACTACTTACGTTTCTCGTGAATTCACAAATCATCACATTCCACATTTCGAAGTTACACAGTTGCCTTAATTGTGCGAAGTCAATCTCCTCTATAGAATATCACTGAGCAAAGAGAATTACGTCTTGTCTCCACCGCTCTAAATTCATTACTGACTAAAAAAAAATGGCTTCGTCTCTTGTTCATTCCGGGGAAAAAAAACTCAGCCTAACCATTGGTGGGAAAATCACGTGACCAATGCTTGGCGTTACGAAGCGAAGCTTAGCCTAAAATAATGCGTGGCTTTTCGAAGCTAACCTGGTTTAATTAAACATCTGCGCCAAGACTTTTTAAATCTTCTGTTTCTATAAAAATTTATTTTATATGTTAATATAGCCTGTATCTGAAAACTTACGGTATACGCGGTTACACATCGCTAACTTGCGGAAACTTTTCTCGAAGATAAGTGGAAGCTTTGATCGTTTTATCTAACGCTTTTACGAAATTCTTCATGAGCCCCAACTTTATATGTAACGGTAGTAAAATGATGCTGTCTTTGTTAACTAATTACATTTTTATGCCCAAGCTGCATACAATCCATGATAGGCCACACCTTTCTTGCATAATGTTCCTGTCTGTTGCGGCTGTCCCATTCACATAGGAAGCAACAAAATTTAGTATACCCAGTCTGCATGCCCGTGAGAATTGCATTGACCTTTAGGTCTCCACAAATCCGCCATTGGTAGTCATTGTACTTTATTTTTTGCCAAAAGTATAGCCATATTGTGATAAGTTTCTTTCATATGAACAGAGTAGGCGACTGGAATTGATGAAAATAAATTTTCGTTATGCAATAACACGGCTTTTAGACTAGTCTTTGAAGAATCGATGAAAAGTCGCCATTCGTTGACTATGTGCTCATGACCGAGGTGCACCATTAGTCCGTTTACATCTTTGTAATAGCAAATGTCATCATCCATCTCAAAGTATTGAACAAGTTCTCTGTGTCTATGACGAAATTTAGATATTGGAGTATTGGGCGCTAAAAGATTCCATTCTTTGAGTCGCGAACCGAGTAATTCCGCTTGTATATGGTAAGAGCGAGATCATGTATTAGATCTGAAAGTTCTGAATGGTTAATTAAGTGAACACCATCATTCACCGTTATATAATTCGAGTCAGAATTAGTTTCTAAAGCAGGTAAACTATCACTTTCTGATGGTTCATTCACGTCCAACGGATATTGTTCTGGTGGAACTTGGATCGGACACGTGATTGGATCATGAGGCACTGGTTTCGAAACCGATTCAATATTTGGATAAACCACCGACTTTCTAGTTTTAAAAGTGAAACCATGGGTATTTGTCAAGCAGAAGTAACAATCAGTAGCGTGATTTGTCGGTTCACGCCATATTACTGGCACTCCAAAAGGCATCGACTTATGCTTCGGCGATTTTCTTAACCAACCTGCCAATGTATTTGCATAAGTCGAACAAACTGCATTTGGCTTCCAAGATTTATTTGCATCATCAACTTTCGAATCGAAATAAAGTTCATATGCTTTCTTTAGTAATGGTGTAAAGTTTTTCTGGTGAACACGATCGGTAAAATATCCGCACACGTAACAGAACAGATCAGCCGAATTTCTACAACTTCTAGAAGCCATATTTCGCTCAGAATTATTTCAAAATACAGTAACTATTTGAAAAATAGCGTAACATATGTCATGCATCTTTTAGCAGTATAAAAAGTAGAATTATTTTGCATTTTATTAATTTTTAATAAGTTATATAGTAAAAATGAAACGGAGCAAATAACGGTTTCCCAAAAATATATTTATTCACAAATATCTTAAGAACCCGATGTGATAGAGATAAACGGATTTCAAATTTGAAATCAGCGCAAGAAACTGACCTAAGAACACTTATTCTTATATAAGAAAGAAAAATGTTGTTTGTCAGTGTTATTATTCGTCTAGGCGTCAATGTTGTCGTCCGTAGACATATATTGAAATCTTCTATTATGTTTAATCGTGAGGCTAACAAAAGCCAGGAATATATTCATACAAGAGACCTCAGATGCAAGGAGACATAATGGGGATCTCACAGTTATTGTCAAGGTCAAATGGACAATTGAATGTCCCTATTTAAATCTAACTGCCTCATCGTTCATATGTACTTTATATATTAATGCACCATGTTCAGTCCTAAGTTGATGGTGGAATACTATTGCGGATCTATCCATGTATATATTTCAAGAACCATACTACGCCATATTTTACCGTCCTATTACGTGATGATTGTCATTCGTCTAAAGAAACTGTTTCGTGTTGTCAACCGTGTCTCGTCAATAAATTTTGCATGAACTTTTCCTCCAACGACTTGAGTATCTACGTATTGGCCTGTTTGTCATGCCTCTTGTTGGAGTATTGAAATTGAAGAAGTTAGACCAATTTTGACTATATATATATATATATATATATATATATATATATATATATATAATATATATATATATATATATATATATATATATATATATATATATATATATATATATATATATATATTCGCGTAAACGTGTATTGGTGGCACTCCTTATTACCATTACGAGTAAAGACATCCTACCATCGGTAATAACCACCGTTACACTCTTATTAACCCTATCAAACTTTAAATTCATACTCTTCTCCTCAATGAGTAATTTCTCAGAGTTAGCCACCTTATGCTGAGTCAAACTTTTTTGTTGACCCTGAAGGCATTTTAGTTTTTTTATTTTCAATATCAAGTGCTGCCACTTTACTCTCCAACTTCACCTCCCACATGGCTCTGTTTTTCCTCGCCACCTTCTTTAACCTCTTTTTAATAGCCTCCACCATATGTGGCTGTAATCGGGCAACTTGAATCTCAAGACCCTTAATTTGACCAACTTGTGCCTTAATTCGTGATTCCAAAGCCTCCTTTGCTTTATAAAATTTATCTTTAAAAGAAACTATCTTATTAGATAACTCATCATCGTTTTTGGTAAATTTTCTCTGAAAGGCTGCAACATTATTCTGCAGTTCCTGCACCTCAGAGTCCAAATCTCTATTCTTCCTCAAGGCAGTCTCCAATGACTCCTTACAATTTATAAAATCCATCTTTAATTATCTAAAATCAGATCTATCCATATCTGGTTGCAACTTTAAAGCTCTCACCTCTTCATTTAACCCATCAATTAATCTCTCCCTGTCTTCAATGATTCCCAACAACTCATTTTCTTTCCAATACCATTCTCCTTCCATTGAGAACTCATCACCTCCTTCATTCTCCACTTCCTCCAAATTCTCCATAATAAAACTTTGAAGAGCTGGTTCCTGGAACCCAGACTTCTTACCCTGCCTGAGAAAATACTCAATGGCAGACATACTTCACCACAAATGTGAACATGGATGGTTCACTAATAATTCAACCATAATATCAACATCATGACCGCTATATCCTCAATAGTTATTACACCACTCTAAAATCACTCTCTGTATGTCGGTATATCTCTATTATCAGTACCTGGAAAATTATTATGTTGCATGATGTTAGAAAGACTTAAATTGCATGCTGACGAAAAGATCAGAGAAGAACAAGCGGGTTTCAGGCCGAAACGATCATGTATTGATCAAATATTCACACTAAGAACAATTATAGAAGAATCAGTGGAAAGGCAATCGCCACTTATTATCACCTTCGTCGATTTTCAAAAAGCCTTTGATAGTCTACACCGCCCATCATTGTGGAAGATACTTACAATCTATGGTTTTCCAACAAAATATGTGAATATAATCAAAGCGCTATATGACAATGCAAGATGTTGTGTTAGAACAAATAAAGGGAATACAGAATGGTTTACAGTAGAAACAGGGGTGAAACAAGGCTGTATTATGTCACCACTACTTTTTGGAATAGCTATTGATTGGGTTATGAGAAACTATACCCACAATGAACAATTGGGTATAAAATGGACAAATGGAAAATTCCTGGGGGACCTGGATTTCGCAGATGATGTAGCATTCTTAAGTTCAACACCAAGACAATCCCAAGAAGCAATAAATAATTTGTGTCATCTCTCGGTTAAAATTGGTCTCCAAATAAATGCCTCTAAAACTAAAGCTATGAACTTTTCTAACGAGACCTTTGATATCATCTTGAACGGGGAAAAACTACAGAAAGTTGAAAGTTTCAATTATTTAGGCAGTAAAATGACTCAGGATGGTGACACAACAAGAGAAATCCATACTAGAATTGCTTTGGCAGCTACGCCTTCAATAGATTATCTAACATTTGGAAATTACGATCATTGAATATACATACCAAGCTTCGTCTGTTTAATTCAAATGTTATCTCAGTGTTAACATACGGCTGTGAGAGTTGGAAAATAACAAAATCATTGGAGAACAAGCTGAATACATTCGAGAACAAATGTCTTAGAAAACTCATGAACATCAGTTGGAAAGAATTCAAGACTAATCGACAAATAAGAGAAGACTCTAGGCAGAAATATGTCTCCGACTATATAAGGAAAAGACGATGGTCATATATCGGTCATGTCCTACGAATGCAAAACAACAGAATACCACTACAGGCGCTCACTTGGGTTCCTGAGGGTAAGCGGAAAAAAGGAAGACCAAAAGAAACACTCAGAAGAACAATAATAAGAGAAGGAAGAACGTTGGGCCTAAATAATGTGCAAGAGCTAAGAGGAGTGGCGTCACAACGAACAACCTGGAGAGCACTGGTTTCTGCCTTATGCGCCGTGTTTGGCGCTTAAAGAATTTATTATTATTATTATTATGCAATGACATATATTATAGTAGATGTTAGATATGGAGCACACAAAAAGAAAACCACAAAGGTACAGACAAGATGACTGGATACAATGACAAGAGCTAACTTAAGATAATTCAAATAGTCAACCAAGAGAGAAATATATAAATTGTAGAACAAATAAATAAAAGGTTGCTCTATTACACTTATGACTAGACAAGTACGAATTTACAACATTTATGACATCTATTAAATAAATGACAGTAAGGTAAGGCGAAGGGAGCCGCGGTAGCATAGTGGTTAGTGCACTGGCTTCCTAGCGCAGTGGTCTATGGTTCGATCCCCAGATGAGGCGGAAAATTTTTAGGCCACAAAACGGCTCCTGGGTCGACCCAGCCCCAAATGGGTACCAGAGCTACTCTGGGAAGGTTAAGGCGGCCGGCGTGATGCCGACCACATCACCCCTCGTGTGCCGACGGTCAAGATAATATGGGCCTATCACCATATTCCCAATATGCCTCAATGGGCGTGTAACGGGTTCCTTTACCTTTACCTAAGGTAAGGCGAACAGTATCACAAACAATAATGGAATAAACTGAAAAAAAAATTACACTGAACTTCACAACAAAAACATACTTTACATTTAACAATACTGCACAACTAGACAAAAAATGGATCTGTATAATTAAATTGAGGCAGAAACCCTCACAGCAATGTTAGCCGGCTCCTCAAATTGGACCACACAGATGCAAAAACTAAAGAACGCCTGTGAATCCTTTTCGACCAGACATAAGTCGGTATAGAAATCGGATTACAGGTCCCAAACCAACCACCCGCTATGCATACAACAAATAGACATGAAAAAAACACATATTGTGAAAAAAAAATTTCTGGTAAACAGATCTCATCAGCACACAAGCTGTATGTAACTGAAAATACACTTATCTGTTCTGCCAGTACAATTTCCTTCTGGATTCCCCTTCACTCCAAGCAAGGAATGTTGAAACTTTCAGCAAAGACCAAGGTTATGTCTAGCGCTTGACATAGCTGACATCAAAGGACACCGCCCTGGTCCAGCATTCACGTAAAGAATTCACCATATTCAGCATACAACGTAGAATTGGCAATCGAAATTTATGAAGGAACGTCTCTTTCTGACTAGTAGACGACCTTGAGGCACAATCGAAGATATTTATTTATGGAAAGTCCCTTCCAAGTGCGCAGACGATGATTTCGCCATTTTGAAAATCTTCGTATTTCTTTCTTTCACTGGATAATTACAATCCTTTGGCGTTGGCCCTCATTGATACAGGTGGGGTCGACGTTGACGGTTGGTTCAGCTTTACTGCTTTTAAATATTTTAAACTTATGTAGTTGTGGCTTGGTCTTCTTGTAATTTGAACACTGCTTGAGAGCCAGTGTCGATAGGAGTATGGCCCGTTTAGTTCCCGCCCGCACACCGTACACTTGTAAAGATGAATGATAGTCCAAAGGCTAGATTGGACAATTCACAGTATATTTTATTGGACATTTGACAGCTCCACTTAAACATCAGAGAGAGTATGTTCATGCATAGAAGGTATCAATATGACGGTCTATATCGTCGAAGTACAGTCTCGTACTAAGGAAACATGTCGAGGACATTTTCACACATTTTATTTAATAATGTCACTCACGTAATGATCAGCATCCTTTTTCAATCTTGCATAAAATAACTAGCATTACCGCACGGAGGTGTATGCGTAATCTAGTGATGGTACAACATAATGAAGATAGATGGAAAATCATATAACTCTCTGGAGCAAAAATACACAAGCGTCCGACACCTTGACAAGCCACACAGTTGAATCCACAGCAAGGCACGCTTTGGCTGACCGACTTACAAAGTTCACGTCTGCAAAGGTAGCCAGCAGACGTAATGACGTCACTTCCTGAAACCAAGACAACGGTCTCCAAACACATCAACAAGGAAGTCAACAGCGACATCCAATGTTATGAAATTTAGACATAACAATCGTAGTTTAGGAGGTTCAGTGCCCAGGTTTAAAGTTTTCGGGGCTGCTCTGATGTTTTGGTGAGCCATGTAGCCAATGGTTGGTGATCCGTTTCATCGTGAAAGGCGTTCCTCTCAGGTACAAGTCCAACTTCTGCACCGCAAAATAAATCGCGAACGCCTCTCTCTCTCAATGGTGGCCTATTTCCTCTGCGATTTACTCAACTTGTGTGAGAGGAACAGAATAGGTCTTTCGTTCCCAACGTTCGGTATTATCTGTTCTTCACTTTCCAACGATGCTTGTACCAAACACGCTCCTATCATTGGCCTATCTGGGTCGCAGTGCACCAAGAATGGAAGTTCCGATAAGGCTCCCTTCAGATATTAAAAAACCTTTATGTATTCCGCCGTCCTTTTGAACCGTTGATACGTCTTCATTAAATTAATTAAAGGTTCTGAGCACGGGGGAAGTTGATGACGTGGTTCCGAAAATACCCGCACGTGCCAAAGAAACCTCTCACCTGTCTGGCGTTCGTCGGTGGTGGCATTTCCCGAACGGCTCTGACCTTGTCCTCCTCCGATCTAACTCCGTTTTTGTTCACTATAAATCCGAACTACTTTGTTTCTGTCTGGAGAAAGTTGCATTTTGTCAACTTTAACTTGACATTGTGTTGCCTCAGCCTGTTGAAAACTTTGCGGACGTGATCCTGCAGTGTACACTAAAATATCGTCTATGTAGGCTATGGCGAAACTCTGCATGCCATTGAGGACTTCGTCCATGCGTACTAACGCCGTGGACTTCGTCCACTGAGGAATTCGTCCATACGGTGGCGGGACTGCCTTTCAGTCCAAATGACATGACGTTCCAAGCGAACGTTCCCACATGCGTACAAAATGTGCTTTTCTTTCTTGCATCCTCTGTCAGTGGTATACACCAGAATCCAGATCTGGCATCCAATGTGGAACCACTCTGATTTTCCCATTATAACTAAGATGTCATCTGTCCTCGGAATGGGGTGTGTTACGGTTTTTTTAATGTCGTTGAGCACTCTTTAATCACAGTAAAATCTGTGTGTGTGTCGTCCTTTTTTAGTGACTATCACAATGGGCGACGACCACTATGAGCGCAATCTTTGTATGACTCCTGCGACTAACATCTAAATAGCTTTCTCCATTATCTGTCTGGTTTTGAATGGAGTCCTATAGGGTTTCTTGCTGGCGACCTTTCCCGGCTCCGTTTCATAATCCATTAACACTGTCTGTGTCCTTCCTAATTCCATATCGCTAAGAGCGAACACGTCATGGTTGTCTACGATAAACTTCCTTAGAGGTCTGTCGTGTTGGGGGTGTGACTTTATTTGTTTCTGAATTTCCCCAATCATTTCGTGAAGCTTTTGTTGACTGTTTTCCCTGTCTTGGTAGTACCTGTTCTGACCTCTTAAGTTGTTGTTTCCTTCTTGCTGATTCTAGTATGTTGTACGTCCATAAGATTTGTATATCGCATTCACCGTGTAATTAATCCTTGGTGTGTCCCAGTGATGCGTATTCACCTCCTTAATTCTCGTGATAATTTCTGTTCTCATTTATCTAACCTGGATATTCTCCTTCTCTACATTTGTTTCTCCTATCTATGTGACAAGATCGTCCCTTTTGTTGACTTGTCCAATTCATTGTGACCCTTTGTCCTGTTGATTCCTGTCCATGTCTTTCTATTTCATATATACTTTCAACCACGAACCCTCTAGGTATCCTGATGGTTCTACCTGTGATATTCATTACCTTCATAGGAAATTGTCCATTTTTCTTTATTTGCGCTTTTCCTCCTGTTACGAATTGCCTCCCCTGCTTTGCAGTAGTGGTCCAACAGTGGGCAAAACTCATGAGTATCTAAACTAGTTCGTCAAAGGTGTTTACCTTCGAACAAGATTACCCTTGGCAGAGATGTAGATAGAAGTGTAATGACGCTTCTATCCAGAGGGAGTATTCACAAGATAATTCAGAAGTCAAGAACCATGCGGTATAGGGCTGAGCATTGGTTAACATATGTCTGTCTGTCGCCTTTTGTGAAGGATTTAAGCAACGGTTTAGCCTGTTCAATCCCCCAGCTGAGTTAATTCAGCGAATTTCCTCTTACAGTGGTATAGCTCTGTTTAGAGGTAGATATATGTCTATATATATATATATATATATATATATATATATATATATATATATAGACATATATATATATATATATATATATATATATATATATATATATATATATATATATATATATATATATATATATATATATATACATACATACACACTGAAGCACATTAAAAACGCACCACTATTATATATACTGGTGCCGAGAAGATGGAAAAAAAGTGTTGGAATGGATTTTCCCCGTGTTTGTCATGAGGTAGAGAGCGAATGGCTCCTGGAATGAAAAGTGCATGATTCAACCCACGGGTTTGTGTGCAGACTACATGAAAACAATGAAAGTTACACGTGCAACACGATTCCCAACAGCTATGACCCTGAAAATGTGAACGCGTTGTGGCAGTATACTCGGTATAAACAAGGCCGTTGAGACAAAACACCCAGTACATGTGCTTGAAATGCCACGACTATCTGAAAACGACCGCCAACGAGCCATTGGTATGTTGGAGACCGGAATGAGCTCGCGGGCCATTGCCAGAAGGATGAATTGCCACCAGAGCACCATTGTACGTCTCAATGAACGTTACGGAACCACTGGCAGTGCCCGGGATAGACTTCGGAGTGGCCAACCACGAGTTACTACCCCTGCGCAAGATCGTCATATTGTGCTGAGTCACCTAAGGAATCGTTCTCTCCCGGCAAGTCAAACAGCAAGAGCAATAGTGGGTAGACGTGGGCAAGTCTCTCGAATGACAGTCATACGACGACTCAGAGATACAGGCCTTACTGCAAGACGACCTTATGTTGGGCCAAACTTGACTCACAGACATCGTCAGCAGCGTCTGCAATGGGCAGAGCAGCATGTCAGATGGACTAGACTGCAATGGAAAGCTGCCCTATTCAAAGACGAGAGCAGATTCAATATATCCTTTGCTGATGGACGTATGCCGATTTGGCGACGGTGTGGAGGGCGCTTTGCAGATTGCTGTGTTCGTCAGCACAACCGATTTGGAGGTGACAGTATTCACATTTGGGGAGGATTAAGTTTTCACCATCGCTTGCTTCTTCACGCCTTCCGTGGAAATGTTAATGCAGTGACATATCGAGATGAGGTCCTGGATGCATTGGTTGCTCCTGCGCTCACAAATTATCCAGACTTGCAGCTTCTCCAGCAGGATAACGCACGTGCGCACACCGCATGCATTACGCAGCAATATCTACAGCAGCAGAACATTGTGACAATTGATTGGCCTGCCCTTTCACCAGACATGTCCCCTATAGAACATCTGTGGGACGAGCTTGGACGCAGAGTCTACAGGCAAGGTTCTCCAGCTAATCTGCAACAGCTCGAAGCTGCTCTTACACGTGAATGGGACTTGATTCCCCGGAATTTCCTTCAGAGACTTGTGCGTTCCATGCGGAGCCTCTGCCAAGCTTGTTTGCAAGCACACGGTGGACATACCAGATACTGAGGATAGTGTGAATGAATTTTTTTATTGGTTGCATTTTTGGTTTTCTCCCTTGCCTGCTCAAGAATGCAATGAATTTCATAACAATCAAATGTACAAATTAATGACCAGCATGGATTCATAGGAAAATGAATAAAGATTCCAAATATGTAAACTTGTAAACACTTATATTTACATTTCACACTCTGTTCCTGGATTATACAGGTGGTGCGTTATTAATGTGCTTCAGTATATATCATCAGAAGAAGTCCCCCCGTCCGACAAGTGTTTCGGCCCAGTATACTCCTTAAAAACTCTAGGGGGGGGGGGGGCCATTTGGGTCATGACTCCCAAGCGTCTCAGCCTCCTGTTGTCTTGTATCGAAAATGAACCCATTTCACTTATGGTAGCAACTTTAAAATCCACAACTCCGCCAGCCGTGGAGGCAATTGTGAAAGTAACAAAGGGAAGACAAATTATTCCGTTCGTTCCGTCGCACATCACAACTAAGGACGCACACTGAGACACCTGCGCGAAGCCGACGAGGCTAGCCACTGCGCGCTAGCAACTGAAATTCTGTGACTAACTCCTCTTATAATATACGCCGCCTGTTGCCCCTCAGTCACAGCCCTTTTCACTAGTACACCAAAAAACTCAACGTATTGTGGACTTAGAAAAATTTCTTGTGTTTTCTGTACCGCAGCGTTTATTGTCACGATTTCCATTGCCCATTGCGGTTGTTCCACAGCCAGCCTGATGCATTTTCGGCATTTTCACTAAGCCTCTTCAGTGCCCTTGTTCTCGACTGTCCCTTCAGCCCCAACAGTTTCAGTAAATCATACACTGATGCAGCCACAAGCCCACTTGCGCCCAACTCAACAGCCATGACCCTTGCAGTGAACCCATCGTGTCTCAGATCCGCGGCCAGATCATTATACTTGGCCGCTTTGAACGAATGTTGCTCATCCAATCTGTATTCAAATGGCACGGTCAGTTCAATCAGTATAACCTGAAGCGTTGCTGAAGAATGAAGCACTATATCCGGCCGTCTCCGCGATTTTCTGATACTCTCTGGATATGCCCCTCGTCCAGGTAGGTCAACCGCCATCTCCCAGTCGTTTGCACAGTCAAGAAGAGATGGTAAACTGCTGCCAGGTTTACTCGGTTTGGGGTGTGCTGACTTTCCTGCCCTCAGAAAGTATGTATTTGCGGTGCTCGGCCTGGGTTTGCTATTCACCTTCATCCTTGCCAGGTCTATTGTCGCAGCAATCTCATTTAGCACTTTGTTATGGCGCGAAGTGTATCGCCCTTGCCCTAATGACACCTTACACGCTGAGAGCACGTGTTCAAGTGTCTGCCTCTACTGGCACAGGGGGCACTGCTCATCATCCGACTTTCCCCATTTCACAAGGTTTGTGGCCGACGGCAGCAGGTCATACATTGATCTAACAACGAAACTGAGCCTAAGAAGTGCGATATGCCATATATCATTCCATGTCAAGGACCTCTGCAGGGCTCCTTCCCATGTAGTCCATTGGCCTTGTTGGACCTGCTGCACTGCTTTTTGCAACCTCGTATCATTCTCAGCTCCTCGTATCTCCTGAACTACCATGTCTCTGCGCTCCCTGCTAGATGCCTTGGACCACCAGCGGATGTCTCCATGACCAAAGCCCCGTCTATTCGTTTGTGTGTATTCGATTACCTCCCTCAGTTTGAGTGACTCTTGGGCAGCATCAACAGCTTTTTCCACTCTCCCCTTCCTTCCCGTTTTCAGTGTGGGCTGAATGGACTTAACCACGTCATCAGCTGACTCGCGTAGCATCATTGCAAGCCTTGCCTTTCCAACTTTGTACTCTTCAACAATTGACTTGAAGAGAAGCAGAAGTTTTGACATTTTGCAGTACAATGCTACATCTGACAGACGTGGTGGTACCCCTAGCCATTTCCGAAT
Source organism: Oreohelix idahoensis (assembly GCA_024509875.1). Lineage (NCBI taxonomy): Eukaryota > Metazoa > Mollusca > Gastropoda > Stylommatophora > Oreohelicidae > Oreohelix > Oreohelix idahoensis. The sequence continues at coordinate 229,499 of JAMPIV010010871.1, read as the reverse complement.
GAACTTGTTGACCTCTATAGCTCTATAGCTTCCACTGTACTTGTGCTTATTTCATATATAAGCATGTGGCCACAGCAACTTCGGTATTAACATGAACTGGAGGCACCACAGTTTGAACTTTCCCAGGAGCCTGCTTTGGTCTATGATCTGTAGTCCTCTGTCTTCCATTTCTATTGTCTGTTGCACTGTCTTTGAGTCTTTTAATGAGGCTTTGTACACCCTGCCAAGACTTTTAACAGGTTCCTCCATGACATTAGGGATTCTTTGTTTGGAAACAATGAATATGACCTCTGCTGTCTTCCCTTTCCTGACTGATAGGCTTCTCGACTTCTTGGGTTTGAAGCTCATTCTGCACCAGCAGACAAGTTCATCCAGGCGTGCTAACATCCTCCAGGCCTCATGTTCATCTGATGTCAGAATTGTAGTGTCATCCATGAATGCTTTGAGCGGTGTCATGTGACACATTGCTTCCCAGATCATAGTGGCATGCTCTAGAGATCCTGGTGTACCTGGGATACCTCCTTTCTGAATGGTAGTGTCAATGTACCCATTTGCCAGGAGGTATGTAGTGAGTCTTTTCGCCATCACTGAGAAGAATATCTTCCCTTCCACTTTGAGTAGTGAGATTGGCCTAAAATGACTGATGTCTGTGTAATTTTGTTCATTCGGGATGTAGACTCCGTTCGCCTTTCTCCATTCCTTGCTTACAAGCTGGGTTTTCCACGCATTCTTCAGTAAACTGAGCAGTCGTTTGAGCACCTCAGGGCATCTCTTATACATCACATATGGAACACCATTAGGACCTGGAGCTGACTTGCACCGAGCTTTCTGGACAATGCTTTCTACCTCTTGCACCGTCGGGGGCTTGGTGTTAAATTCAGCTCCTGGCTTACTCGGCCATTTAAGGCCTGCCATGCTGCTTTGCGACTATATGAATATGTCATTCTAAGGTGTTCTTCCAGGTCTTCTTTCCTGATGTTTAGCGTACCCGACCGTGGCTGCTCAAACAGTTCTTTGGCAAACTTGAAGGGCTCCCTAAAGAATCTTTCCCTATCACTTCGAGTATTCCTTCTCTTCCTGCACAACCTTTCTGCTCTACAAAGGGCATTATGTTGGCCTTTCAGGTGCTCCCAAACCTGTCGTACCCCTTCCTTCTCTGTGGCAACTGCGTTCTTGGACAGTTTTCGGGCATGCTTTTTCTGTTTCCTGACTTCTTCTATTTTAATGTGTCTTTTACTTTTTCGCGGTGGGTTACTTTCCCTTGCCTCCCTGACTCCGAACACTTTGCGACAATGCAGATATATTATGTCGCCGAAGATTTCCAGCTTCTTCTCCAAAGTTATCTGCTTCAGATTGTTATCTAACTCTTTTGCCAATGCTTCGTCTAGCTGCTCCCAAAGCCCTTTTGCAGTGGCAGATGGAAACTTATATATATACATATATATACATATATATATACATATATATACATATATATATACATATATATATATATATATATATATATATATATATATATATATATATATATATATATATATATATATATATATATATATATATATATATATATATATATATATATATATATATATATATATATATACGAGGGACGGTCAAAAAGTAATGCCTCGTAATTTTTAATTTCATTCAATAGGCAAGAAAACAGATAAAATTCACATTGAAATGTAGCCCCAAGTCTGAACTTCAAAAATGTATTTCTCAATGTAGTCTCCGTTATTTGTTACAGTTTTTGTCCATCTTCTCACAAGGGCACGGTAAAAATTTGTGTCCTTTTTCCTAAACCACTGGCGTATGGCGCGTTTAAGGGTCTCGGTGTCCTTAAAGTGATGTCCGCTAAGATCTTCTTTCAGTGGTCCAAACAGATGGAAGTCAGAAGGTGCAAGATCGGGACTGTAAAGGGGATGTGGTAATAATGTCCAGCCAAATTCTGCAATCGCATCAATGGTGCGTTTAGCGGTTTGTGGCGTGGCATTATCGTGCAACAGTAGTGCAGTTCTCTGATATTTTAAGGGGTAAAGTCGCCGAAGACGACCTCTAAGCTTCTTCAAAGTTTCGATGTAACGGTCTGCATTCACCGTGTTTCCCTGTTCCAAGAAGTCGAGAAGAATCACGCCCTTCTCATCCCAAAACACGGAGGCCATAACTTTCCCTACAGAAGGTGAACTTTTGAACTTCTTTCTTGTTGGCGATGTTGTGTGATGCCATTCCATTGACTGCCTCTTGGATTCTGGTTTAAAAAAAATGAACCCAAGTCTCATCACCTGTCACAATATTCGATAAAAACTCTTCTCCTTCAGTTTCGTAACGGTGCTGGAGGTTGATGGCTATGGTTTTCCTTGTTTCTTTATGTCTGTCTGTCAACATTCTTGGTACCCACCGTGCACAAACTTTTGAATAACCCAGGTCTTTAATGATGTTCTGGACACTGCCTTTACTAATGGACAACATGGAAGAAAGTTCATCCAGTGTTACCCGACGGTCACTACGAATGATGCCATCAACTTGATGAATGTTGTGTGGTGTCACTGCGGTAGACGGACGGCCAGTCCGCTTTGCGTCAGCCATTGAGGATTGACCTACTTCAGCTTCGTCACAACGATGTACCCAACGTCGGACAGTGCTAACATCCACTGTTGAATCTCCATAAACATTCTTCAAACGTTTGTGGATGCGAATTGGGGTCTCGCCTTCAGCATTGAGGAATTCTATGACATAAAGTTGTTTTAACCGAACGTCTTTGGCAGCCATTTTTAAACTGTTACAGGGGTGCCACCTGTTACTGAAACAGGTTGGTAATGCTATACAGTGCAAAAGAGTGTTTGAGGAATCCTGCTAAATTTACAAATTGCACACCGATGCAGTATTTACATACATAAAACATAGGAGGCATTACTTTTTGACCTTCTCTCGTATATATAATGTTATGGCTCACATGTTTGCTTTCATACATGTAATAACTGAATCAACTATATTTGTTTAGTTTTAAAATAACATATAACAAATTTAATAGTGAATTATTCTTTAACGGGTTAAAATAAATATGGAAAGATTGGTGACATTTAAATTAAAGTGTTCTCATAGAGGTTTGGTAGGGTGTTATAAATGTCCGTGTTTTGCTGTTGCCTGTTACAAAAACACTTAACTCTAGCTGAGTCCTGCAGCAGTGGTTCATCAATGCTGTGATGGTGATGGCACTTCTCCACAAACTTGTCCAATGTAGACGGTTAGGTGGTGCTCTTTCCTCACACTAGCGGCGTTAGTACCACAAATCGTCTGATGGCTTGTAATCACGAACTTTTGGATAAATAATAAACAAATGCCTCTGCTAAGTACATTTGTCGGTTGCCAATTAACAGGCGCACTTTTCTCGTTGTCCACCTACCAAATGTTAATCTCTCAGAAGAATTAAATTCCCGAGTACACAGTGTAGCTCAGGGAAGATGAATAACAATTTACTATATTCCTCTGGATATTAACTGGGAATATGTGTCTGGACAGCGCGAATAATGAGTTGCCTGAGTTACAATTAACAAAGTGCATATATCTCTCAAAATATTATACACTTTAGGCACTTGTGATGTAATCATCAGTCATCACTGCTCCATTCGGAGTCTGGGAGATGACTCTGCTGTCAGTTTTCCGCACGACTAGATAGAAGAAATCATCATCGCTTGTTGTAGTGGTTTATGAATATACTAGGTTCATATGTTGAGGTTGCCAGCATCATATATATATATATATATATATATATATATATATATATATATATATATATATATATATATATATATATATATATATATATATATATATATAAAACCGCTTAGCAAGAAAACGTGTTAAATTTTACATTTGTAAAATAAAGGTTTACACTTGTAGTGGATTTTGATGGTATTGTATGGTGGTGTTATCACCTAGTGTGATGCGTGAGGTCAGCTGTGAAGGCTCCTGAGATAATTGTAACTGTGAATATACAGAAGGCCCTTTCGTGCTACCACTTTATGACCTCACACATATCTTTTTTTTACTAATGAATGTGGCTACGTTAAAATCTAGGGTACTGAATGCAATGTGTTGTATGGACATATACCCACACCCACAGATATTAATTAAGTCTAATACTATCAATAAAATTTATAACACAATGAACTAAATTCAGCTGGTTAAATTTAGAATAGAAAATCTTTTTTTAAATTTATTTGTTCTGAACCAAGGTTTTATTTTGGCCAGAACTTATGCAAAGATTTTGAAATTTATGAATGAATGGCATGAATAAATGGCATGTTAAATGAAAGATGTTTACATATGCAATCTTCAAGATTAATTATAGTATTACTGTTCGTAATGTTAATTTTCCTGGGAAAACTATGAATGGATGTGCTGTTGGGGTGGCTTCATCCCTCCCTGTTTATGCCTACACAGCATTGTCCATTAATGATGGAAGGAAATGGGATGCTTCAGTAGTAAATTCTCTTGGGTGCTAGTTTTATGAAGTTGGTGTAAGTTCAGCAGGCCAGCTAGCCTACTTAACTTTGCCAGATTTGTTCTGGTGCTGGAATATGATGGCCCCACCTCTCCGTGCTTGAGCAATACACAGATGTTCTGTCGAAATGTACCCTGCACGGGTCCTCACTTCAATTATTAATCAGCATTTGACACCACCTTAGTGTCAAGATCGAACTCACAGCTCTGAAATAAAGTATTGGTTTTTGCTCAGAACCTTACCTAATAAGCCACTTCTACACATAACAAATTACAATAACACCACATAAACAGGGTCAGTTCTCTCTGACCCGACAGCACATCTTACCTAGTTGGTTTCGCATAGGGTAAGTTTCCCCAGTCTACAGATTCTGAAATAGGTGCATTATCTCACTGCCATAGAATAGGATAGGTGATATGATTCACTGTTCTCAACACTTGATCACCCCTTCCTAAACCTTGCTGTAGTTTATATATTGTTTGTCCCTAGACCCTGAACTAGGGCGGGGGGTCCAGAGCGAATCCTTACTTGTTTGTAAGGCTAGATTTCGATATGGCAGTATCAAATCACTCGAACATTAAACAATATTCAAAATATACAAAGAAATAATTTCAATCTTACCAGATTATGAATAAAGAACACAGAAATGCTAGCAAAACTCAGCTGAGCTGCTGGCTATAGTATGGCGTCCCTGAACTTATTTCAATTTATTTCATTTGGAAATCACCACACTTGAAATTTACTGTGTCTATCACTGGACAACTATTGAGGAATGGCAAAAAAGCTCGTCTGAGCGCGGATATGATTGTCTGTGGCCAATCAATGCCTTGGTTTTTTTTTAAATTCAAATTTCCTACACTAAAGTCATTTCAGTCATGCTTCAGTCAAGTATGGATTTTTATCTGTTAGTCTGTCCGTCTCTACTTGCGTTTTTTTACAAAAACGTACTTGATTTTTGAACCAACCTTTCTCTCCCCTCCAAAATTTTGTCGTTAAAAGTTATTTTTAGACACAGCTTCCACCAATATCCCTTCTCTTCCATGCTAAGTAGATTTGAATAACTGCGTCTCGAGGTCGCGATTTTTTGTGCAAACAGCGACACTTTTGATTCAATGCTGTCTTTCGCTGTGTGAACAACACTGTCTTTTGTCATTATCTTCATTATTATCTATCCGTCTGTAAAATTAAAAACATATTATTTCACTGCTCAGAATGGGCCATCCGGCCAGCTAATTTTTATATTCCTAACATTAATATTAAGAAAAAGTTACTTTTTAAATTTTGTAATATTTCAAGCATCTGCGTTTAGCCGCTGAATTCAAATCAAAGGCTTGGTATCGCAAAAGCGTCCAATAAATGACTGTGGCGTATCATATCCAAGGTCCCTTCTGTCGAATTCCTTAATTTATGTCAACTTGGGGGGGGGGGGGGGGAACGTGACTTTTCCTCCTTGCCCCACCAATTTGCGTCCATTAACCTCGCTAGTTCAAGTACGCGTTCAGTCAGATTTTTGTCTTTTGATCCTCGTTCCGTTTTGCCTTCAAGTCTAACACCTGATGACCCGCGGCGCGGGCGATCATGTATTCCAGCAGCTTACGCATTGGTTTTTATCCTTACATTTTATCCTTTGGAGATATTTTTACGTTGTATCACTCGTTAATTTTATGACACATCTCCCCACTTGAAAACATGCCTACGGCAAGTTCCAAAACCAGTGATACACATAGATAAAATCTCTCCTCCCGTCTGCCATTACTCTAATTTTGATCACAGGGGTGCCGACTGAGGAAATCTGCACCGACATTCAATTTGCCTGGGATATATTGGATACTAAACTGATAAGGTTGAAGTAATAAAGACCACCTCAGCAATCTTGCGTTTTCATGCTTAGCCTGAGATAAGAATACGAGAGGCTGATGATCCGTCTCCACCACAAAAGTCCTACCATACAGATAGATTTGAAACTTCTTTATTGCCCAGATTAACGCTAAACATTCTTTTTCGCTTGTGGAGTATCCTTGTTCCGCCTTATTCAATTTGCGGCTTGCATAAGCGACTGGTTTCAGTTCCCCATCAGGTGAAGATGATCTTTGCAACAAAGCCCCTCCGAGTCCTACATTACTTGCATCGGTTCTTAAGACAAAGTCCTGTGTCAAATCAGGCAGTTTGAGAATAGGCCTGCTAGTGAGTTTTTCCTTTAACTCTTGGAACGCTAGTTCACATTGTGCAGTCCAAATAATTTTATCTGGAAGTCCCTTGCGAGTCAGATCAGTCAGAGGAGCACAAATAGCGTTAAAATTTTTGATGTATTTCTGATAAAATCCGCATAACGACACGAATGATCGCACGTCCTTTTTTGTTTGTGGTCTAGGTGCTCTCTGCAGTTTTTCCAAGTTCTTAGGATCAGGGGTCATGTTACCCTGATATACAGTGTGTCCCAAGAATTCCAACTCTTTGCATCCAATACAACATTTTGTTGGCCTAGCAGTTAAGTTCGCCTCCCGAAGTCTATTAAATAACATTTCTAGAGCTTCAATGTGTTCTTCAAATGTCTCTGTGGCGACGAGAATATCATCCATGAAATTCGTGATACATGGGTTATTCAGGGGATCCAACAATTTGCGCATCATCCTTGAAAACACACTCGGAGCATTTTTCAGTCCGAATGGTAGCATATTGAATTCATAATGTCCATCCGAAGTGCTAAAAGCCAAATAAGGTCTCACTTCAGGCTTCACTGGGATCTGGTAATAGCCTTTACTAAGATCCACCTTTGAAAAGTATTTTGCCTTGTTCAGTCTGGCAAATAACTGTTTTGTGTCTGGTAATGGATCCACTTGTCCTTCTGTGACAGCATTCAGTTTCCTGTAATCTATGCACAGTCTGTGTTCCCCAGACGGTTTTCTCAACAAAACGACACTAGAACTAAAAGATGATTCACTGTGCGAAATAATCCCCTCCTTCAGCAAATAATCTATTTCTTCCTTCAATGCCTTCTCCTTCGCGAACGGAATAGAATAGGCTCTCATACAGATTGGGTTTGAGTCTACCAGTTTCATGTCATACTGTAGCAAATTTGTATGGCCTGGTTTATCTGTTAATACATCTGTATGTTCCTCCAGAACCTGTTGAACTCTCTCCCTCTGGTTTTTAGTCAGGTGCTTACTGACTTTTACCTGTGCTGCTGTTTCACAAGGATGTAATGGGTATTCATGTGAGGTGAGTGGTTCCTTTTGCATCTGGGTTGCAATAGCCAAGGTCAATAAGGGGGTGCTTTCCTGGAGTGGTCTGTCCAGATACTTCTTTAATAAGTTTACATGATAAACTTTCTCCTTCCCCTTTTTGTCAATTTTATAGTTTGTTCTAGACACCTTCTCTAGAACCGTATATGGACCTTGCCAACCAATTTGTAATTTATTCTGGCTACCGGGTAGTAGAAGAAGCACCTTCTCTCCCACAGCTAGTTCTCGGTCCTTTGCCTTCCTATTAAAATATGCTGCATGTTTCTTCCTGGCTTGTTTCAAATTATCATTTGCCAGTTTCCATCCAGCTTTCAAACGAGTGGTCAGTTCGTTCACATATTGATAAGATGAGGTAACAGGTTCTTCCGCCTTCTCATCTGTCCAGGTCCTTAATAAAGTTACATCTGGATCTTTAATTTATCATACTTATTTTTCATGGAACCCATCGGGTCCCGTCCTTTAGAAGCTTTATAATGAGGACTTTTCTTCCTAGAATCATCACTCACAAATCGACCACTACCAATTTTTTTCTGGGGTTTGTCTCCCCACTTTAGATTGCTTATGAGAGATCTTCGCTCTCTTGTCTGTTCTTCCAGTTTATATAAGTCTGACCGAGGGATTGTCATCTTATCCTGGGTAAAATTTCTTCTTTGTACTCTTCGCATAGTGGCCATGTTAATCCATTCAAGTGAAGACTGGGTGTGAAAAGGGGGCTCCCATTCCACTTTGTCTACCCGAGTATAATTAGTTTTCCTTTCAGGCCTAAAGTTGCCCCGTGGCGTTTCTAGGTCCTGCACATATTTTCCCTTTGTGGGTGTTCCCTCATGAAATACGCCACATGCTTCTACAAAGTTTTCAACATCGACATTTACGTCGGGCCAATAGTATTTTCGAGCAATCTTTTGGCAGATGGTACCGACTTTCTCATGGTCACCATCTTTTCCAACATGTAAGCTCCTTATTAAGTTTGCCCTATATATCTTGGGAAGAACTAACTGTCCGTGACCAGTGGATCTAGTTCCTGTCTTCCTATATAATAATCTGTTCTTCACAAAGTACTCTCCCTTGCTCGGAGGTGTGTGGCATTTGGGCAATTTTTTAAAACATGGCTTGAGTGTCCTATCCTCAGCCTGCGCCTTCCTCATCTCCTCTGGATGAGCATTTATAGGTTCACCTTCTTCCTCCTTTTTCTGTGACCTGGTCTGCACTGTCGCCATGATCACAGGTTTCTCGGGATTCCCCAAGAAGACGTATCTACACCCCAATATCAGAGGGTAGATTGGTTCATCTATCACTGCTGCTCTGATTTCTCCTTCCACATAGCGCGTTTTCACCGTTATCCTTGCGATGGGAAGTGTCATGAGTGGTATGTCCTTAGTCGCCCCTTGTATTTCCACTGTTTCTGTGGTATACTGACTTGGGTCCACTAGGCTAGACTTCACAACTGAATCATAATCCAAACCTGTATCATAAAGGCACCTTATGGTGACCCCATTACAAATAACATCCTCACAAACTGGGGGGTGATAAGGTTCCTGTTGTCCATTAGGATTAACCTTTAATCTTTGCGTCCCCGACTTCATTGCAGCAATGTTTGAAGGTTTCCTTCTACAAAATTCGGTGTTATGGTTATCCTTCTTGCACCATTTACACCATCTTTTTCCTTGGTTCAACGGTTTTCTTTCATTGAACTTTTGGTCATTGAACTGTGAGTTTCTGTCGCGATAGTCATTTCTTGGCCGCTCAAAGTTTGTCCTACTTTTATTTCCCTGCTCTCTATTATCAAATTTATTAAATTGCTGTGGAGCTTTAAAATTATCTATGTGCTTCTTTTTAGCACCACTTACCTCTGCCTGGGCTGCCTGATACCTCTCAGCGACATTTAAAACCTCTCCCAACTTCTCTGCACCTTGTTCCATGAGAAATTTTCTCATGTCTGGAGCCATGGACTCTCTCAATTGCTCAATCATGATCATTTCTTTAAGATCTTGGGTCTTCCCCAGAGCAGTCCATTTCTCCAAATAGGTTTCCAGTCTAGCAGAGAATTGGTGGTATGTCTCCCCAGACAACAGTTTGGCATTTCTAAATTTCTTACGATAAAATTCACCATTCTTCTCGTACCTTAATAACAAAGCCTGCTTTAACATGTCATAATTGTCTTGGTCTTTCCTGTTCATTTTAGCAAAGACTTCATAAGAAGTACCCCTCAGTCCTTGTGATAGCTTTAAACTCCACCTCTCTCTCTAACCCATATGTAGTAGCTAATAACTCAAAACGTCCTAGGTACCCCTCTATGTCATCGTCTTTTTCAACAAAATGGTCTAAATGAAACCCCATAGCTGAGTTTGAGGCTCCCAGACTGGGCGTAGCATCTGAGGCAAAAGGGCTGGCACCATTTTCAGGAGCCTGGCCTTGTAATTCCAGCTCCCTTAGTCGTAATTCATGCTCCCTTTGCAACCTTCTATCTTCTGCCTCCCTTTCGGCCTTTTTATCTTCTGCCTCCCTTTCGGCCTTTTTATCTTCTGCCTCCCTTTCGGCCTTTTTATCTTCTGCCTCCCTTTCGGCCTCTAATTTTCTTTCAGCCTCTTTTTCTAATCTCCTTTCTTCCCGTTCAATATATTTATCACATTCAGCCGTTACGTATTGAATTAAAATCTGACCATCCATTCCCATCTCCTTTGCGGTCAGCACAGCAGCTGATCTAAATTTTGCTAGCTCCGCCATACTTTCTAAACAATATAATAATATACAAAATAAATCTCTAACCAGTAAATACACTAAGTACTTCTTATGACTATAGTCTAACTAATTCTAACTAACCAGTTAACTAATTAATTATTACTGGCTGTGAAGATTCACCAACTTCTAATTGCCGTTTTAATTTAAAGGGACACTTTTAATTTTAAGGGAATTTTACAATTTTGTTCCCCTAATTTTATTTCTCCCACCAGGAGATCCTTATATTACTGTTTATGCTAAATATCCCTGGACAAGACCCCAATTTATGTAGTGGATTTTGATGGTATTGTATGGTGGTGTTATCACCTAGTGTGATGCGTGAGGTCAGCTGTGAAGGCTCCTGAGATAATTGTAACTGTGAATATACAGAAGGCCCTTTCGTGCTACCACTTTATGACCTCACACATATCTTTTTTTACTAATGAATGTGGCTACGTTAAAATCTAGGGTACTGAATGCAATGTGTTGTATGGACATATACCCACACCCACAGATATTAATTAAGTCTAATACTATCAATAAAATTTATAACACAATGAACTAAATTCAGCTGGTTAAATTTAGAATAGAAAATCTTTTTTTTAATTTATTTGTTCTGAACCAAGGTTTTATTTTGGCCAGAACTTATGCAAAGATTTTGAAATTTATGAATGAATGGCATGAATAAATGGCATGTTAAATGAAAGATGTTTACATATGCAATCTTCAAGATTAATTATAGTATTACTGTTCGTAATGTTAATTTTCCTGGGAAAACTATGAATGGATGTGCTGTTGGGGTGGCTTCATCCCTCCCTGTTTATGCCTACACAGCATTGTCCATTAATGATGGAAGGAAATGGGATGCTTCAGTAGTAAATTCTCTTGGGTGCTAGTTTTATGAAGTTGGTGTAAGTTCAGCAGGCCAGCTAGCCTACTTAACTTTGCCAGATTTGTTCTGGTGCTGGAATATGATGGCCCCACCTCTCCGTGCTTGAGCAATACACAGATGTTCTGTCGAACTGTACCCTGCACGGGTCCTCACTTCAATTATTAATCAGCATTTGACACCACCTTAGTGTCAAGATCGAACTCACAGCTCTGAAATAAAGTATTGGTTTTTGCTCAGAACCTTACCTAATAAGCCACTTCTACACATAACAAATTACAATAACACCACATAAACAGGGTCAGTTCTCTCTGACCCGACAGCACATCTTACCTAGTTGGTTTCGCATAGGGTAAGTTTCCCCAGTCTACAGATTCTGAAATAGGTGCATTATCTCACTGCCATAGAATAGGATAGGTGATATGATTCACTGTTCTCAACACTTGATCACCCCTTCCTAAACCTTGCTGTAGTTTATATATTGTTTGTCCCTAGACCCTGAACTAGGGCGGGGGTCCAGAGCGAATCCTTACTTGTTTGTAAGGCTAGATTTCGATATGGCAGTATCAAATCACTCGAACATTAAACAATATTCAAAATATACAAAGAAATAATTTCAATCTTACCAGATTATGAATAAAGAACACAGAAATGCTAGCAAAACTCAGCTGAGCTGCTGGCTATAGTATGGCGTCCCTGAACTTATTTCAATTTATTTCATTTGGAAATCACCACACTTGAAATTTACTGTGTCTATCACTGGACAACTATTGAGGAATGGCAAAAAAGCTCGTCTGAGCGCGGATATGATTGTCTGTGGCCAATCAATGCCTTGGTTTTTTTTTAAATTCAAATTTCCTACACTAAAGTCATTTCAGTCATGCTTCAGTCAAGTATGGATTTTTATCTGTTAGTCTGTCCGTCTCTACTTGCGTTTTTACAAAAACGTACTTGATTTTTGAACCAACCTTTCTCTCCCCTCCAAAATTTTGTCGTTAAAAGTTATTTTTAGACACAGCTTCCACCAATATCCCTTCTCTTCCATGCTAAGTAGATTTGAACACCTGCGTCTCGAGGTCGCGATTTTTTGTGCAAATAGTGACACTTTTGATTCAATGCAGTCTTTCGCTGTTGTGAACAACACTGTCTTTTGTCATTATTTTCATTATTATCTATCCGTCTGTAAAATTAAAAACATATTATTTCACTGCTCAGAATGGGCCATCCGGCCAGCTAATTTTTATATTCCTAACATTAATATTAAGAAAAAGTTACTTTTTAAATTTTGTAATATTTCAAGCATCTGCGTTTAGCCGCTGAATTCAAATCAAAGGCTTGGTATCGCAAAAGCGTCCAATAAATGACTGTGGCGTATCATATCCAAGGTCCCTTCTGTCGAATTCCTTACTTTATGTCAACTTGGGGGGGGGGGGGGGGTGGGAACGTGACTTTTCCTCCTTGCCCCACCAATTTGCGTCCATTAACCTCGCTAGTTCAAGTACGCGTTCAGTCAGATTTTTGTCTTTTGATCCTCGTTCCGTTTTGCCTTCAAGTCTAACACCTGATGACCCGCGGCGCGGGCGATCATGTATTCCAGCAGCTTACGCATTGTTTTTATCCTTACATTTTATCCTTTGGAGATATTTTTACGTTGTATCCCTCGTTAATTTTATGACAACACTGACCCCAAAGTTTTGGGAATACACAATCTCCTCGCGCAGGGTAGAATGGACACGAGCAATTAAGGTTATATTCTCTACAATCACTTTTGTCTGGGCTTTATTTCTTTCAGGACGTGGGGGTTTTCCCATGTTTTACGCAAGGAATTTTTTGCGACTCAGATTTTTCATATTGTGTTACCATGTATGTCTCAGTTATTTCAACGTTTTTAACAAATATAGTCATGTGATATATATTTTAAAAAGGAAAATGAATGAGAATTCTTAATATGTTCAGTTTATTAATTAAAAACAATTTGTACGGGTATAAAATAGTTGGAGACTGGGAAGAAAAATATTTGACAAAAAAAACAAAAACATATCAGAATTACCAACTCAAGATAGCTAAACCATGACTTATGTTATCCAAGATACAAATATTTGTAAACTACATTCATTTTGGAAATAAAAAACATATGGTTCAAGTTTATACTCTAACTACTTTTCAATTGGCTTCAAGAAAAAGAAAGACACTCTTTTGTCACACATTTTCTGCGGCACAGGTTTTTCAAATAGTGTTACCATGTAAGTGTCAATTATTTCAAAGTTTTTAACAAATATAGTCATGTTATAATATATTTAAAAAGGAAAATGAATGAGGATTCAGAATATGTTCAGTTTATAAATTTACAAATTTTTTATGAATATAAAGTAGTTAGAGACGAGGCAGAAAAATATTTTACTAAGCAAAAAACAAAACAAACATATCAGACTTACCAATTGAAGACAGCTAATCCATCAGTTGATTTATCCAAGATAGAAATCACTGTAAACTACATCCATTTTTGAAATAAACCACACATCAAGTTTATACTCTAACTACTTTCCATGTGTCATCCAGAAAATGAAATACACTCTACTGTCACAAATTTACAAATAATTGAAAAAGAACACAAAATGTGATATATATGCTGAACTGCTCTCACAAAGAACACTCATTACACCCCAAATTAGAGATATTTACAACTTAACTTTAGTGTGCCATTTTAGGAAACATTCATCTATGTACAGATGGGGGTGGCCAGTGCATCCTGCACAATAATAGTTTGTCCTTTTCCTGTCGTCAGGTGTACTGCAAACTTTTACACCTATTGAACTTAGTGCTTCTTTGCATTATATGTTTTGCACCCTCCAGTCTTTCCAATGGGTTATCTGATAATTTACTTGGCTTTGGAGGATTTAGCATGCGGCTGATTTCAGGCATTGAGGATGCGGCCGAAGCAAACAATTCTCTGCTCAGTGTTTGTTTGAACAACTTTAACGTAAGCTGCGATTTTCCAACTCCAACTGGTCTTGTCAATTTGTACAAAATGTAAGCGTTACAGGTGGTTATTTCTAATATCCGAAAGAAAATCTTCTTCCACCACTTCAAGAATTTTCTGTTGAAGAAGCCGTAATACCCTATCATCTGATCCGCCTTGTCGCAACCATTCATGTTATGGTTATATTCATGAATGATAAGAGGTTTCTCCTTTCCATTCACCATGACAGGTGCAGCAGACCCATTTGTGGTAACAATTGTGACAGGTTTTTTAGCTTTTTTGTCCTTCCAAGCAGCAACTAGCATCTTTTGCTCAGAATTGATATAATACTTAGTCTCCATATGCTTTATGTTCAAAGACTTCAGCTGCTGTGGGAATCCGACTCTATTCGCTTGAAGTGTTCCAGTGTAATATTGTTTCCATTTAAGCATTTCATTTACTAAAAGTTTTGTAGTGTACCACCTGTCAGCATAAATGTGATAGCCAGTTCCCAGACAAGACAAAAGTGTTCCAAAAGTGTTTACGGAATTGGCACCAGCAGAGTCCCTTCTGACTGAAGGATCATAGGAGGTGTCTGATCAAAAATATGTTAGCAAGTTTTAGCACATAACCTGTTTCGCTGTCCACAAGCCCAAAACTTTTAATGTGGTAATAATTTTTTTGCGTGGTTTGTGTGGTTTTTTTTTTGCGTTATATTGCTTATATTTCCACCGACATTTCCATCCTATAATCATCTCATCAATAGCTACGTCTTGGTTCGGAGTGTATTCCGGAACACATTTAGAGTATAACATTTGAACGAAGGGCTCTATTTTATTTTTCCCTTCTGCAACAGGCTCACAGATATGCAACATAGTTTGCAATATAGACAAAAATCTGTCCCTCTCCATCATTTGGGAATAAAATGGAGTGTGAAACATAGGCTCTTGTGAGGAGAAATAATCTTTTATGCTTGGCCTTTTGTCAATACCCATTGCTTGATGCAGAGCAAAAAATTTTAGCAGCTCATAATCGCTTACTGGATTCCATCGATTACATCTTGATCTTTCAGTGAAGGTGTATGCTTCTGTACTTCAATTTCTGCAAAGCAGTTTATGCTTTTTAAAATTTCCTCCCTTACAGCTGATGATACAAGGCTTTCAAAACATTGGATCGGGGTAGATGATTCATTTAGGCCTAAATTTGCTGACACACTCACCGCTCTTCCGTCTTTAGGTTGAAATCTAAAGCTATTCGTTGTTAGTGCACCCAATTTTGCTTCCTGTCATTCTATATTTCCGACACACTCCTGTTTTCGTCTTTCCCCTTCTTGTAAAACTAAATTAGGTCTTACTGGGTCTGAAAAATCAATGTTAGGTGATGGAACCACGCCCACTCTTCCTGATATAACACCTTCAGTCTCTGAATCCACATCGCTGAAAGATGAACTAGACCTAGAATTATTAACACTGAAGTCGCTACTGCTGTACCCGTCTTCATCTTCGCTGAAATTTTCTAGCAAACTAAGGGCCTGCTGAGCACTTAAACGAGCAGGTCGCTTGCGAGAAGATGAATTAGATGCCATCGAAAATATGTATCGAAAATACGTAACCCAAATTTTGTAACACTTACACGAGGTTGCAATCGTAATCGGTTTGAAATTACTCGAAAGAGTGACGCTATAACTCTCCCGCGTTAGAAATAATAATAAAAATGGCTATACTTCCGCTTCCCAGTCATCGAAAACTTCTAACTTGGATGAAACGAAACAAAAACTTAGTTCAAACCCATCGACCAAGGTTACTGGCTCTCCGTCTTTAGAGGCTAGAAATATCAACCAAGAAAACTGGCTCGTCGTCCATTAAGAGTTATAGTAATTCCTTCATATAACGGGTGTTCTGCGATACACTTGGTCTGGGAAACTGATTATTCCTCTTCGACGGGTGTTCTGCGATAAACTTGGTCTGGGAAACTGTAAGAATTCCTCTTTGACGGGTAATCCAATTCCTAGGTTTCCAGTCTTCGTATTGTAAGTCCTGGTCCCTTAAGTTTTTCAGTCTCTGTATTTATAAAGGCGGGCATACTTTTAAGGTTTTAAGTTTCCCAAATACTTCGATCTGTCACTTATAATATAAGAATTCTAAGTCCGATGTCTCCCTGTCTTCTGGGAGTCACTCATATGACGTACGCTGCAGTCTCTCTGTTCTGTGTCTCTGATTTCGCTAGATTAAATTTCCAGTTTCCAGTTCAGATCACATATGGTCTTTCCGCCGAGTTTTCCAATGACATTCAATGTATTTCCCGACGCTCACATCTAACCAATGGAATCTCTCTAGACTATGTGGGTCGGGGTGTTTTAATTCAAAAAAATCCCCCCCCCCCGTGTTTAAAATATTAAATTTAATATTCCAACGCATGACCTCTTTATAATAAGACGTAATATTTCCGGTGACATCAATCTGCCTCTTCACAATCTTGTGACCATGTTTTCCTGGCGTAATGTCTTCCGCCAATGTTTACTCGCCAGACAGATTTTCTTCAATAATCACCATTGATGGTTCCGCAAAGGCGATAAAAGCTTCTACCACCTGTGTTATCTGCCAGGCAAACAGACACGGTCGTCGGCAGCCCCAGACAAACAATCTGGTTCTTTTCAGAGATCGGGCGCTTTACCGTCTTGTGTAATACACCGTCATCAGCTTTTCACCTGGGGTCAAATGTTGGACCAGCGCGTTTCAAAAGATGGTCAGACTGAGAGAATAGATAAGCGTATGACCGGAATAATTACCTGTTATTATGGCATATACGTTGCGGAACAAACAATTCTGCGTGTAAAGCAGATACGTCCGTAGGTGAGTAGAGTGTTAGAGACTTCACCCTACTGATCCAACAAAGAGCAAAATAATGAATGAAAGGGCAAAAAAATGCCAAATAAAAGCTGTGGGTGAGAGAAATGAAGAAAAGAAATGATACTGCCGTAGTGGCTAAAGGTGTGAGAGAGCCACCAAAAGAACACGTACTAGACGTTTTGTCAAACATTTCACAATAGATAAGCCGGGCTCATCCAGTATGTCTGTGTCCTCAAACTCAACCGTCATGTCAGTTTGTCCCTGTCTAAAATATGGAGAAAGTTTTATCATTCCTAGTACTATGCCCACTCTATTTGTTTCTAGTGTGACTGTTGTCTTCGTCCTGATTACAGATGTGATGTGTATGTAGTCCTGTAGTTCCACGTACTCATCCTGGATCCTGAGCTTTTGCAGGTCGAAATACAGCCAGACGTTTTGCCTGCGTAGAAAATCACGTCCTAGGATTAGATTTCTAGTCATCCCTTTCACAATTGTGAACGTGCGTTCTACTGTATTTGCAATGATTCCAATTTGCATCGTCGCTGTCCCCATTACTTTTTTTATTCTCTTCTGAGACAGAGGTGAGTGTGGCATATGACCTCCTGTATAGTACCACGCTCCATATTTGCTCGTAGAGTCCAAAACCTAATGAGACTCACGGTAGCCCCTGAGTCCACTAGTGCTCTATATTTCCTTTCTTGGAGTTCTATGATGCATGAACATGGGTCTGATGTATAGGCCAGCTCAACTGCAGTTGTTTCGTGGCTCCTCTATTTGTCTAATTGTTGATGTCTTTACTTTTTCTTTCTTTCACTCTATTTTTTCTGTTTTACAGACTCTTCCAGTGTGCTGATATCCACTGTGTCTTTTTCCAACTGACTGTAGTCTGGTAGGTAGTTATTTTTCTCATGTGCTTTACTTATCATGTGCACATGTGATTGTCTTAAACTTGCTGTATTACAATGTCCTTTCTTTTTTTTTTTAACATGTGCTTGTGCTCTGTTGTTCCATGTATTTCTTTTATCGTCTCTCCTTTGTTTTCCATTTTCCAACTCCAGCAATCTCGCTGTATTGTTGTTGCTATCTATTTCCCACCTTACTTTCCGTAATAGAATTTCGCACAGCTATCGTGTCATTCCTTCTATTAAGACTATTCCAGTGTCTTAACACACTAGCCGTATTGCTAGTGTTGTGTCTGTTTCCGTTGTTTCATTGTGCACTTTC
Organism: Oreohelix idahoensis; assembly: GCA_024509875.1. Classification (NCBI taxonomy): domain Eukaryota; kingdom Metazoa; phylum Mollusca; class Gastropoda; order Stylommatophora; family Oreohelicidae; genus Oreohelix; species Oreohelix idahoensis. Next base: position 211,111 of record JAMPIV010010871.1, on the reverse strand, counting down.
GTTACTTTGCTGAGACCTTCTATTCACCTTACTCACATCGGTCTCTCTCAATGTGCAGGGCTGTCTTTTCCCTGAGTGTAAGTATTTGCGTGTCGGAACTTCCTGTAAGTGTCCGGGTATGTCTGGTATGTCTACGAGTGTTATGAGTTTGTGTTCGGGTTATGTCTGCGAGTGTTATGAGTTTGTGTTCGGGTGTATTCTGCGAAACCACCCAACCTGGATTCTGTATGTCTACTGTGTGTATTATCGAAGGTCTCAACCCGTCTCGCTGGCTGTCGTGGCTCTTGTTGCCTGCACCTACATGTGTAAGACCTATGACCCATGACCAGACTTGTTACACACAAAACACACAAGTGCCCCGTGTTCCTCATTTCTTGGCCAATTGTATGTCTGTCTTCCTCTTTCTTGCCTCCATGTTGTTCTTTGCTGGCACTGCATTATCTCCATTGGTTCTTCTTCCCGCTCTTCCTGTGCCACTGTCCTTCCCAACCTAAGATCCACCCTTCTTACATTCTTCTCCGCTAGGGCTAGAGATATAGCTTCTCTTAAATTCTGCGGATCTTTCCGAAGCAAGTATAGCTTCATTGGAGTACTGTTTAGTCCGTCAACAACAATCCCTACAAGTTGTGTTTCCACTTCCTGCTGATTGATTCCTGTCCCAGGAAGGCTTCCTCTGCCTGGTTCAATAACCTGTCACTAAACATTTGTGTCGACTCCTATGGCTGTTGTCTTATGCGTCCAAGAAGCGTCCAAGCATGGGAGCTATCTGTAATTTCTGAATAACTCTTGATGAGCTCATTCTTCAACTCTTTCCACGTTTCATTAGGGAAAGCTTCCATTCTCCTCCTGATGAAGTCGGTTACCAGTCTATCTGAGGACCGGTATGCAACTTTCTTGAAATCTCCGTGCTCAGCACTGATCAAAGAACAATATCTCTGAATATCTAGTAACCATTGTCTACATTACCTAGGATTACCTGCATATGACTGTGGTGGGTTTTGATGTTAAGAAGATTGGTTTGTAATAAAGTTGTACTTGAGTGAGGTCAATTTGTGAAGGTCCCTGATGTAGACAATTGATAGCTGTGTTTCAGAGTACCTTGCTGATACCACCTACGATCTCACTCTAAGTTATATTTTGGCCTAGTATGATTGAGAGCTACGTTTAGTGTCTAGGGTAATGTAAGAGTGATGTTATAGGAATTCAATACAAACACTTACACATACAGATACTAAATGCTATTATGAACTTAACTAACACCAGTGGGTAAATTTATAGTTTGGAATTTCTTTTTTCTCAAATTTATTTGTCCTGAACCGAAATTTGTTTTGGTCAGGACCACAACTCAAGTGAATCAATAGATATATACATATATACAAATATGAATATTTACATAAATAGGACCATATGTCCAAGGCACATTGTTACAATTAAAATCTTTCAAATATTATTACTTAATATATGATGACTACTGGTATTTGGAGACAGGTTGGGGATTTAAAATCATTCCACGGTTCTTCTGTTACAGCTATATTTGTTTATTTAATCCTTGGGTGGAAATGTTATTTGGTATACAGGAGATTCGTTAAATATTTATGATAAGTTGTCCCAGGCCAGATATTATGACTTATCTGGACCCAGGAATCACAGCAGTTGTCGTAGAGTCGGCCACAAGCCACAGTCTCCTCTGGTCTTTCAAATGCTTGAGTACAGACTTAGTAAGAGGGACTCCTCACAATAATGTAGGCTTTCTCACTCAGACAATTCATTGACACCAGATAAGTGCCAGCAGAACCCCTGTAGATGAAAGTTATGTTCCTGTCTTAACTTCACATTAATTCCACCCAATTTACAAATAATAATACAATTTAACAAAAGAACCTGGTTAGCTCTTTCTGACCAACCTTACTTCTCCACTCTAGATTGATGGAACAATTTATACCAGTTTTACTTTTCTTTTTCCTAATAGTGGTTACGCCTCTGACATTTACACTGATCTTTTTCCATAAAATATGATGGGTGATATGATTCATGAGGACCCCTGCATGTCTTTTGGTATATTCCTTTCTCTGGTAGCTAATCATATAATAGATACCTTATAGGCCCTGTCTGAGTGCTGGGGACCTATGTACTTAGTAATCATGATGGATTTTCATCTAACATTTTCTCACATTCCAATTTATTTTAAATAAAAGATAATTAATATTCTCCTTACCACAATATTCAATGAAAAGCACACAATTAATACGTTGACTGGCAATGGAAATACACTTTTGTTCCTTCTGCCTTTGTCCAGACTGCTGAGATAATATGGTCTACAGCAATGCTGCTCTCCTCCACCTGCTTCAACTAAGGTTTTGAACAAATTGCATCTAATCCTTTCAAGTTTAAATGCAGCTTTGGTAAGCTGACCAATGACTACGCATATCTCAATTGTAAACAAGTCTTGCAAAATAAAAATTCAAACTTTCCTTTCGTTACTCGGTTAATATATTTTTATTTTGAGGTCGGCCAATAATATTTCGCCTTCCTTCAAAATCCATCCAATCCAATCTTTCGTACCTTCTTAGTCTTTATTTCCCCAAAGTTTTTTTCCAAAAATATGCCAAAAAAAATCAAGCAGGCATGACTTGTCCTGACAGTCTGTCCGATCCACTATAGTATTATTACCAATATTTGAGTATTTAATGGACTATTTGTGTAACTAACACCCTATTCTTGCTCAGGAAGTCCTAAGGTACACGAAGATATAATTTTTATGGGGCTAGGTGGCTTGGTTCAGAATTCTATATTTTTTCTATAATATCCAACCTATTCATGTCTTTTTGCACTAATTTCAAGCTAATTACGAGAGTCTCTCGTAGTACGTGAGAATTACGTCATAAATGCTGTCTGCATGACCCAATTGTCTACATGTTCTAACTTTTACATCGTATTTTGAAAATCGCCCTTGGCAAGGCTTGCGAGTTGGTTTTTATTTTTAGAAACAATGCGAGACGCGATTTGCATTGGGCCATCTATCCGTTCCCCACCCTCTCTCTACTATGTCTTTTAGGCAAATACTTCGTTGAACTTGGGAAGTGTTACGTTTATCTCAAGGACGAATTTGAAAAATTGGGTACCCTTTTGTTCGTCTAATGCGTTATCAACTAATACGCTGAAGGCGTGGGTGAAGACAACAATTCTCGACTAAACTTTTTAGTTCTATCCTTTTTTTGACTTTATGCACTAAACTGTTATATTCTAATTTAGATATTGTATTTAGAATTTCACCACACATCTCCCCACTTAGAACAGACTATCATATGTCAGTTCCTAATTGAAATTCCAAAAGATAAATTTACTACCTATGCCTGGTGACTACTTTGATGTTCGTCGTACGGGTGTCTACTTAAAAAGTCTGCACCAACGTTTCTATGATTTTATTTTGATCATGGATTAATGCAGGTGGGTCAATTCAAAGTAAGCACTACTGACGAAGGTTGCCTCAGACCTCTGCAATCCAAGAATCCATTTCAGTTATGTTACTGAACAGCTGCAAGTGTTACTGCTTGTCTCATACTGAGTATCAATTTATCTTCACCATTACTCTTCCCTGAGTCTGTCCCATGACATGTCCAGAGATTCTAGATTTCCCTCAAGTTTGCAATAGTTATAAGGGAATAATCTATAAATATGGTGATGGTAGAGTTTTGTAGGGGATCCAATAATTCTCTTATCAGCATGGAAAAACACTCGGAATATCCTCAATTCAAGAGGGCAACCTAGGGATTCATTATACTCTTCCGAAATGTTCACAGCCAACAATTGGTCTGCGTTCCAGCTTGACTTGAATTTGGAAACACCCTTTAATAATATTCATACATAGTTCTATAATGTGCCACTCAAATGATTTCTCCGCCTAACGACAATTTTTGGTGAAATAATGTAATAGGTGGAGAAAAGAATTTCTGCTTCAGAAATCAATTCACCCGTGTGCATTGCTATAGTATGTGGGTAATCTCCAGCCAGGGTCCGTACAATACTTCCCCGTGGACTGTGTGATTCGGTTACTACCACTGTCACCGGTGCCCTTATAATGCTAAGTTAATAGCCATATTGTGAAGCGCGTTGAACATTTTTCTCAGTGCTTAACCGCCCACTCCCCACTCTTCTATTGATAACATTGAGTTTCGGTTTTAACTTGGGCGGATATCTTCAATGTCAATGGCAGCCAGCTCCATGGATGCGGCTTCAAATTTAGCCTGGGATGACTGGTCTGTGTTTCTATTATCTCTGGGGGCCATACGCAGAGTTGCCAGTCTAAATATTTTTGGGGAAGACGGGTTATGGGAAGGTGAATACCTCACATCTGTGTCTACCTTATTAATTTTGTTTCCCTTGTTATTTTTAGGCCCACATTTTTCAGAATGCTTGGCTTGCAACTGATTATTATTTTCCCAACTTGGGGAATGTATCTTGCTACATTTTTCACAGGCCCCCACAAATTGTGCAATATCAGCAGCTACTTGGGGCCAGTAAAATTTTTCCGATGTCCTTTGATGGGTGGTTCCATTTCTCTGGTTTCCACCGTCTGGTACAACATGTGCTTGTGCCATCACTTCTTCTCTGTAGGAATTTGGAAGTACCAACTGTCCATATTCTTTTGATCCTTGATAAGGGTGGAATTAGGATGCCGTCAAATTACCACCTCTATCGACACCAGGTATTACAATGCAAGATGTGGGTGTCTTATCTGGTTTAGATTGTTGCTGTGTGTGTGTTGCAGTAGAACAGTTCAGGGTACACCACAGGCAACATGACGTGTAGAGTCATAGAAATGGTAACTTCGCTTTAGGTTTATACCATTTATTGCACGCCACAAAACAGTCATGATACTTATGTTATCATCGGCATAGTACAACGAATGCAGCATTCAAACTCATGTTAACTGACAGTCATGTAGAAGTCAATACTCAATAGTTGTATGGAAAACAAATATCATAGCGAAGCTTGATAAATAATACATATAACTTCTGCAACCGTGGTCAGCTGCAGATCCTTAATGTTCATAGACAATAATAATTATTCCTTCCTGATGCTAGCAGATCAGATGTATACAATACGTCCGTTTACTGTCTGCACGTGAGTAGCATACATGGATTACAGGTCAGCTCGACCTTTATAACCTTCCTAAGTCTAACCATCTGACTTGGACGTGATCTCTGATATAACGAATCCTGGAACACAGACAATAGTCTTGTTGGTCTAGAGCGACCCATAGATATATAACTAGTTCAGGTATAAAGATACCGGTGACTTAATCCTAGTCAAAGTACCTCTCCATTTTGAATCACACAGGCGAGCAAAAAGGCGACAAAATGACGAACCTCTAGATGATAGCCTAAAGTTCGATACAAGAGGAATTACCTTATTTCGGAAAATCAACCATGAACATATGCCTCCAGGCAGGCTTGAATAATACGGGGAAATAGTCTAGTTAGCTAACTAACTCACAAAGACAATGTATTTCCCTCAGAGAATCACAAGACGCAGTCGCGTCCGCTCGCTAATCAGTCCATTTCTCAACTGCCCGACCTGGGCGGAACAACAAAACGACAACCCAGTCGAGACATGCGCAGAGTGACAATCTCTGAGTCGCTGTTCACAATAAGACGATTCTAAGAACATTCGAGATAAAAGTCTTACACAGTCGCGCCTTTTATGGACATGAACAGAAGCGTTAAGAAAGGTTTCAAACATCTACAACAGTTGACTGATACTACCAAATAAGGAGATATGGTCACGCTTCGTTCAAGACATTATAGACCGAACGTGTCTCTATACAAGAGGAGGTAAACTCATAAAAAATAGCAGTATCGATATATCGGGTTCTGTCCCTTTGACCATAAAATATATATAACATGCATTTCAGTCAAATAATGATCATACATACGAAAAACGATCATACAAAGACTTTGGAAAAAAGTAATTATTTGTGCGTAACATTACCGCACCCTCCCGGGAAAAAAAAATGAAACATTTTTTTTTTAAAAATCCTGGAGCCGGAAAAATCTAGGCTCCTAACGCACGTATGATGCGCGGATATACCTAACAAAATAGCTCAACACTTGGAGCGAAACTGAGATCATATCCCAGGTCCTTAGAGAAAAATTTATCTAAGTATACGCGTATATATCCCAGGAAGGTGCCACCAACACAAACCACAATGCTGGCAACATCATAATAAAAGTCAAATTATTCTCATACCAATATATGAAATCAAATATATTATTATGATATCATACAATGTGTTGCAAATAGCGGTGTAATATATTAATATACCGCACTATTTTATTACATTATGTAATGCATCAGTAACTAATAAGTAATACATGTGTTGATCTTCGTTGACATAAAACATTCAATAGAAGAAGATGTGGACATCATCCGCTCCCAATCTAGGACAGGACTTGATATACTCAAAGTTCCACAATGGACACAATCTCGCATCTTCAATGATGTGCTGCGAAAATATCAATAACACAAATCTTAAAGACAACTGGTAAATCTCTCAATACAATCCTGAAAATAATTTATTTAAATGTGGCCGAGTGATCTTTTGGCCCGTATATCACTAACTAAGCCTTCTTAGATAATTACATGGTACAATGTTATAAATTCCCCCTCAAAAAAGTGAGAAAAAAAAAAATCTACTAACATGTCATTATAACATTGGACTGTATATCAGGAAATATATATATGACAGAAGAATCATGTGGAATCGTGTGGGCATCTGGACAGAATGTCCGCCATTACATTATCCGAACCACGGATAGCTCGAACCGAGAAATGAAATGGTTGAAGAGCTATGGCATAACGAGTGGACCTCGAGCTCTTCAAGTTTTTGCTCTGAATAGCAGTAAGCGCTTTCTGGTCGGTTTCCACAATGAAATGTGCGCCTAGAAGAAATCTTTGTAACTTCAGAATAGACCATACCATAGCCAATAACTCACGGTCTAAAACCGAGTAATTCTTTTCTGCAGCATTTAATTTCCTAGAGATATACATCACCGGATGCAGAGTATCAGAATACTCCTGCATTAGTGCTGCCCCAATCCCAGTTGACGAGGCGTCACTTCGAAGAACAAAAGTCTTCTCAATAGTAGGTAACCTAAGAATAGGTGGAGATGAAAATAGGTCTTTAACCTGGTCCAATGAGGATTGACATTCTTTTGACCAGCGGATCAAATTAGGCGACCCTTTCTTCAATAAAGTAGAAAGCGGTGCCATAATGGAGGACAGATTCGGAATGAATCGTCCGTAGAATTGGATCAAACCTAATAGACTCCTTACTTGTTTCTTTGTCTTAGGGACCGAAATGTTAAGTATTTTTGAAACATTGTGGTCCTCTGTCTTTAAAAGACCATGACCAACACGATGACCTAGGAAAGAAATCTCACTAAATCCTATAAAGGCTTTAGAGGGTTTTGCAGTCAAGTTATACTCGCGAAGAGTAGACAGTAATTCGTATAAACCCAAATAGTGATCTTCCCAGGAATCACTGAATAGACAGATATCATCTAGATATGCTATGACATCTGTACGATATGCGAGAATTCGCCGCATCATGCGTACGAATGTAGCAGGGGCGTTCATAAGACCAAAAGGCATGAAATTCCATTGGAATAAACCCCTAGGTGTAGAAAAAGCTGTAAAAGGTTTGGCACGTTCAGTTAGCGGGACTTGCCAATAACCTTTAGACAAATCTAGTTTGGTAAAGAATCTAGAATTAGAAAGTTTATTGAGTAGCTCTTCTAATGAAGGCATAGGTTCAGCGTCGAACTTCGTAACTTGGTTCAATTTGCGATAATCTACGCAAATGCGAATGTTATTATCCTTCTTTCGAACAATAACCATAGACGAAGAGTATGCTGAAGTGGATGGTTCAATGATTTCCAAACGTATCATTTCATCCAATTCTTTTTCGACTTGAGACTGGAAATGGATAGGTATTGGATAGGGTCTGACTCTGATAGGATTATGATCAGTTAGCACAATGTCATGTTCAATGACATGTGTGTGTCCCGGGATGTCTGTAAGAACATCCTGAAATGTTTGCAACATCGAAGAAACTTGTCGATGTTCCTCAGCGGAAAGATTTGGAGAAACGGTCACGTTTTTCCAAGATTCCGTAGAATAAAGTGGGACCATAGAAAGAGGAAGATTGACATCAGAAAAAGTAGTTTCCTCATCCTGTATAACTGACAGCGATGAGTATTGACCATGAGGTACTTGAGAATTGTCCGTTGCCTGGAAAATAGGCTGCAAATAGTCTGGTCTTTCATGAAATTCCGTGAGCATATTTATGTGGAAAGTTTTATGCTTTCCATCAATATCGACAACATAGTCGACATCAGAAATTTTGGAGACTATTGCATATGGACCTTTCCATGCAATTAGAAGTCTGTTCTCCCTTGAAGGAAGTAGGACGAGAGCTTTGTCACCTGGACAAAGTTGTCGTAGACATCTATTCTTATTCGCAAACTGCCTTGCCTTTTCTTTAGCAAATTCGGAAGACGAAGTTGCTAGTCTGCATGCCTCAATGATTTTTTTCCTAAGAGCAATGACGTACTCATAAGAAGACTGAGTCTCATCGCTAATATTATCGGCAGTGATTAGATCGTGAAGTAAAGACATAGGGCCGCGCGGTTGCGCGCCAAAGACAAGTTCAAAAGGGGAAAACCCCGTATGTTCATTGGGGACCTCTCTATACGCAAAGAGAGCCGCGGGTAAGACCCTGTCCCAATCCTGAGGATGATCCTCAGTTATTTTACCCAGTAAAGTTTTTAGAGTCCTATTTAAACGTTCGACCAACCCATTAGACATTGGGTGATAGATACTGCTGAGAGACCTTTTTATATGTAGCATAGACATTACCTGTGACATAGTGTCTGATATCAGTTGAGTGCCATGGTCTGACAATATTTCTCCGGGAAAACCCAAGCGAGAAAATATCAGCCAAAGAGCGTCTGCGATATCAGCAGTTGAGATGCTCTTGAGAGGTATTGCCTCTGGCCAACGTGTGCACATATCGACACATGTAAGAATAAATTGATGCCCTCTAGCCAGACCGTCAAAGCAGTCAGTATTGCTAAGGGCAACAGCAGATAGGTGCCATTGCATCATAGTGACAATTTTGAATCGAAAATGATAGCCGTTGATTGATGTCCTCTAGCCGACTGAATTCTAAAAGGACCGATAATATCTATTGCCATTTTTTGAAAAGGGCGAATTGGAATGTCAGCAGCCTGAATAGGCGCAGCATGTCGTGGTCCTTTAGATTTGACCTCCTGACATACTTTGCAAGAGCGACAGTACATTCGTATGTCCTTGCTCACAAATGGCCAAAAGAAAGCCGCAAGAACCCTCGACTTTGTACGGGAAAAACCCATATGTCCAGCACATTGCGAGTCATGAGCATGTTGCAATATTTGCACCCTCATGCTCTTAGGCACAAGAATTTGTGAATGAGTGGATGTAGTCGAGTCTTGTACCATACGTACAAGTACGCCGTTCTTCATAGAAATCCAAGATTTTCTATTAGTATTTTGATTAGGATCACCTTTTTTTGCTAGAATGAAGAATTTTTGTAACGACGGATCTTCTTCTTGCAATTTGATAAATGAGTCACGTGTAATAGTCAAGTGACTATTTTGTTCATTTACTTCATCATTATTAGTTAATGAAGTTTGAGGTGGATCCAGAGCATGTGCTCTTGTGACCACCGTATTGGTAGCTTCAATGTTTTGCTCTTCCCAAACAGCAATCTGCTGTGGGGTACATTCCCTAACTCCGTGAATACGACCAATAATAAGGTCCGCAATAGGGTTTGGAAGTAGACACGCGTGGACCTCTCCCGTGAAGAAAGGAGTAGCAATATGTATTATGGCAGTAGGATATTTTTCCAACGTGCCACCAAATGTGACACATTTGATGACCTTTCCTGTAGCACAGAATGGATCTACAAGAGATTGCCTAACCCCGACAGTAGTACATCCAGAATCAAACAACACCGAGACTGGATTACTATTTACAAGCCCCTTATGTAATATAAGAGAACCTCTCCCATCATGAGCAACATTAGCAGGAAGAGCGGGCAAAGGATGACCACAGCTTAGAGTACTAATGGTTTTCGGATCAAATAAAGTACTGCATTGGATACATTTATTTGCCCTACCAAAGTCAAAAGATGAGCATCCGATAGCATTATGGTCTTTATCATTATTAACCTGTTTATCTGCTCCCTGAGATTCTTGTTGAACAGAGTTTGTCTGTTGATATCTTTTTCTCTTCTGTTGCGATCTACCGCGACCATTATTGCCTCTGCAATTATCATTAAAGTCCCTACTGTAATTTTTATCCTGGTTTGCGTTCCAGTTTCCATAACTGTCATTACCATCTCTATGCTGTTGAGAACCTCTATTATCTTGGTATTGAGGTCTCTGCAAATAATATTTTCCTCTATACCGATTACCTTTATGAAAATTTCTAAAGTTACCGGGAATAGAATACCGTGTAATATTAGGTTGTCTCCAGTTCTGGGAAGAAGAATCTCCCTGAAATTGATTACCATGGTTCTGGGCATAATTACGGTTACTCTTTTTATTGAAATTTTGCTGGCTACCCTGAAATTTACGCATAAAATTCGGGCCATAAGGTGCTGCCGAAGCAACTGGCAGACCTTCTTTTACCTTAGAGTTGCTAATGGTTATGTGAGGATGTGCAGTAACATACTGGCTACAGTATTCTTCCATTTCTTTTATATTTTTAGGCTTACGCTCATGAAGAAAAGAAAGAAAAGCTTCATTAACAGAAGACATAACCTTGTCTCTAAGAAGTAAGTCCATGAGGGCTTCAAATGTACTTTCTGTCTTAGAAAGCTCAACCCATCGTAAAAAAGTAAGACGTATGCCTGAGATGAATTCTGAGAATTCAACTCCAGTTTCTGGTAACATGTTTTTAAATTTAAGACGATATCCGTCTTCGTTAAGTTGGTACTTCTTTAACAATGCCGCCCTGACAACCTCATAGTTGTTCTTGTCAGGCACATCTACCATACCCAACAAAGTCAAAGCATCACCTCTAAGTATCTTGGACAGATGATAAACATATAATGTTTTATCTATATTATGCACCTTACATGCACTTTCAAATCTATCTAGATAAAATGTTATATCATCAATTGAAGCATTGAATGCTGGTAAATTAAGCTTGAAATCAACAGCATTAGACTTATTAGCAGATGATACCTTATTAGCATCATTAGCATTACTAGATAACTTCAACTTTTCTAACTCCAAAGCTAAGAGTTTTTCTTCATGTTCCATTTTTGCTTTTCTCTCATCAGACTCTCTTTGTAACCTTCTTTCCTCAGCCTCAGCCTGTAACTTTCTTTCCTCAGCCTCAGCCTGTAACTTTTTTTCTAATCTTTTATTTTCAGCCTCTATTTCAAGTCTCTTATTTTCAGCTTCTTTTTCAAGTCTCTTATTTTCAGCTTCTTTTTCAAGTCTCTTATTTTCAACCTCAGCCTGAAGTCTCTTCTCCTGAGATTCTGCTTCTCTTTTTTGTTTTTCCATTTCCATTTGTAATCTCTTTTCATCTACCTGCATCTGCAGTTTTAAATTTTCAGCATCTATTCTCTTTTGTTCAGTTAGTTCTTTCATTTTCTTTTCCTCCGACTTCAATGCCTTGGCATATTGAACAGTCGCAAATTCTTCTAATTTATCACCTGTCTTCCCAAGGGCTTTACCCTGCTCAATAAAGTACTCAAATGTAGACATGATGTCTAAAATGTGAGTACAGAACCTGAAATAATTAATTATCTTATTTCAATCTTAATAGCAACAAGACTTAATAAAGTGCTTGTATAATTACTATGTTTACTCCAATCTCTGTGGGAAACAAGACTTGACACCAATTTGTATTATCAGTTGTACAATAATATCACAAGTCACCTCTTAATTATCAGTGCACTACCCAAATCAGTGCATAACCATCAGTTATTTATCATAACTGCACTACAATAGTGCATAAGCAAAAAACCACCAGTTAGTTATGATAAGTGCACTATAGATCAATAGTGCATGAGCATATATGTAACAATAGTGAAAGCTAACTATGCAAGAACTATGCAAACAATAACAAGACAATGTAAACAATAACAAAGTCACCAACAATGTAAACAAAACAAAGATCAAAGTCAATGTAAACAATAACAAAGATCAGAGTCAATGTAAACAATAACAAAGATCAACGTCAATGTAAACAATAACAAAGATCAGAGTCAATGTAAACAATAACAAAGATCAAACAATACGAAAACATTCGCATAAGTCAAATAAATAAACAGCGAAACTAAAAAGAATATGATGACAGAATGCGAAGATATGACAAACAAATGACGCTACAGTATATACACAAAAATTTACGTGAAGAACTGAATAATAGAAAAGAGGAGACCTACAAATACAAACAATTGAAATCGAAACTAAAAAACAGAAAGAAAGAGAGAAACAAAAAAAAAATATACAAAAAACGAAAATAAAGCACAACTCGTCACAACTAAACAGATATAGCAACGATTGTCGCTAGCAAATTTCACAGTAGGAAATTCGCACAGTCCCTAACGAAAACGCTAACAGTAGAACCTCTGTGACGTGGTATCTTCTACTGAAAGACACCGCCCAACCGAGAAAACCCGCTGAAATATAAACATATAAATACAAATCCAAATAACATATAACATGTAAACATATAAAGAGTGCGAAAAATGTGATAGACAGAAGGCTCAGTTAGAACATAAGGGCACAGTTCACAAACAAAACAGGCCACTTAACTTCTATGTATCCACAACGTCAGCACAGTTCAGAACAGGATGTGATCAGCATTCTTAGGACAATGATCCAACGTTGATCCATATCTGCTCTCGTAAACTGCCATGACGAAGGAAATGAGCTTCTAACAGGAAACAGCTTCTGACAGGAAACAGCTTCTGAACTTGACCTTCTGAATCTGCAACAGTAATTCTGAGACCGGAACAGTTGTTACGGCACTTGTCCTTCTTCTCAACAGATCAGGAAATCCATTCGCTCGGTACTTGTCCTTCTATTTGTAGACAAACTTCAATACCGCCGAGCAGCGCCGGGTAGTTTCAAAATATCAACAACTGTCAGTACTGCTGCGTCTTTCAAAAAATTTCATCAAAGGTGATGAATAGCAACTGCAATGTTGTCTTGTAGTCTGCTGATGATGTCTGGGTTTGTTGACCCCCTTGAGAGTTGGTACCAGAATAAACCAACTATTGGCCACCATGAATTGATAAGGGTGGAATTAGGATGCCGTCAAATTACCACCTCTATCGACACCAGGTATTACAATGCAAGATGTGGGTGTCTTATCTGGTTTAGATTGTTGCTGTGTGTGTGTTGCAGTAGAACAGTTCAGGGTACACCACAGGCAACATGACGTGTAGAGTCATAGAAATGGTAACTTCGCTTTAGGTTTATACCATTTATTGCACGCCACAAAACAGTCATGATACTTATGTTATCATCGGCATAGTACAACGAATGCAGCATTCAAACTCATGTTAACTGACAGTCATGTAGAAGTCAATACTCAATAGTTGTATGGAAAACAAATATCATAGCGAAGCTTGATAAATAATACATATAACTTCTGCAACCGTGGTCAGCTGCAGATCCTTAATGTTCATAGACAATAATAATTATTCCTTCCTGATGCTAGCAGATCAGATGTATACAATACGTCCGTTTACTGTCTGCACGTGAGTAGCATACATGGATTACAGGTCAGCTCGACCTTTATAACCTTCCTAAGTCTAACCATCTGACTTGGACGTGATCTCTGATATAACGAATCCTGGAACACAGACAATAGTCTTGTTGGTCTAGAGCGACCCATAGATATATAACTAGTTCAGGTATAAAGATACCGGTGACTTAATCCTAGTCAAAGTACCTCTCCATTTTGAATCACACAGGCGAGCAAAAAGGCGACAAAATGACGAACCTCTAGATGATAGCCTAAAGTTCGATACAAGAGGAATTACCTTATTTCGGAAAATCAACCATGAACATATGCCTCCAGGCAGGCTTGAATAATACGGGGAAATAGTCTAGTTAGCTAACTAACTCACAAAGACAATGTATTTCCCTCAGAGAATCACAAGACGCAGTCGCGTCCGCTCGCTAATCAGTCCATTTCTCAACTGCCCGACCTGGGCGGAACAACAAAACGACAACCCAGTCGAGACATGCGCAGAGTGACAATCTCTGAGTCGCTGTTCACAATAAGACGATTCTAAGAACATTCGAGATAAAAGTCTTACACAGTCGCGCCTTTTATGGACATGAACAGAAGCGTTAAGAAAGGTTTCAAACATCTACAACAGTTGACTGATACTACCAAATAAGGAGATATGGTCACGCTTCGTTCAAGACATTATAGACCGAACGTGTCTCTATACAAGAGGAGGTAAACTCATAAAAAATAGCAGTATCGATATATCGGATTCTGTCCCTTTGACCATAAAATATATATAACATGCATTTCAGTCAAATAATGATCATACATACGAAAAACGATCATACAAAGACTTTGGAAAAAAGTAATTATTTGTGCGTATCAGCAGCTACTTGGGGCCAGTAAAATTTTTCTGATGTCCTTTGATGGGTGGTTCCATTTCTCTGGTGTCCACCGTCTGGTACAACATGTGCTTGTGCCATCACTTCTTCTCTGTAGGAATTTGGAAGTACCAACTGTCCATATTCTTTTGATCCTGCTCTAGCTTTTCTGTAGAGCAGTCGTTCCTTTAAATAGAATTGCCCTTTCTTGGGGTGTGTATGGCTTGTTGGCAATTTGCCAAAGCAAGGTTTTAGTGATTTGTCCTTTGCCAGGGCCTTTCTCATCTGCTTATGTGAATAAATTAGTGGTGGTTCCTCCTTCGTTCTACTAGGGGTCGACCTGACCTGAAGCGTTGCCATTACCACAGGTTTTACAGGGCTTCCTAGAAAAACATATTTCTTTCCTAACACCAGCGGGTAGTTAGGGTCGTCACACACGGCTGCTCTAATCACTCCTTCCACGTACCTAGTCTTGACATCTATCTCGGCTACGGGAAATTTCATTGTGGCTGTTCCTTTTAGGGTCCCTTGTATTTCCACTCTTTCTGTGGTATACTGATCAGGGTGCACCAGGGTTGCACTCACAACAGAGTCATATTCCAAACCGGAATCGTAAAGGCACCTGACTCTGGCACCATTACATGTCACTTCTTCACAGATGGGAGGATGATGAGGTTCATGCTGTTCTGTAGACAGGTCCTTCTTTTTCCCCTTGTCCACTGTTATCATGCATGCCGCTCGATATGGAGGACGTTTCCTACCACATTCACTAGTATTATGATTATGCATCCTGCATATTTGACAATATTTGCCTTCCTGTCTGAAGGGTTTCCTGTCATTATATTTCCTTTCATTGAATTGTGGGGTTTTATTTCTATACTCATTGCGTGGCCTATCAAAATTGGGTTTACTTCGGTTATCCTGCTCTCTAGTATTATAATACGCATCTTTGTCTGGAGGAATTCTATTATTGTCAACCTGTTTCTTTTTATTACCAGCTGCCTCTGCTTGGGCTGCCTGCTACCTCTCAGCGACATTGAGTAACTCACCCAGCCTCTCTGCACCTTGTTTCATGAGAAACTTTCTCAAGTCTGGAGCCATGAACTCTCTTAATTGCTCTATCATGATCATTTCTTTAAGATCTTGGGTCTTCCCCAGAGCAGTCCACTTCTCCAAGTAAGTCTCTAACCCGGCAGAGAACTGGTGATAGATCTCACCCGACAGTAGCTTGGCATTTCTAAATTTTTTCCTATAAAATTCTCCATTCTTTTCGTACCTTAACAAAAGAGCCTGCTTTAACATGTCGTAATTTTCTTGGTCATCCCTGCTCATCTTGGCAAAAACTTCATAAGCTGTTCCCATAAGACCCTGGGATAACTTGAAGCTCCACCTCTCTCTCTCTAACCCATATGTAGTAGCCAAAAGTTCAAACCTACTTAAATACCCTTCTATGTCATCGTCTTTCTCAACAAAATGGTCTAAATGAAAACCCATAGCTGAGGTTGAGGCTCCCTGACTAGCAGTGGCGTCTGAAGTAGAGGGACTAGCACCATTTTCAGGAGCATGTCCTTGTAATTCCAACTCCTTTAGTTGTAACTCGTGCTCCCTCTGCAATCTTCTATCTTCTGCTTCCCTCTCAGCCTTTTTTTCCACTGCATCCATCTTCTTTTCTTCAAATTGGAGCCTTTTAATCTCCGCCTCCCTATCCGCTTCCAATGCCCTAGCCTCTTTGTCAGCCTCAGTCTGCAACCTCTTAATTTCTTTTTCAGCCTCTAACTTTCTTTCTGCTTCTAACTTCCTGTCTTCCCTATCTCGTTCAATAAATTTGTCACATTCTGAGGTTACATAGTCAATCAAGACTTGACCCTCCATATGCATCTCCTTAGCAGTCTGCACAGCAGCAGATCGGAACTTAGCTAGGTCAGCCATTCTAACTGAGACAGGTCTAGTAAAGTTCAAAGACAATCTTAACTTAATTAAAATAAATACTAATTATACTTAACTAATTATTACTGGCTGTGACAACTTATCAACTGAAATCTCCACTTAAATTATTATCATCTTTCTTAGGGGTGTTTTAACTTCTAATTACAATGATGATACAATCTTGAATTTATCTACTAATGCTACTTTTAATTTCCTGGAGTTAGCTACTATATGTTGTATGAGATTCCTATTCCAAACAACCCTCTAATTATGCAAAGTTCTAATCCAGGATTTGGAGACCCCAATATATGTAGCAGATAGATTCCTATCTCAGACAAGTATCTAACTAGAAAAAGTTCAAATCTCGGACGAGCGTCCCAATATATGTGGTGGGTTTTGATGTTAAGAAGATTGGTGTGTAATAAAGTTGTACTTGAGTGAGGTCAATCTGTGAAGGTCCCTGATGTAGACAATTGATAGCGGTGTTTCAGAGTACCTTGCTGATACCACCTACGATCTCACTCTAAGTTATATTTTGGCCTAGTATGATTGAGAGCTACGTTTAGTGTCTAGGGTAATGTAAGAGTGATGTTATAGGAATTCAATACAAACACTTACACATACAGATACTAAGTGCTATTATGAACTTAACTAACATCAGTGGGTAAATTTATAGTTTGGAATTTCTTCTTTCTCAAATTTATTTGTCCTGAACCGAAATTTGTTTTGGTCAGGACCACAACTCAAGTTGCACAACGGGCTGATCACCCGTTTGCCAGTCACTTCGATTACAGAAACAGCAGCAAATGGGTTGATTTGCCGTTGCCCTAAAGACGCCACCAGGCGTGATGGGAAACAATGGCAAAGAAAACCTATCTGCTGTTGCCCTAAGACGCCACTAGGCGTAATGGCCACTGACTGCTTTGACGGTTGGTGGCTAAGGACGGAAGAAGAGACAACTCAAGTGAATCAATAGATATATATATATACAAATATGAATATATTTACATAAATAGGACCATATGTCCAAGGCACATTGTTACAATTAAAATCTTTCAAATATTGTTACTTAATATATGATGACTACTAGTATTTGGAGACAGGTTGGGGATTTATAATCATTCCACGGTTCTTCTGTTACAGCTATGCTTGTTTATTTAATCCTTGGGTGGAAATGTTATTTGGTATACAGGAGATTCGTTAAATGTTTATGATAAGTTGTCCCAGGCCAGATATTATGACTTATCTGGACCCAGGAATCACAGCAGTTGTCGTAGAGTCGGCCACAAGCCACAGTCTCCTCTGGTCTTTCAAATGCTTGAGTACAGACTTAGTAAGAGGGACTCCTCACAATAATGTAGGCTTTCTCACTCAGACAATTCATTGACACCAGATAAGTGCCAGCAGAACCCCTGTAGATGAAAGTTATGTTCCTGTCTTAACTTCACATTTTGATTCCACCCAATTTACAAATAATAATACAATTTAACAAAAGAACCTGGTCAGCTCTTTCTGACCAACCTTACTTCTCCACTCTAGATAGATGGAACAATTTATACCAGTTTTACTTTTCTTTTTCCTAATAGTGGTTACGCCTCTGCCATTTACACTGATCTTTTTCCATAAAATATGATGGGTTATATGATTCATGAGGACCCCTGCATGTCTTTTGGTATCTACCTCTCTCTGGTAGCTAATCATATAATAGATACCTTATAGGCCCTGTCTGAGTGCTGGGGACCTATGTACTTACTATTCATGATGGATTTTTCTCTAACATTTTCTCACATTCCAATTTATTTTAAATAAAAGATAACTAATATTCTCCTTACCACAATATTCAATGAAAAGCACTGTTGCTGTCATTTTAGACTGAGTTTCATATGTCAAGTTATTTGTCGTATTTTTCTCACCCTGGTCAAAGGTTAGTAACTGTGTCTTGGCTTTGCTGTGTCAGGTTGATTGGGGGTTGTCTCCCTTGTTTATGCATTCATTGTGTTTGACCTTTAGGGTCAAAGGTAAACAGTTCGGGCGTGTGCCCATGCGCAGGTTTTTTAAGCGCCAAGTTGAGTTACTTCCGTCAGGCCGGGATGTAAGCTGGCTTCTGAGGGACATGAGGTCCATTGTGTTTTCGGGGAAATCTTCGAAGTGACTGCGTTGGCAGGTCTCCCCAGTGAATCTCTGTGCGTCGGGATGACGACAGAGTTCCTTATTATGTTCTGAGGATTCGGTTCCAGGTAATACCGACTTTTTCCATTATTACGCTTTCGGTGGCAGAACATGTTAGAAGATTACCTAGTCTGTGAACTACAGCTCACCGGTCCTACATTTCAGAACTGATATTTTTTTGCGCTCAAGGTAGCCATCCAAGACTGTTAGTCTTTATATTATCCAGAAGTCCAGTGACGAAGATATATTGTGGGAACTGCAGATTGGCTTTATTTATGTCTACATAAGCATTACTGCAGGGTTGATGTTAACCTGCTTAGAAGGAGTACACAGATGACGCCATAACGAGGCCTGTGTTAAGGCTAATACATTACAGCATGATAATGTGCAATTGGCGGGGAATGCCAAGTTGTACCAGTATGTCCAAGTTATGAAGGTATCTGACGCGTTTAGTCAGGATACCAAAGCGGCATTATGAACTGTCATTATTGAAGAACATTGCTATTGACCATGCACGAATATTCAAATGTTTACCAGCTTTTTTGAATGCCTGATGTATACCTAACGATTTCCGGTCAGCATGACCTTGTTTACACTGACTGTTCCTGTTGATGCTATGTGTGTTATCGTCAATAAATGTTTTGAAAACGTGCCAGCAGTGTTCAAGCATCCTTGACTACTGCATGTGAGTGTATGGGTTGCATTGCACCACAGATACGAGCCTAAACACATTCGCGCCTTCATTCGCACCCACACTCAGTTCATCATACGCCAGCACTACACACCTAACAACATGTATACTGTCTTTGGCCAGTGATCACCTCAACAAGAGAAAAAGACAGTTACAAGCACACAATTAATACGTTGACTGGCAATGGAAATACACTTTTGTTCCTTCTGCCTTTGTCCAGACTGCTGAGATAATATGGTCTACAGCAATGCTGCTCTCCTCCACCTGCTTCAACTAAGGTTTTGAAAAAATGGCATCTAAGTGTTAAGAACAGAACTGGTGTAAGGGAAGTAAACCTAAGAATGTTAGTAGACAAGTTAGATTCTGAGTTGGAGCACTTGTTTGCTTGTTGGCTATTGAATTGTTTTGAAAATATCTTGTGGTAGTTTCGAGAGATAGATTACAGATAGCGTGGAAAAAAACGCTGATCATCTCAAGTAGTGAGATATATATTTATTCTGTATTGTTTTGAGCGGGGTGAGAATAGCTCGCGGCTAGCCCGCAGATGATTGATTGACTGAGTTGTGTTGAACAGTGAGGAAGTCTCGTGACTGTGTTTGAGCGGGACGAGTGTGTGATTCGGAGAGTGTTCTGGGCGTTTGACCGGGTAGGTCAAGACAGTGTTTTGGGGAAGTGTGAAATGCCTGCGCAGTGCTGAAGTTAAAATGTCGACGGATTTTTCGCTGTGGGTACAGCGTAGTATAAAACTGCAGTTTGGATTATTGTGAAAATGTTTATGAGGCCAAGATTTTGTGTAGGCCATTTTGATAACTGCAGTGTGCAGTCCTTAAAGGCCATGATCTCCTGTGAGAGGATCGTTATTGATGAATATATATATATAGGCCATTGTTTCCTGTGTGAGGATAGTTGTTGATGATTTATATAAAGGCCATGATCTCCTGTGAGAGGATCGTTATTGATGATACTTTAAAGCGCTGATGAATTATATAAAGGCCATTGTTTCCTGTGAGAGGATAGTTATTGATGAATTATATAAAGGCCATTGTTTCCTGTGAGAGGATAGTTGTTGAGGAAGAGATAGCGCTGAGTTATTGATGATACTTTATAGCGCTGATCTCATTGTAACTGCCGAGTGTGCAGTCCTTATTGTGTTAAGATATATCTCGTGTCGTGCTGTGAACTGTATCCTGACTATGTGCATTTTATATCAATGTGTTGTGACGTGAATAAACCAGTATTAAATGTCACCAGTCGTTTACAACCATCCATGACTCTTGTGTACGTACCTGTGGTGTAAACGACTAAAGCAACACACGCACTCAATATTCTAGACGTGACAGTAGTAACACATATTTATTACTAGCCTATGTGGCGATGATGTAGACTTGAACACACATACCTCTGAAATAACCATGTTCTTATCAAGTGGTGGTTTACAGTCAAGTAGGACCTACTGCTATACTGCAAGATTGATTATACCTACTTAACATATCTGGGTATTGAAAGTGTTACTGTTAACTAAAACTAAATACACCGGTAACATAGCAAAATACCGTTACATATCTGGTGGCCAGTCATTACAAGTTGGAGCGAATAGATATGACATTCGTGTGACAAGAGGTTGTGTGAACTTACCATATTTAGGAATAGCCCTGTGTGGGCGTGGCCTGTAATACAGAACCCTTTAGCAACGTATCTCTATATTTAGCCTGAGTGGCGTTAGTATAGAAGAGACAGACATCACATATGAGAGTTGTACCAGTGTTCCCCAAGAAACTCTTGTGAAGTATCGAATGAGTGTTACAGTAACAATCGGACGGTATCAATTAGCAGGATGGTATCACTAAGCCTTTCAAGTTTAAATGCAGCTTTGGTAAGCTGACGCATATCTCAATTGTAAACAAGTCTTGCAAAATAAAATTCAAACTTTCCTTTCGTTACTCGGTTAATATATTTTTATTTTGAGGTCGGCCAATAATATTTCGCCTTCCTTCAAAATCCATCCAATCCAATCTCTCGTACCTTCTTAGTCTTTATTTCCCCAAAGTTTTTTTTTCCAAAAACATGCCCAAAAAAATCAAGCAGGCATGACTTGTCCTGACAGTCTGTCCGATCCACTATAGTATTATTACCAATATTTGAGTATTTAATGGACTATTTGTGTAACTAACACCCTATTCTTGCTCAGGAAGTCCTAAGGTACACAAAGATATAATTTTTATGGGGCTATGTGGCTTGGTTCAGAATTCTATATTTTTTTCTATAATATCCAACCTATTCATGTCTTTTTGCACTAATTTCAAGCTAATTACGAGAGTCTCTCGTAGTACGTGATAATTACGTCATAAATGCTGTCTGCATGACCCAATTGACTACATGTTCTAACTTTTACATCGTATTTTGAAAATCGCCCTAGGCAAGGCTTGCGAGTTGGTTTTTATTTTTAGAAACAATGCGAGATGCGATTAGCATTGGGCCATCTATCCGTTCCCCACCCTATCTCTACTATGTCTTTTAGGCAAATACTTCTTTGAACTTGGGAAGTGTTACGTTTATCTCAAGGATGAATTTGAAAAATTAGGTACCCTTTTGTTCGGCTAATGCGTTATCAACTAATACGCTGAAGGCGTGGGTGAAGACAACAATTCTCGACTAAACTTTTTAGTTCTATCCTATCTTTGACTTTATGCACTATACTGTTATATTCTAATTTAGATATTGTATTTAGAATTTCACCACAATGACCTTATGATATTTATGATATTTTGGTACTTAGCGTTGCTATCAACAGTAGCCAGAGTCCTGACTATATGTTGAATAGCGGCCATATTATGGTCTACACTCAAAAAAGCCTCCCGCTGCTGCATTATAGCACTATCTGTGGGAAGTGTTAGTGGAAATACCTGTAGAAAAATTTATTAGTGTCCTGGCTGTCCTGAAAAGGGAACAAAACTAACTAACACATTTCGTAGAAATATTCTACACACAAAATATTGGCAACACTGAAGATTGTAAACGAAAGATGTAAACAAATATAAACTAACTAATTTCTAACTAATGAACTAAATGAATGAAAAAATGAACTGTATACTAACTAATCTAACTGTCTGGGCTGCTTGCTCGTTTGGTATGACACCTTTTCTTCTATACAGACTATTTCACGACTACCTAGACACGATATTTCTGAGCTATCGCGAATGTGTACTGTTTTCAATCTAACTTCACCCGCTCGCGTAGTCACGACATATCATCCAGTTGTACGTACATACAGGTTGGAACACACCAGTGGTTATGTTGGGTGGTGTAAAAAACAATTTTCTTTGAAGCAGGGCCTCTTCTTGTTGACTTGACGCAGGATTTTTCACATCTTGCTGACTTGACGCAGGCTTTCTTGTATTTCTTCCTCTACTATGTTTGTTGTTCTGTTGTCCTCGTTGCTACTGCCTAAATGGAGGGCTAGTCACGTGCGCCAAATAATCTGCTGTGATTAGACTTGTTCTGCTGTGTTTCTTAATTCTGCTGTCTTCGTTGCTCCGCTGTACTGCTTACTATTTGATGAAACTGCCTAGTGCAGGGCTGGTCATGGGCACCAAATGGGTATCGGTCTAATGCGACAACAGCAGAACGCCTATTGATGCATGATGGTGCTTTGCCATTTTCTATTTCTACCTTGTATTTGGTTCGTATCTCTACCCTGAACCGTATGCAGGTTATTGGTTGATAGTGTTACGACAACAGTTCACAACAGACAAGCAATGAATGATCTCGATGAACTATGATTGACTTTACTCCGACAGCAGTAGCAATTAATGGTGAAACTTTATTTACATAAAATAAAGTGGCGAATGTGAAATGATGAGCCCAACCTTCACCTAATGTTGGCATGTTGGTACAGCAACAAATTCAGTTCAATTATTTATGCAAATGTCTTGCTCTCTCGTTTACTCATGCTGCTTCTGTAGTTCTAGATGTCTCTATTTTCGCTATGGTGGTCACGACTTGGAAAGCTACTACTGTCCATATTTGTCTGCCGTCTATATTCTTCATATGGCAACATTGTCTTTTCAAAATGTTCTGATATTTTTTTTCTGGTTCAATTTGGCATATCTTAGCTGATACTGGCCTGACCGCCAGGGGTGAAAATTCACCAAGGTTTGTTATTTCCTACTTCTCAGGACTAGCTGCTGTCTCTAGTTCTTGTCATGTACTAACAGTTTATGAAATGTTGGTAAAACTCAACGTTCCTGTTTGTCTTGAGAATAAACATATTTATCTACTGGTGACACTGGTTTCTTGTCCTCAGAATAAACCACAGAACTGTAAATTGTGATATATAGGCGATCGAGCGTCTGGGGTATAGTTATAATATTTTCTGTCACCACAGAAGCAAGCCAACTCATTTGGACTTATCCCCCGATGATAACTCGATTGCGCCAATCTCTTATAAAATATTATCTTTTACACACACTTAAGAGAGAGCCCATTCTACTGAACATGCGGTAAACGCGTTCTCGAATCTGATGATCTAACTTAACACGTCGATTTACAACGATAACTATTTCCCAACCTTTCTAGATCAAGTTTGTCTCAAAACCGTTCACCAGTTTTATAAATTTCCAGTGCAACCTTAACTTCGTTCAGCTAGCAAAACCAAAACTCGAAACTTGAGTCAGCACTTTTTTCTCAAGGGGCGCAAAAACACTAATGCAGATCCGTACTTCAGTGTAATAAGGATTATCGCACTTTGATTATAAGTTTATAAGTCGTGGATTTTTGCCCTTTGATTTAATTTAATAAGTCCGTTAATTTCCCTTATGCAAATGTTTGAAACCTGATTTCTGATACTCGAAATCCCTGTTACAGTAACGTCTAAATTGTTTGATTACCATACGTTATTTTGTTAACCTTGTTGACTCCAGATATTTAATTAATAAATATACCTGTCATATTTATATATACGAGTTATATATATATATATATATATATATATATATGTGTGTGTGTGTGTGTGTGTGTGTGTGTGTGTGTGTGTGTGTGTGTGTGTGTGTGTGTGTGTGTGTGTCCTTATTGCTATGAGCTCAGGAATGCCCACATTGAGTGTAATTACCTCTGCCTTCTTTAGACTTTCAGACCCACCTGTTGGCTATACTTATTGAGTCTATCTGTTTTGTCTTGGATGTGTTGATGTGAATGTGCGAGTAGTGCAATATAATCTGCATATTCCAGATCTTCCAGTGTAGAAAACATTGTCCATCTGATTCCTTTTGGACTGTCCTCTGTTGTCTCGGTGATGCACCCAGTCTATGACTGTCACAAATAAAAATGTAGATAAGGTCATCTCTGTCGCACTCCTGTCTTCACCTAAAAAGTTAGGTTGCTGAACCCAGCACTGCATGTAAAGTTAGCATCGAGGCTTTTCATGATGGAAACAATGCATCTGGGAATTCAAAAGTCCTCATTATTTTCCATAGGCTGTACCCGTGTATCCAGAGGATGACGGCTTGCGTACCTGTCGCATAGAGATTTATGATCAATAAATTTTCTATATTCTTTTCTTTTCTACCCGTGTCCTCTACTTTATTATCGCTCTTTTATCCTTTTCCTGTTTTCGCATTCGTTCGTTTGCGACTAAATATATTTTCCCATTCTGACTTTGCCGTTTCTTTTCTCATACTAGTAACGCATTTTATTACGAAATGTGTCAGTCCCTGGACGAGACGAAATTGTGTGAGAATTCATTCCGTCAGACATAGAGAGCAGACATTTGTCTACATTTTCAGCTGTCACGAGAGTTTTTTTCGACTAAGTTCTCGGCGTGAGGTGTGAACGGCGCCTTCATGCATAGCTCAGAAATGAGACAGGTCGTGTGAGGGGTGAAGACGCGTTTTTGCAGTTATGGCCAGCGTCTACGTTAACTGATTCCGTACGTAATTATTTTCAGCTCTGGACGGAATTATTTTTAAGCCCCAAAAATTTACACATACATAATTTACGTTTACTGACAATGTGTGTCTAATCATGAGTTACGTATAACATATTATACATCAAATTAAAGTGCATTGGATGAACAATATAAATCCATATGCCTTTCTAGCTAATTTTATGTTATGTTTATGTTATAACAGATAACATGTACACGGAAAAAAGATAACTTGAAATTTCGAACAAACATTTTCGACTTACGTAAGGCTTGTAACATAAATTGTTATCACAATACAGTTTCACTGCTCTCTTTGTGCAGGTAATCCATTTAGAAACACAGAAAAAGTAAGAAAGTTATGGTTGATCACACAGTTTGTTCACTGTTCACATATTAGTAACATATCCTCTGTGTTTTCGGCCATTATGGCGATACGACAAAACACGATTAAAGATGAAGATAAATGTGAAAAAATCCGTTCAAACGCAAATAAAAGACGTTGAAGCTTGTTGAAATTTGCCCAGTTTTGTGTTTACTTCCGTTCGAGATAAATTCCGGGCAGTATAAAATATCAGAATCGAAAGAAACAATGAAATAAATCAGCGTCTTTTAAAAGATCTTACGTCTACAGCGTTCGGCCTTTGCGTCTATTATTAGATCTTACGTACGGAATCAGTTAAGTGTTAAGAGAGGGGGGAGGGGGGAGAGAGAAAGAGACCGGCGCTATTTCGGGTTCTCGTAATAACGTGGGATCCTTTGTCGGGTTTTCAGATATCTTACCCGGAGTTTAAACTTGACTTCATTCAGTTCTCCAGATTCGCAGTAGACAGGTCGCTCGTGTAAAAGAATAAGCTGTATAGCGAAGTTTCTCAGTTTGTTTCGACAATTTGCCGAGCTTCTAGACTTCAAATATATATCAGCGTATAATTCTTAATTTGTGCGATCGCCTGTAGTTCTGTGTGGAGGTAATATACATATATCTAGTAGTGTTGAGTGTTTTAGTGATAAATCGCTTATTTCATTTTACTAGTAAGATTTCAGTGCAGAAGTAATTAAATTGTAAGTCTGTTATATTCTCTAGCTGACGTGTTTCAGTATAAAGCAAAATAAATTATAATTTCTAGCAGCTATAAATAAATTTTATTAAATTGCTAGTAATCAGTCGAGAATATTTTAAACTAACTTATAACTGCAATGATTCATCATTGAGTATTGACGAAATACGTATGTATTTCTAATTCATGATGATTGATTTTATTAATATAACTTATTTCACGGGAATTTAAACGATAAGTCAAGCTCTCCGCTTGCAGTTTATAATGCAAGTTATAACCGAGGAATAGTATGTATAAGTATTTTATATGTTGTTTTCTCTTTATTCAGTGAAACTGGGGTAGCCCAACTTTGCCAGCGTTTTAGTACATGAGAAATATCTGTGAAGAACTAAAACATTTTTTCTTAAAGACTTGGGTGTATAAAGTAAAACATGTCTGGCATTGCGTTGGCATCCAGAACGACAGAGTACCCATTTCATGAACTTTAAGATTAAACGAAGTAACGGGCCCATCGCGCCAGATTTAATTCTTCCTGAGAAAAACTCAAGTACATTTCAGCCCATGTGGCAAGTAATATATTACAATCAATAACCTTTCCGACACTGTTGACAACTTGTGGTGTGACCAAAAATTTTACCTTTGATCGAAGTTACAAACCCGACATTTTTCCTAAGTAGTGGAAACCTCGTGATTCTGACACTGTGAGCCCGCTTAAAACTAATTCTTACCTCGTGATTCAAGTGACACTAACCTTAGTCTGAAAAATATTCGCATGAAGAGGACGCTCCCGGAACCATTGGATGAACCCAAAAATCTGCAGAGTTGGGATCCGCTTCATTAAAAGAAAGACAGATTAAAGTGTGTGGGTGTCCTGAAGTTTGCGCCAGACAGCGAACGACAGCACGACTGTAGGTAAGAATGTATGTCAAGGCCCTGATGAATGAACAGAGAGAAAGCAGGAACGAGTAACTCTTTTATGGTATACCAAATTTCACTTACGTTGTATTTCTTTATGAAGGTTTTTGTTGCTAACAATATTTCCCTTAGGATAGATTAGAGTAACAAAGTCTGTTCATACCTTTAAAGGGAAATCATTAGACTACAGCAGATGTATCCGTGACTCTTTGGGGCTATCACTTTTCTTCTAACAGGACTGTGGGCTATACATCGAGGGAAAAGATCATACCAATGGGTCTATCATTCTTGTAGCAATTCATTGACTTTATGACTATTTGTATATGTTTGATGTAATTTTATGTGTTGTGATGGAATTTTAGTATGATAATTAAAATTCACTTGAACTTATTCCAGTGTGTCCGTCAGCTCGTTCCAAATTATCTATATTTTCATTAGTCATAGTTTCACGTCTGTGCGTCTATGGAGTCACTTATGTATGTGTGTATGTGAGGTATATATAAATTAATATATATTATACTAGACGGTCTGACAAATCTTAATCTGTTGTAGATGATAGGCTGACTGAGAGAAATCATCTCGAGGGTCAGAGACCGACTCTAATATATTTCCTCCATCTCACTCGTGAAATCTATTTCTACTTATATCTCACTGAGATATCACCTGTTTCTATTGCTATTCAGAAGGGACCAAACTTAAGTCTTAGTTCACCTATCACAAATCTACGACAGTACCCTGATTACCCACAGAACTATGCCAGCGGGAGTTTTACTCCTGGAAGGTTCTACCAAGCTGGATATGTTTGCGCGGGCAGGGGTCATACTAAAGCAGACACTCTGGTCCTCTAGGTTGAGGGTTTAAGCAAATGAACAAACTTTGCTGCGGGACGGTGTTGGGGTGTTCATTCTAATGGTAAAGAACTTCATTACGCGAATGGTTGCAAAGGAACAAAAATGTCAGAAAATGTTCTTCAAAACGAACTCCAACAAGTAGTGTTTAACTGGTCACTTACTGGCAGCACACAAGTCTGTGATGACTGTACATATATTTTATTTAACGTGACACATACGGAGTGGAACAAGACGATCATAGTTACAGGTGCAAAAGGGTCATACGTCAAAAATGTTGATAATTACTTTCAAGTTCATGAAGATTCTCTAACAATTAAGTCCTCTTATTCAAGTGACTAAGGGTCACTTCCTCTACCATATCATATGTATTGCAGTCAAGTCCGTTGACCTTCTTTCAAGGACGTATCTTATGGCCAACGGATTCATTCTCAAGGAGCAATACTTCTTATCATACTTGTAACAATTCCAGACTTTTTCCATACGATACTTAGGTAGCATATATATATAAAATCCAAACAAAGTCATCCACGACAATACGACCAGGTTAGAGTTCTGTGTTGACTAACCTCTCTATATCCATGCCACGACTTTGGCATTGACGAAAATACGGCATATAAAAACATGTGAAGCATACAAATCAATTAACTTCGTTTACTCGTAGGTATCCTCCCTCTACGGTAATTCAAAAGGGCTAACGACTCCGTCTGTCCATTCTAGGAATGACATACTACGATGAATTCCCGCTAGACCAAAACTAGGAGCGGCCTGATACTTTAATTTAACTCAATAAACATTCGATGTGACATGGGGCGACACTTACTTGATACTTCCACTATTGGCTTCATCATGAATACCAGTAGATATCATTACAAAATAATGGCTTCTTCAAACTTGCCAGAAAAATCCAAGAAATATATATCGGACATAAACATGGTCCGAACTGCCCCGTTCAAAACATGACGTCAGAATTCCCTAACTAGGTTACCCGTGCGTCCAAAGCAACTCACACTGCATTGTGCACGGCAGTGCGTGAATCAATCGAACGCACAAATAATATAACTATTTTAAGACTGGTGCGTACATTTGGCAGGACCGAAGACTACCCCCTTTAGGTAATAAATGTACGTAACAGCTCCCTTATTACCTCCCCTTAAAAAATTAATTCTATTAATTTTTTTGAACTTAGTACCCGAGAGAGGTGAGTCAAAACTACCACAAGATATATGAAATGCATAAAGTTATACCATATTAAGAAAAGAATATTAAACGAAATCAATATAACTAAATGATAGTATGCATTAAAGCACACATCCACAATCGACCTACTTTGGAACGATGTGGTAATATTCGAAGTAAAAACAAGTTGAAAATGAAAAATGAAAAAACCATTAAAAAAAAGATGATAATAAAATTCAACTAAGTTTTAAAAAAAAAATTTGAAACATATGATTTCAAAAATGAAAATGAACAACAACACTGATGATAATCAATGACAAGAGAATCAATAAAACAGAAAAATTGAAAATACAATGTGCAAAAATGAAGCAATGCAAAATTAAACACTTTAAGAATCAACACCCTTAATGTTTTCTAACACTAGTACGGTTGACTAGTGATCTAACAGTGAGATATCATAACTAAGACCCGTGAATGCAGGTATTACGTGACAACTAAGAAAGTTAGTATGTGTGTGATCCATAATCAATTAAATAGATTAAATTGAATTATTCTAATTTATATATTTCTTAATTACTAACAAATAACCAGTTACTAATATATTCTAAGTAATTCCAATATCACTATCAATATGTCAATGTTCAGTTACAACTAGTTAGTAATCGACGAGACGATGTTCTCAATGTTCCATACACGATAAAATATATTCTCGAACACGATATGTAGTGTAATATGTTCCATAGGAATAACAAATGTATATTTGTCGCTCTTAACAATGTTTCCATACTAATAAAAAGTTACTGTAGTACCAATGTTCCCGTACTAATAAAATGTTACTCTAATACCACTGTTCCCGTTCTAATAAAACGTTACTATAGTATCAATGTTCCCGTACTAATAAAATGTTACTACACAAGAAGTAATGTTATAATCTATAAGTAAGTATATCCTGAAAGTTATACTTATACGAATACTTCAGTTATATAAACAGTCTTTATAGATGTACAATCAATGATAATGTACAAAGTTATTCATGTTATCGGTGAGGATGTTTCAACATCTGGAAGTGGTTTAGTTTCGACAAGTTCGCTTGGGCATCTCGACAAACAGTCTGCGAACACATTCTTCACTCTAGGAATAGCTCGTATTTCAAAATTGAATGGTTGAAGCGCTATAGCGTAACGCGCTGACTTCGATGATTTAACGTTCTTCGTGTTCAGTGCGGTAAGAGCTTTTTGGTCAGATTCCACCACAAAGTGTGAGCCGAGGAGGTAACGTTCCAGTTTTGTGATTGCCCATACTAATGCGAGGAGCTCTTTATCCAGAACGGAGTATTTGAGTTCGCTCTCCGAAAGTTTTCTGGACACGTACATCACCGGAAATAAGGTGCCGTTATATTCCTGCATCAAAACTGCAGCAATAGCGTAAGAAGATGCATCACTGCGAAGAATGAAAGTGAGATTTTTGTTAGGCAACCTCAAAAAAGGTTCATTTGAAAAAAATCGTTTTATATAGTCTAACGCCGTTTGGTGATCCTGCGACCACTTTATTACATTAGATGTGCCTTTCTTCAGTAGAGACGAAAAAGGTGCAGTTATAGTAGACAAATGAGGGATGAATTTTTGTTGCAATATGCTTATTGTCACAATGTTATTTGCGCATAAATGGGCGCTGAACTTAACTGAGAGATATTGTAAGATTTTTAATAAGCACACTTTTGTGCACTATTATTGAACATAGAGGCCAAGGTCTTAATGTATTAACCACTCGATTTGTAGATTGGTTTATGACGTTTGCTTTTTGGTGGGTCCTTAGTGATGACGTAGATTGGTAAATAACTAAAAAAATGGAGGACCATCGCCTTGTCAATGGTCAGACACATTATTGTACAGTCCGGTTGTATATTATAGCTTCGGAAGGAAGCCTATGCTAGGACTGGTATTAAGGAATGAAGTATAATATTCAACCTTACGTGGACGTGGAAGTAATACACCGTAAAAACCGGAGTCAAAATCTTCCATTGTCACCGCAGTGTTTGAAGTTATTCTGGACCACAGAAATCCAGCATTGAAATAGTAGTTGACTATATATTGCATGTATTATGAACAAATTCGATGACCTGATGACCGGACGTAGAACCACATTTTACCATTTAATCATCATTGGAAAATAAACCTCTGTTTGAGTAAAAAAAAACACCTCAGCTTTTATGGTCCGTTAAAGTAGAGGTTGGCTGTTGCAGGTTGTTCTTCCCTTTTGAACCAGTGAGAAAAACAGGGACGATTAAGTGTTGCTACACACTCACGTTTTGGCATTCGCGTCTTATCACTGTACTTTCATCAGTGATATAAACAAAATTGGGAAGAACTTTACCGCTATTGGTGGACATTTTAACATGACTCTAACGGTTGTTGAAAGCAGACATCAAAGCGGTACGGGATCTTAACATGGTGGCCATACTTCCCGTTCTAGAAGATTTAGATATTTGAGCTCAATTGATTGCCACGTATTTTGGAACACTGACACCTGTTGCATGCTCAAGAAATCGATCGTTATTTGAAATTCGTAACCTTGACTGAGAAGGTCAACGTGCTTGGGATGTACAGACGCAAGTCAACAGAGAAGTATCATAGTTGTACTAGGAAATGATTGCAACAGTTGTCAATTTCCATTTTCAAGTCCTGCTGTGTACCTGCGGAGGTTAAAGTGAATGACGTCATTCGGTAACGAGTACTTCCAACCAGAGGAAATTACTGTGGCTGTTTGGATCCAGTTGTATGAAAATCATAACCCATGTTGGATCGAATGCTTTACGAGGAGGATTGGGATTCCCGCAGATAAGTAGACATTGTATTGTGGTATCAGTATACTAATTATATTAGCGAGCACCTTTCTTTTGTCACTTTTACTCGTAATATACTTCTTCATCGTAGGTGTCCTGGGGTGTTTTCCTAGGTTGATTTTGGGTGGATGAATTGCAAAAAACTTATAGCAAGTTTCTTTGAGGCTACTGGAATGGTGTAGATTCTTGGGGTCACTCTGTGGTTCTTTACGATATTATCTTTTCTTTAATTGTTTATGTGCGGTGATTGTCATTGCTAATGTGTATATTTCTATGTAATTGATTCTCTTCATTGATCATTCTATGTTTTCAGTAGTAATATTATCTTGTATAATTTCTTAGTTGATTGATTTATAGCTACATATTTTATTAAATAAAAGATGATTAATCTCCAATAATGAGTATCGATAAGGTTTCGAATATAGCATAATAATTGGAATACTACAGTTTATTTGATGAGATAAATATTAGAATTCAGATTCTGAAATGTCGACGGCGGAGTACTTCATCAAACAGGGTAAAATTCTTGGGTTATCAGGAGATAAATTACAAGAGTTTGCTCAAACAGAATATAAAGAGGCGCAGGAAAGAGAGAAACGTCAGTTAGAATTAAAAGATAGAGAATTAGCCAACCAGGAACGTATGAAACGGTTGGAAATGGAAGATAATGAGAAAAGGTGGCAAGACGAAGAGAAAAGGAGGCAAGACGAAGAGAAAAGGAGGCAAGACGAAGAGAGAATGAAACTCTTGGAGATGGAAGAGAATGAGAAAAGGAGACAATATGAATTTACACTTGAGGGAGAAAAACGAGCACATGAAGAGAGAATGTTGCAGTTAGAAATTGAAAGACAGAAGTTGCAAAATGGAAATGCTACTAGTCAATCACACACTCAGAATGATGGTCAAAAAGGTGACATTAAAATCCATTTGCCCATGTTTAAACCAGGGGTCGACGATATAACGTTCTTCTTGTCAAGATTTCAATTGGTATGCACAGAATATAAAATTAATAAAAGTATGTGGTGAAGCAAACTGATGAATTTTTTATCAGGAGAGGCGTTAAGTGCAGTCGCTTCGTTAGAAGGCGATAGTCAAAACTATGAGGAAGCTAGAGCTACGCTATTAAAAAAATATCAGCTTACAGCTGAAGGTTATAGAAGGCGTTTTAAAGAGTTGTTGCCGGAAACAGGAAAAGAGTTCTCACAATTCATTTCGGATATTCGTTTAACTTTTAATCGTTGGATCGAACTTGAAAAGGTGCAACGGAAATTTGAAGATCTGGCAGATTTAATATTACGGGATAAGGTATTATCCTCAGTAAGTGATAAGTTTTTGGCGTTTTTACAGGAGCGGAATCCTAAATCGTTATCGGAAGTTGAGACCCTAGGGCGTCAGTTTTCAGTTGCTCATCCGAACTTGAATGTCAGAAACACTAAATTACATGAATCGTTACAGTCAGCGGGTGTTGCTACTGTAAATAACAGACAAGGAAAATTTAGATCGAATAGTGGTGACAGAGATAGGTTTCGTCATAGAAGTGCCAGTTCAGATCGAAATAATAATTATCAAAGAAATTTTTCTCATTTCGAAGGTGGAAATAGAAATGATTCACCAGCTGGCAGAAGATGGAATAACAATCATTTTGGAACTGGTCAACAGGTTGATTTGGGAAACAGAGACAGAATGAATTGGCAACGAAACACTCCTAACTTTTACAGTTACAATAAAGCACATTACTCGCAGAATAATAATAGACATTTGTATAACAATAGACAACAAAATGACAGGGCATTTCGGTCAAATAGTTATAATCGATCTGCTTACCATGGTAATTCCGTTCAAATGTCGGAAAACAATGTCGCAGATAACAATAATACTGTTAATCAAGCAAATGCATGTGCGTCATTTGATTTTAATAATGCTGAAACATGTTTGGAATGCAAGAATCTATTTCAGACTGATGTGGTATCCAGACTGAGATGTGGACACCCATTGCCGGCGTTACCTGCTATGTCAGCTCATGAAGGAACCGGGTCTTTAGAGTTTCACAAGGGCTTACTTAATGGCATGCCAGTAACTTTATTAAAGGATTCAGGTTGCACGACGGTAGGCGTGCGACAATGTTTGGTTGATCCTTCTTCTTGTACAGGCACATGGGTTAAGTGCATTACGTTTGGTGGTAGAATTGAGAAATTTCAAACTGCTGTGGTTCATATCGCAACGCCATTTTTTACGGGACAAATAAAAGTATGTTTGTTGCCGAATCCAGTTTGCGATTTGGTTCTTGGTCACATTCACGGTTTTAAAGAGTGTACTCGTGAGCAAATAAATGATTGGGAACGAGAACACGTACACAGGGCTAATGTTGTGGTTACTCGAGCACAGGAACATGCTCAACAAAATGTTGTACCATTGGGTAATGATGAATTGGGGCATAGCAACATTAGCAAAGAAGCTTTTGCTACATTGCAGAAAAATGATGATTCACTAAAGAAATTTTTTAATTTCGTACAAATTAATACTACAAATGATATTAATTGTCACAAGCAATGGTATGCTATCGTCAATAACATATTAGTGAGACAATTCCGAGATGGGAAGTCCTTTGATACTGTGACTCAAATAATGGTACCTAAAACAATGAGGGCTTATATTTTAAGTCATGCTCATGATTCACGTTGTTCAGGTCATTTGGGTTACTCGAGAACAAGGGCTAGAGTGCTTGCATCATTTTTCTGGCCTGGTATATCAAAAGACATTTCGATGTATTGCCGTTCTTGTTTTATATGTCAGGAGGTTAAGTCTAGAGGGGCACATCATGTAGCTCCCATTCAAGCAGCCGATATTCCGGTGCGTCCGTTTGAGAAGATGGCCGTGGACATTATTGGCCCACTTCCTATAATGTCATCGAGAGGACATAGATATGTTTTAACCTGCATAGATATGTGTACGCGTTGGCCGGAAGCTATACCTCTAAAAAATATTGCTACTCAAGATGTGGCTGAAGCTTTGTTTCAAATATTTTCCAGAATCGGTTTTCCGAGAAAACTGTTGTCAGATAGGGCTCTCAATTTGTTTCCGGTACTATGACTGAGGTGATGAAAATGTTTCACATAGATAGATCACTTAGCAGTGTCTATCACGCCGCCTCGAATGGTATGGTGGAGCGTCTCAATAGGTCGATAAAACAAATGTTGGGTAAGATTACTATTGATTTTCCTAAAGAGTGGGACCGAGTTTTACCTGCGGTACTTTTCGCATATCGCGAAATACCGAATGAGCATACTGGTTTCAGTCCATTTCAACTTGTGTTTGGGGCTCAACCCAGAGGTCCATTATCTTTGATTAAAGATTTGTTAATCGATTCTGATTTGTCTCAAGAGACAGTATCGTCATACGAGTATGTTGTCAATCTCAGACAAAGAATCATGGATGCATGTCAGTTAGCGACATCTGCATCAGAGAGAGCTAAAGAGAAAGCTCGGGTGTTGCAAAATCATTCAAGACATCTTCGGCATCTTGTACCAGGTGACGAAGCATTTGTTCTCTTACCTAGTAAGCAGAATAGACTACTTATAACTTGGTGTGGTCCTTTCAAAATTCTGTCCAGAATTTCGGATGTAGATTACGTACTTGATGTCAATGGGAAAAGGAAAATATTTCACATTAACATGTTGAAAGAATTCCACGCAAGACCTGAACATCTTCAGGCAGTATTTCATGCTGTCGAGGACATAGTCTCGCGTCCAATTGGGTGGTCTTCATTATCAGTGATTCAGGAAGAATCAGCGTTTCCTGAAGTATCTATGAATTTTCCTAACATACCAGTACATTCTACAGAAACTTGGAAAGATGTGACGATATGTCAAGATTTATCGTTGGATAGCAAAACACAGGTGTCTGACTTATTACATTCCTTTAATGATGTACTTTCAGATATTCCAGGTAAAACAAATGTAATCATACATGATATACATTTAAATGATGAAACGCCCATTAGAGTACGTCCATACCCTATACCTTTACATTTTCAGGACAAAGTGAACAAAGAAATAGATGACATGATTAGGTTAGGGATAATCAGTCCTTCTCAAAGTAATTTTGCTTTTCCTATGGTGGTAATTCGAAAAAAAGATAATGAGATACGACTCTGCATTGATTTCAGAAAATTAAATAAAGTAACAAAATTTGATGCCGAACCATTACCATTATTGGAGGATTTCTTACCAAAATTGTCAAAGGCAATATACTTTAGTAAATTTGATTTAGCCAAGGGTTATTGGCAAGTTCCGTTGGCGGATAGATGTAAACAGTTCACAGTTTTTTCTACTCCTCGGGGGTTGTTCCATTTCAATGTCATGTGTTTCGGACTAATGAACGCACCTGCGTCCTTCACTAGAATGATGAGAATGCTGTTCTCTCATAGGCAAGATGTTATTACTTATATAGATGATATTTGTCTATTTAGCAATACGTGGGATGAACACTTTGTTGGTCTACATTCACTTTTATCTACTCTTAGATCTGCTGGGTTATCTGCTAGACCATCTAAGGTGTATATTGGATTCTCTGAGATTACGTTTCTAGGTCATAGGATTGGTCATGGGAATCTTCAACCTTTGGAGCAGAATGTTTCCAAGATTCTAAATCTTTCCATTCCTAGAACAAAAAAACAAGTCCGTAGTGTGTTAGGACTAGTGCAATATTATGGTAAATTTATTCCTAATTTATCTTCAATTACATCAGATCTGTCCACTCTACTTAGGAAAGGGGCTCCTAATGTAATTAGGTGGACTCCAGAATGCAATGCTGCTTTTCTTAAAATTAAAGATTTGTTTTCATCCCCACCGATTTTAAAACTACCCAGGCTTAATAATCTTTATACTCTTCGAACAGACGCTTCGTCCAAAGGCGTTGGTGCTGTGTTGCTTCAACAATTTGATGGACATCTGCATCCGATCACGTACATTTCGAGAAAATTAAACAAGGCGGAAATGAATTATTCGGTGTTGGAAAAAGAACTTCTCGCCGTGGTATGGGCAGTAACCAAATTAGAGAAGTATTTGTTGGGTGTATGTTTCGTAATACAGTCAGATCAGAAGGCTTTGGCGTATTTAAAGACTAAAAACCACAAATGCGCCCGAGCAGCCCGTTATTCGATTCTGATGCAGCCGTATAATTATACGATTCAAGCAATTCGGGGGTCTGACAATGTGGTGGCAGACGTACTGTCGAGGTGCCCTCAGGAAGACAGTACACAAGTTTTTAATGACAGTTAATGCATGGTCAACAGTAGTGTTGATGTAATTGGGACATTGAATTTAATTGGTTTTACCCAGAACACACTTTAATGTTTAGGGGGTAACGTGCACATATAGTGTATATAATACTGTACTGCAATGATATTCAAAAGCAAAAAAAAAAAAAAAAATTTTTTGCGTGTATATTATCTAGAGGTTCCTAGGGGCATTGAAATAGGTAATTTGAGGACCAATTTATGCTTATACTTGCAATCGTTTGGGTTTATATCATGAATAAACATATATGGGACTGACTCTTCATTGGTGAGGTACATATTATTGTAATCTTTTTCCTATGGGTAGATAATCCTATTAGATGTAATTATATTAGGTGAGTTTTGGGTCTAGTATTATTGATTAGTTTAGAGGTAATAGAGGGCGGTGTTGTTTTTTTTCCGTAATTTTTGTTATTATGATTATTTCTTCCTACGTGGATTTTATTCACATGACTTGTTTATCACCGTTTCATCTCATCGACGACTGACTGATAATTTTATGAGACAATTAACTGACTTAGACGTATTGAGACTTAGGATAGTATTATGCTGGTATTTTTATTATTATTACCAATAGATTTTTGAAGAAAAAAAAGAAACTGCGTTTTTTTTTTTTTCTTACAGGTGGTAGAGGGTAATTGTTGCAATATGCTTATTGTCACAATGTTATTTGCGCATAAATGGGCGCTGAACTTAACTGAGAGATATTGTAAGATTTTTAATAAGCACACTTTTGTGCACTATTATTGAACATAGAGGCCAAGGTCTTAATGTATTAACTACTCGATTTGTAGATTGGTTTATGACGTTTGCTTTTTGGTGGGTCCTTAGTGATGACGTAGATTGGTAAATAACTAAAAAAATGGAGGACCATCGCCTTGTCAATGGTCAGACACATTATTGTACAGTCCGGTTGTATATTATAGCTTCGGAAGGAAGCCTATGCTAGGACTGGTATTAAGGAATGAAGTATAATATTCAACCTTACGTGGACGTGGAAGTAATACACCGTAAAAACCGGAGTCAAAATCTTCCATTGTCACCGCAGTGTTTGAAGTTATTCTGGACCACAGAAATCCAGCATTGAAATAGTAGTTGACTATATATTGCATGTATTATGAACAAATTCGATGACCTGATGACCGGACGTAGAACCACATTTTACCATTTAATCATCATTGGAAAATAAACCTCTGTTTGAGTAAAAAAAAAACACCTCAGCTTTTATGGTCCGTTAAAGTAGAGGTTGGCTGTTGCAGGTTGTTCTTCCCTTTTGAACCAGTGAGAAAAACAGGGACGATTAAGTGTTGCTACACACTCACGTTTTGGCATTCGCGTCTTATCACTGTACTTTCATCAGTGATATAAACAAAATTGGGAAGAACTTTACCGCTATTGGTGGACATTTTAACATGACTCTAACGGTTGTTGAAAGCAGACATCAAAGCGGTACGGGATCTTAACATTTTGAATAGAACTGTATTAGTCCTAAAAGAGATCTAACTTGTTTTTTTGTCTTAGGTGCCGAGATGTTTAAAATTTTAGAGACGTTACTGTCTTCTGTATACATGAAACCATAACCTATGCGGTGACCCAGAAATGAGATGTCATGAAAACCGACAAAAGCCTTTGAAGGTTTCGCTGTTAAGTTATAATCCCGTAAGGTAGAAAGTAAAGCTTTTAATCCATGAATATGTTCATCCCAAGAGTCACTGAAAAGACAGATGTCATCTATATAAGTAATGACATCGGGACGATGAGACAATATGCGGCGCATCATGCGTACAAAGGTAGCTGGCGCATTCATTAATCCGAATGGCATAAAATTCCATTGAAAAAGACCCCGTGGCGTCGAGAAAGCGGTGAATGGCTTTGCTTTACGAGTGAGTGGCACTTGCCAATAGCCGTTTGAAAGGTCAAATTTCGAAAAGAATGTGGCATGAGATAATTTCTCCAATAAGTCGTCTAAAAGAGGTAACGGTTCCGCATCGAATTTTGTAACTTTGTTTAATTTCCTGTAATCTACGCAAAGACGTATATTGTTGTCCTTCTTCCTAATGATTACCATAGAAGAAGAATATGGTGATGAAGATGGTTCAATTATATTTAATTGAAGCATCTCATCCAATTCCTTATCAACCTTATCACGAAAGTGTAAAGGGATAGGTGTTACGCACAAATAATTACTTTTTTCCAAAGTCTTTGTATGATCGTTTTTCGTATGTATGATCATTATTTGACTGAAATGCATGTTATATATATTTTATGGTCAAAGGGACAGAATCCGATATATCGATACTGCTATTTTTTATGAGTTTACCTCCTCTTGTATAGAGACACGTTCGGTCTATAATGTCTTGAACGAAGCGTGACCATATCTCCTTATTTGGTAGTATCAGTCAACTGTTGTAGATGTTTGAAACCTTTCTTAACGCTTCTGTTCATGTCCATAAAAGGCGCGACTGTGTAAGACTTTTATCTCGAATGTTCTTAGAATCGTCTTATTGTGAACAGCGACTCAGAGATTGTCACTCTGCGCATGTCTCGACTGGGTTGTCGTTTTGTTGTTCCGCCCAGGTCGGGCAGTTGAGAAATGGACTGATTAGCGAGCGGACGCGACTGCGTCTTGTGATTCTCTGAGGGAAATACATTGTCTTTGTGAGTTAGTTAGCTAACTAGACTATTTCCCCGTATTATTCAAGCCTGCCTGGAGGCATATGTTCATGGTTGATTTTCCGAAATAAGGTAATTCCTCTTGTATCGAACTTTAGGCTATCATCTAGAGGTTCGTCATTTTGTCGCCTTTTTGCTCGCCTGTGTGATTCAAAATGGAGAGGTACTTTGACTAGGATTAAGTCATCGGTATCTTTATACCTGAACTAGTTATATATCTATGGGTCGCTCTAGACCAACAAGACTATTGTCTGTGTTCCAGGATTCGTTATATCAGAGATCACGTCCAAGTCAGATGGTTAGACTTAGGAAGGTTATAAAGGTCGAGCTGACCTGTAATCCATGTATGCTACTCACGTGCAGACAGTAAACGGACGTATTGTATACATCTGATCTGCTAGCATCAGGAAGGAATAATTATTATTGTCTATGAACATTAAGGATCTGCAGCTGACCACGGTTGCAGAAGTTATATGTATTATTTATCAAGCTTCGCTATGATATTTGTTTTCCATACAACTATTGAGTATTGACTTCTACATGACTGTCAGTTAACATGAGTTTGAATGCTGCATTCGTTGTACTATGCCGATGATAACATAAGTATCATGACTGTTTTGTGGCGTGCAATAAATGGTATAAACCTAAAGCGAAGTTACCATTTTTATGACTCTACACGTCATGTTGCCTGTGGTGTACCCTGAACTGTTCTACTGCAACACACACACAGCAACAATCTAAACCAGATAAGACACCCACATCTTGCATTGTAATACCTGGTGTCGATAGAGGTGGTAATTTGACGGCATCCTAATTCCACCCTTATCAATTCATGGTGGCCAATAGTTGGTTTATTCTGGTACCAACTCTCAAGGGGGTCAACAAACCCAGACATCATCAGCAGACTACAAGACAACATTGCAGTTGCTATTCATCACCTTTGATGAAATTTTTTGAAAGACGCAGCAGTACTGACAGTTGTTGATATTTTGAAACTACCCGGCGCTGCTCGGCGGTATTGAAGTTTGTCTACAAATAGAAGGACAAGTACCGAGCGAATGGATTTCCTGATCTGTTGAGAAGAAGGACAAGTGCCGTAACAACTGTTCCGGTCTCAGAATTACTGTTGCAGATTCAGAAGGTCAAGTTCAGAAGCTGTTTCCTGTCAGAAGCTGTTTCCTGTTAGAAGCTCATTTCCTTCGTCATGGCAGTTTACGAGAGCAGATATGGATCAACGTTGGATCATTGTCCTAAGAATGCTGATCACATCCTGTTCTGAACTGTGCTGACGTTGTGGATACATAGAAGTTAAGTGGCCTGTTTTGTTTGTGAACTGTGCCCTTATGTTCTAACTGAGCCTTCTGTCTATCACATTTTTCGCACTTTTTATATGTTTACATGTTATATGTTATTTGGATTTGTATTTATATGTTTATATTTCTGCGGGTTTTCTCGGTTGGGCGGTGTCTTTCAGTAGATGATACCACGCCACAGAGGTTCTACTGTTAGCGTTTTCGTTAGGGACTGTGCGAATTTCCTACTGTGAAATTTGCTAGCGACAATCGTTGCTATATCTGTTTAGTTGTGACGAGTTGTGCTTTATTTTCGTTTTTTGTATATTTTTTTTTGTTTCTCTCTTTCTTTCTGTTTTTTAGTTTCGATTTCAATTGTTTGTATTTGTAGGTCTCCTCTTTTCTATTATTCAGTTCTTCACGTAAATTTTTGTGTATATACTGTAGCGTCATTTGTTTGTCATATCTTCGCATTCTGTCATCATATTCTTTTTAGTTTCGCTGTTTATTTATTTGACTTATGCGAATGTTTTCGTATTGTTTGATCTTTGTTATTGTTTACATTGACTCTGATCTTTGTTATTGTTTACATTGACGTTGATCTTTGTTATTGTTTACATTGACTCTGATCTTTGTTATTGTTTACATTGACTTTGATCTTTGTTTTGTTTACATTGTTGGTGACTTTGTTATTGTTTACATTGTCTTGTTATTGTTTGCATAGTTTTGCATAGTTAGCTTTCACTATTGTTACATATATGCTCATGCACTATTGATCTATAGTGCACTTATCATAACTAGCTGGTGGTTTTTTGCTTATGCACTATTGTAGTGCAGTTATGATAAATAACTGATGGTTATGCACTGATTTGGGTAGTGCACTGATAATTAAGAGGTGACTTGTGATATTATTGTACAACTGATAATACAAATTGGTGTCAAGTCTTGTTTCCCACAGAGATTGGAGTAAACATAGTAATTATACAAGCACTTTATTAAGTCTTGTTGCTATTAAGATTGAAATAAGATAATTAATTATTTCAGGTTCTGTACTCACATTTTAGACATCATGTCTACATTTGAGTACTTTATTGAGCAGGGTAAAGCCCTTGGGAAGACAGGTGATAAATTAGAAGAATTTGCGACTGTTCAATATGCCAAGGCATTGAAGTCGGAGGAAAAGAAAATGAAAGAACTAACTGAACAAAAGAGAATAGATGCTGAAAATTTAAAACTGCAGATGCAGGTAGATGAAAAGAGATTACAAATGGAAATGGAAAAACAAAAAAGAGAAGCAGAATCTCAGGAGAAGAGACTTCAGGCTGAGGTTGAAAATAAGAGACTTGAAAAAGAAGCTGAAAATAAGAGACTTGAAAAAGAAGCTGAAAATAAGAGACTTGAAATAGAGGCTGAAAATAAAAGATTAGAAAAAAAGTTACAGGCTGAGGCTGAGGAAAGAAAGTTACAGGCTGAGGCTGAGGAAAGAAGGTTACAAAGAGAGTCTGATGAGAGAAAAGCAAAAATGGAACATGAAGAAAAACTCTTAGCTTTGGAGTTAGAAAAGTTGAAGTTATCTAGTAATGCTAATGATGCTAATAAGGTATCATCTGCTAATAAGTCTAATGCTGTTGATTTCAAGCTTAATTTACCAGCATTCAATGCTTCAATTGATGATATAACATTTTATCTAGATAGATTTGAAAGTGCATGTAAGGTGCATAATATAGATAAAACATTATATGTTTATCATCTGTCCAAGATACTTAGAGGTGATGCTTTGACTTTGTTGGGTATGGTAGATGTGCCTGACAAGAACAACTATGAGGTTGTCAGGGCGGCATTGTTAAAGAAGTACCAACTTAACGAAGACGGATATCGTCTTAAATTTAAAAACATGTTACCAGAAACTGGAGTTGAATTCTCAGAATTCATCTCAGGCATACGTCTTACTTTTTTACGATGGGTTGAGCTTTCTAAGACAGAAAGTACATTTGAAGCCCTCATGGACTTACTTCTTAGAGACAAGGTTATGTCTTCTGTTAATGAAGCTTTTCTTTCTTTTCTTCATGAGCGTAAGCCTAAAAATATAAAAGAAATGGAAGAATACTGTAGCCAGTATGTTACTGCACATCCTCACATAACCATTAGCAACTCTAAGGTAAAAGAAGGTCTGCCAGTTGCTTCGGCAGCACCTTATGGCCCGAATTTTATGCGTAAATTTCAGGGTAGCCAGCAAAATTTCAATAAAAAGAGTAACCGTAATTATGCCCAGAACCATGGTAATCAATTTCAGGGAGATTCTTCTTCCCAGAACTGGAGACAACCTAATATTACACGGTATTCTATTCCCGGTAACTTTAGAAATTTTCATAAAGGTAATCGGTATAGAGGAAAATATTTTTTGCAGAGACCTCAATACCAAGATAATAGAGGTTCTCAACAGCATAGAGATGGTAATGACAGTTATGGAAACTGGAACGCAAACCAGGATAAAAATTACAGTAGGGACTTTAATGATAATTGCAGAGGCAATAATGGTCGCGGTAGATCGCAACAGAAGAGAAAAAGATATCAACAGACAAACTCTGTTCAACAAGAATCTCAGGGAGCAGATAAACAGGTTAATAATGATAAAGACCATAATGCTATCGGATGCTCATCTTTTGACTTTGGTAGGGCAAATAAATGTATCCAATGCAGTACTTTATTTGATCCGAAAACCATTAGTACTCTAAGCTGTGGTCATCCTTTGCCCGCTCTTCCTG
Organism: Oreohelix idahoensis; assembly: GCA_024509875.1. Taxonomy (NCBI): domain Eukaryota; kingdom Metazoa; phylum Mollusca; class Gastropoda; order Stylommatophora; family Oreohelicidae; genus Oreohelix; species Oreohelix idahoensis. The sequence continues at coordinate 166,853 of JAMPIV010010871.1, read as the reverse complement.
CTAATGTTGCTCATGATGGGAGAGGTTCTCTTATATTACATAAGGGGCTTGTAAATAGTAATCCAGTCTCGGTGTTGTTTGATTCTGGATGTACTACTGTCGGGGTTAGGCAATCTCTTGTAGATCCATTCTGTGCTACAGGAAAGGTCATCAAATGTGTCACATTTGGTGGCACGTTGGAAAAATATCCTACTGCCATAATACATATTGCTACTCCTTTCTTCACGGGAGAGGTCCACGCGTGTCTACTTCCAAACCCTATTGCGGACCTTATTATTGGTCGTATTCACGGAGTTAGGGAATGTACCCCACAGCAGATTGCTGTTTGGGAAGAGCAAAACATTGAAGCTACCAATACGGTGGTCACAAGAGCACATGCTCTGGATCCACCTCAAACTTCATTAACTAATAATGATGAAGTAAATGAACAAAATAGTCACTTGACTATTACACGTGACTCATTTATCAAATTGCAAGAAGAAGATCCGTCGTTACAAAAATTCTTCATTCTAGCAAAAAAAGGTGATCCTAATCAAAATACTAATAGAAAATCTTGGATTTCTATGAAGAACGGCGTACTTGTACGTATGGTACAAGACTCGACTACATCCACTCATTCACAAATTCTTGTGCCTAAGAGCATGAGGGTGCAAATATTGCAACATGCTCATGACTCGCAATGTGCTGGACATATGGGTTTTTCCCGTACAAAGTCGAGGGTTCTTGCGGCTTTCTTTTGGCCATTTGTGAGCAAGGACATACGAATGTACTGTCGCTCTTGCAAAGTATGTCAGGAGGTCAAATCTAAAGGACCACGACATGCTGCGCCTATTCAGGCTGCTGACATTCCAATTCGCCCTTTTCAAAAAATGGCAATAGATATTATCGGTCCTTTTAGAATTAAGTCGGCTAGAGGGCATCAATTTATTCTTACATGTGTCGATATGTGCACACGTTGGCCAGAGGCAATACCTCTCAAGAGCATCTCAACTGCTGATATCGCAGACGCTCTTTGGCTGATATTTTCTCGCTTGGGTTTTCCCGGAGAAATATTGTCAGACCATGGCACTCAACTTATATCAGACACTATGTCACAGGTAATGTCTATGCTACATATAAAAAGGTCTCTCAGCAGTATCTATCACCCAATGTCTAATGGGTTGGTCGAACGTTTAAATAGGACTCTAAAAACTTTACTGGGTAAAATAACTGAGGATCATCCTCAGGATTGGGACAGGGTCTTACCCGCGGCTCTCTTTGCGTATAGAGAGGTCCCCAATGAACATACGGGGTTTTCCCCTTTTGAACTTGTCTTTGGCGCGCAACCGCGCGGCCCTATGTCTTTACTTCACGATCTAATCACTGCCGATAATATTAGCGATGAGACTCAGTCTTCTTATGAGTACGTCATTGCTCTTAGGAAAAAAATCATTGAGGCATGCAGACTAGCAACTTCGTCTTCCGAATTTGCTAAAGAAAAGGCAAGGCAGTTTGCGAATAAGAATAGATGTCTACGACAACTTTGTCCAGGTGACAAAGCTCTCGTTCTACTTCCTTCAAGGGAGAACAGACTTCTAATTGCATGGAAAGGTCCATATGCAATAGTCTCCAAAATTTCTGATGTCGACTATGTTGTCGATATTGATGGAAAGCATAAAACTTTCCACATAAATATGCTCACGGAATTTCATGAAAGACCAGACTATTTGCAGCCTATTTTCCAGGCAACGGACAATTCTCAAGTACCTCATGGTCAATACTCATCGCTGTCAGTTATACAGGATGAGGAAACTACTTTTTCTGATGTCAATCTTCCTCTTTCTATGGTCCCACTTTATTCTACGGAATCTTGGAAAAACGTGACCGTTTCTCCAAATCTTTCCGCTGAGGAACATCGACAAGTTTCTTCGATGTTGCAAACATTTCAGGATGTTCTTACAGACATCCCGGGACACACACATGTCATTGAACATGACATTGTGCTAACTGATCATAATCCTATCAGAGTCAGACCCTATCCAATACCTATCCATTTCCAGTCTCAAGTCGAAAAAGAATTGGATGAAATGATACGTTTGGAAATCATTGAACCATCCACTTCAGCATACTCTTCGTCTATGGTTATTGTTCGAAAGAAGGATAATAACATTCGCATTTGCGTAGATTATCGCAAATTGAACCAAGTTACGAAGTTCGACGCTGAACCTATGCCTTCATTAGAAGAGCTACTCAATAAACTTTCTAATTCTAGATTCTTTACCAAACTAGATTTGTCTAAAGGTTATTGGCAAGTCCCGCTAACTGAACGTGCCAAACCTTTTACAGCTTTTTCTACACCTAGGGGTTTATTCCAATGGAATTTCATGCCTTTTGGTCTTATGAACGCCCCTGCTACATTCGTACGCATGATGCGGCGAATTCTCGCATATCGTACAGATGTCATAGCATATCTAGATGATATCTGTCTATTCAGTGATTCCTGGGAAGATCACTATTTGGGTTTATACGAATTACTGTCTACTCTTCGCGAGTATAACTTGACTGCAAAACCCTCTAAAGCCTTTATAGGATTTAGTGAGATTTCTTTCCTAGGTCATCGTGTTGGTCATGGTCTTTTAAAGACAGAGGACCACAATGTTTCAAAAATACTTAACATTTCGGTCCCTAAGACAAAGAAACAAGTAAGGAGTCTATTAGGTTTGATCCAATTCTACGGACGATTCATTCCGAATCTGTCCTCCATTATGGCACCGCTTTCTACTTTATTGAAGAAAGGGTCGCCTAATTTGATCCGCTGGTCAAAAGAATGTCAATCCTCATTGGACCAGGTTAAAGACCTATTTTCATCTCCACCTATTCTTAGGTTACCTACTATTGAGAAGACTTTTGTTCTTCGAAGTGACGCCTCGTCAACTGGGATTGGGGCAGCACTAATGCAGGAGTATTCTGATACTCTGCATCCGGTGATGTATATCTCTAGGAAATTAAATGCTGCAGAAAAGAATTACTCGGTTTTAGACCGTGAGTTATTGGCTATGGTATGGTCTATTCTGAAGTTACAAAGATTTCTTCTAGGCGCACATTTCATTGTGGAAACCGACCAGAAAGCGCTTACTGCTATTCAGAGCAAAAACTTGAAGAGCTCGAGGTCCACTCGTTATGCCATAGCTCTTCAACCATTTCATTTCTCGGTTCGAGCTATCCGTGGTTCGGATAATGTAATGGCGGACATTCTGTCCAGATGCCCACACGATTCCACATGATTCTTCTGTCATATATATATTTCCTGATATACAGTCCAATGTTATAATGACATGTTAGTAGATTTTTTTTTTCTCACTTTTTTGAGGGGGAATTTATAACATTGTACCATGTAATTATCTAAGAAGGCTTAGTTAGTGATATACGGGCCAAAAGATCACTCGGCCACATTTAAATAAATTATTTTCAGGATTGTATTGAGAGATTTACCAGTTGTCTTTAAGATTTGTGTTATTGATATTTTCGCAGCACATCATTGAAGATGCGAGATTGTGTCCATTGTGGAACTTTGAGTATATCAAGTCCTGTCCTAGATTGGGAGCGGATGATGTCCACATCTTCTTCTATTGAATGTTTTATGTCAACGAAGATCAACACATGTATTACTTATTAGTTACTGATGCATTACATAATGTAATAAAATAGTGCGGTATATTAATATATTACACCGCTATTTGCAACACATTGTATGATATCATAATAATATATTTGATTTCATATATTGGTATGAGAATAATTTGACTTTTATTATGATGTTGCCAGCATTGTGGTTTGTGTTGGTGGCACCTTCCTGGGATATATACGCGTATACTTAGATAAATTTTTCTCTAAGGACCTGGGATATGATCTCAGTTTCGCTCCAAGTGTTGAGCTATTTTGTTAGGTATATCCGCGCATCATACGTGCGTTAGGAGCCTAGATTTTTCCGGCTCCAGGATTTAAAAAAAAAAAATGTTTCATTTTTTTTTTCCGGGAGGGTGCGGTAATGTTACGCACAAATAATTACTTTTTTCCAAAGTCTTTGTATGATCGTTTTTCGTATGTATGATCATTATTTGACTGAAATGCATGTTATATATATTTTATGGTCAAAGGGACAGAATCCGATATATCGATACTGCTATTTTTTATGAGTTTACCTCCTCTTGTATAGAGACACGTTCGGTCTATAATGTCTTGAACGAAGCGTGACCATATCTCCTTATTTGGTAGTATCAGTCAACTGTTGTAGATGTTTGAAACCTTTCTTAACGCTTCTGTTCATGTCCATAAAAGGCGCGACTGTGTAAGACTTTTATCTCGAATGTTCTTAGAATCGTCTTATTGTGAACAGCGACTCAGAGATTGTCACTCTGCGCATGTCTCGACTGGGTTGTCGTTTTGTTGTTCCGCCCAGGTCGGGCAGTTGAGAAATGGACTGATTAGCGAGCGGACGCGACTGCGTCTTGTGATTCTCTGAGGGAAATACATTGTCTTTGTGAGTTAGTTAGCTAACTAGACTATTTCCCCGTATTATTCAAGCCTGCCTGGAGGCATATGTTCATGGTTGATTTTCCGAAATAAGGTAATTCCTCTTGTATCGAACTTTAGGCTATCATCTAGAGGTTCGTCATTTTGTCGCCTTTTTGCTCGCCTGTGTGATTCAAAATGGAGAGGTACTTTGACTAGGATTAAGTCATCGGTATCTTTATACCTGAACTAGTTATATATCTATGGGTCGCTCTAGACCAACAAGACTATTGTCTGTGTTCCAGGATTCGTTATATCAGAGATCACGTCCAAGTCAGATGGTTAGACTTAGGAAGGTTATAAAGGTCGAGCTGACCTGTAATCCATGTATGCTACTCACGTGCAGACAGTAAACGGACGTATTGTATACATCTGATCTGCTAGCATCAGGAAGGAATAATTATTATTGTCTATGAACATTAAGGATCTGCAGCTGACCACGGTTGCAGAAGTTATATGTATTATTTATCAAGCTTCGCTATGATATTTGTTTTCCATACAACTATTGAGTATTGACTTCTACATGACTGTCAGTTAACATGAGTTTGAATGCTGCATTCGTTGTACTATGCCGATGATAACATAAGTATCATGACTGTTTTGTGGCGTGCAATAAATGGTATAAACCTAAAGCGAAGTTACCATTTTTATGACTCTACACGTCATGTTGCCTGTGGTGTACCCTGAACTGTTCTACTGCAACACACACACCGCAACAATCTAAACCAGATAAGACACCCACATCTTGCATTGTAATACCTGGTGTCGATAGAGGTGGTAATTTGACGGCATCCTAATTCCACCCTTATCAATAGGATATGGGCGAACTCGAATAGGCGTATCGTCAGTCAGAATAATGTCATGTTGGATGACTGACGTATGACCTGGGATGTCAGTGAGGACATCCTCATACGAGTGTAGAATATTAGAGACTTGCTGACGTTGATCAGCCGAAAGAGTAGATGAGATTGTAACATCATTCCATTTCTCAGTGGAATGGAGTGGTACAACTGGTATTGGTAGTTGTACATCATCGAAAGAAGATTCTTCTTCTTGGATGACTGACAAACTAGAATAGTGTTGAATAGGAGGTGTAGGATCGTCAGTTGCCTGGAACACTGACTGTAGATAATCAGGACGTGAGTAATACTCCTTCAACATGTTAATGTGGAAGGTTTTATGTTTACCATTAACATCAACGATGTAGTCGACATCGGATATTCTTGAGATGATCCTGAAAGGACCTCTCCAGGTAATTAAAAGACGATTGTTATGCGCAAGGAGTAATACAAAAGCTTCTTCACCAGGAATAAGCTGGCGAAGACGTCTATACTTGTTTGCAAATAGACGAGCTTTTTCTTTGGCTTGTTCGGATGATGCAGTAGCTAGTCTACAAGCATCTATGATTCTCTTTCTCAGAGAGATCACATACTCATAAGAGGATTGAGTTTCCTCTTCAATATTCTCGTCAACCAATAAGTCGTGGATTAACGACATCGGACCGCGTGGTTGCATGCCAAAAACTAGCTGGAATGGAGAAAACCCCGTGGCTTGATTTTGTACTTCGCGATACGCGAACAGAGCAGCGGGTATGACCCGATCCCAGTCTTGGGGATGGTCTTGGGTCATCTTACCCAACAACTGCTTGAGTGTCCTATTGAGACGCTCAATTAACCCATTTGACATCGGATGATAAATAGAACTAAGAGATCTGTCTATACCTAATGTCTTCATAACTTGAGACATGGATTCAGAAATGAACTGAACCCCATGATCCGACAAGATTTTCCGTGGAAAACCAATGCGTGAGAAGATTAACATCAATGCCTCTGCTACACTGGCAGATGAAGTGTTCTTGAGAGGGATGGCCTCAGGCCAACGAGTGCACATATCAATGCACGTAAGAATATGCGTATGCCCTCTAGCAGATGGAAGCATCGGACCAATAATGTCTATAGCCATTTTATCAAATGGTCTAATCGGGATGTCCGCAGCTTGAATAGGAGCCGCATGAAATGGACCCCGTACCTTAACTTCCTGACATATCAAACAGGACCGACAATAGAGAGTGATGTCCCTATGGACGCCTGGCCAGTAGAATGCCGAAAGCACTCTGGATTTGGTACGCGAAAAACCCATATGGCCCGCACATTGCGAGTCATGCGCATGTCGTAATATACGAGATCTCATAGAGGATGGGACTAAGATCTGATAACATAAGGATGAATCCTTTTCCCGTATTACTCTAACCAAAATCCCATTTTTAAGTATAAAGTCATGTCTAGATTTTGCAAGTTTGTTGCTGGTATTCTTTTTGTTCACATACTGAAAATTTTTTTTTAATGAATCATCATTCTTTTGCAATGTTGCAAACAACTCCCGTGAAATAGGAGCATCATCATCACAAGTGGTATGAACTGTAGGTTCAATAGGTGTATCATGCGACATATTAGTAGCTTGCGCTCTAGTCACAACTGCATTTGCAGTTTGAATATGTCGCTCTTCCCATTCAGCTATTTACTGTGGTGTACACTCTTTAATACCATGTATGCGACCAAGTATTACATCACAAATTGGATTCGGAAGGAGACATGCCTGGATCTTTCCTGAAAAAAATGGTGTATTAAGGTCAATAATAGCAGTGGGAAATGTTTCAACGGTGCCACCAAAAGTCACACACTTGACAACCCTGCCCGTGGCACAACTTGGGTTGATCAGCGAAGTCCGGACGCCCACAGTACTACAACCTGAGTCAAATAGGAGAGAGCATGAAATGATGTTGACAAATCCCTTGTTAAACTTAAGAGAGCCCTGTTCCTGGTGTACTGACGCAGCAGTGGCCGTACAGACTACAGGTAGACTAGGCAAGGTATGTCCGCAACGCAGCGTCGTGATCGCCTTAGGCTGGAAAAGAGTCGAGCATTCTGGACAGTCTTTCACCTGGGTACAATCAAGAGAACAAGACATAGCATTGTGAGTTTCAGCTACTTTACCCTGTTCAATGTTAGCCTGTGTATCACTTAAAGCGACATTAGAATGTCTACCCGTATTACTGGACGATCTATCTCTACGACGCGATCGATTTTGATTATTTGCATTAAAATTGCCATAATTGTCGTTTCTGCTTGAGTTAAAATTTGGATGAGTCCGATAATTTGTATAATTAAAGTTATGATGTTCTTTAAAATTTTTATTCCAAGAACCTTGTCTGTTTTGCGGACCCTGAGATCTTGATCTCCAGTTTTTTTATTATAATGTCCTTGATTATTTTTAAAATTATTGTTACCAAAATCTCGCGATCTGTGAGCTTGGTTCCAAGAAACATTAAATGGAGCAGATGGTTGAAATTGCTTCCCTTTGTAAAAGTTATCATTGTTAAAATTGTAATTATTTCCCTTATTGACATACCTGTCAGCACTAAAGGAACGATTTCGTGAAAAATTGTTTTGTTGTGCTGCAAAAGCAACAGGCAGTTCATTCTTAATCTGTGCATTACTTAGTTCCATGGTTGGGTGAGCAGTGCAGAAATTTTTTGCATGTTCTTCTAAGTCTTTCATAGATAAAGGTTTCCGTTCGTGTAAAAATGCGAGAAATGTAGGATTTACAGACGATAGTACCTTATCGCGCATCAGTAAATCGAAGAGACCTTCATACGACTTTTCAATTTTGGATAATTCGATCCATCTTTCTAGGGTTAGTCGTATTTGTACCAGAAAATCACTGAAATTTCTGCTTGATTGCGGTAGCAATGTACGAAATCTTAATCGGTATTCATCTTCTGTCATTTGAAATTTCTTCAGAAGTGCAGCTCTAAGAGCATTATAATCATTCTTCTCATTAATACTGGTAGTATGATAAACTGCTAAAGCATCCCCAGTAAGTAACCTGGATAAATATGTGCAATACAGTGTTTTATCCACGTTATAAGACCTACAAGTGGCCTCAAATCTATCTAGGAAAAATATTACGTCATCCGACGGGGGGTTAAATTTAGGTAATTTAAGGTGAATTTCCTTAAAATGATCATGTCTGGATGAAGTTTGGCTTTCAAAAGTTCTCTGAGAATTAGCTTCCTGAGTTAACCTAAGTCTCTCATATTCTGACTCTGCTAATTTTAGTTCATGCTGTCGTTTTTTATCATTCTCTTCCATCTCAAGCTGAAGTCGTTTTGTATTTTGTTCAGCTATTAATTTTCTTTCTTCCATTTCCTTTTGTTTATTTTCCATTTACTTTTGTTTATTTTCCATTTCCTTTTGTTTAACTTCCATCTCAATTTTAAGTCTTTCTTCAGCCTCCCTTTGCTTCTGTTCTGCCTCTCGCTGAAATCGTTTCTCTTCTAATTCAGCGGCTAATCTCATTTTTTTCTCATTCTCCTCCGCCTCAAATTTCAAATTTTGTAATCTTAAAGTTTCTAGCTTTCTCTGTTCGGCTTCTATTTCTTGAGCTTTCTTATATTCTGCAAGTGCAAATGCTTTTGCTTCATCAGGAGCCATCTGAAGAGCTTTTGCTTGCTTAATGAAATAATCTAGTGAATACATTATGCTTTATAAGTAGTCACAATACTCTTGATTTATAAAATGATAATTAATCAATGTAAATTAATTAACCTTGTTACTTTGCCAAGTGTACGTCGTTCCTGTCCTAGAACGGTATCTTTTGTTATCATATAGTTATGAAATATATCAATAATCAATATAGTAATTTATGTAATGAAATGTCATGAAAGCAACAACGTGAAAGCCAATAGAAACATTACCGACAAGACACGATAATCAAAGACGAGTGAACACAATCGTAGAAATCAACAAAAATAGAAATGTGTAACTAAAATAGAATATCGTAAACATTTACGATGACAACTACGATCAGATACTCAACAGGACAATTGACAACACAGTGTAAAAACATAGGTTTTGTAAAAAACTGAACGACAGGAAAGGTGAGACGGACGCATAATACAAACAAAATTCATCATAAAACTAAATACGAGTAAAAATAACTACCAAAAACAACAAGTAAACGTGACGAAACAGCTAAACAGATACTATCATAAGGAACAATTAGCGATCGGAACTTCGGCAAGGTTTCTAGCCTTGGACCGGAATTATCGCTCAATTGAAACTTACAAGTTGAGCCCTACAGAACGTCTGACGAAGAGCCCGAATTGGCTTCGAGATGGATCTCGTTCGTCAGATCAACCTCCCTACCTCCCACGACGAATGTACAACATATAACATATAACATGGAAAATGTAAAGATGGACATAACTATTGAAGGCACAGCTAAAAGTAATAAAATGTACAACGAAAGCACGTTATACTCATCTCGCGTGTGCCGGGAAAAAACAATGTGCCTCGTCTCCGTGGATGTACGTCTGAGGATAAAATACTTCGCTCTGCGTATATAACAACAGCTCGCACGTAATAATGACGAATAGGTGATCCCAAGGCAGTCAGTCACTGTAAAACTTGACGTGGAGGTTGATTGATGACCTTGAGCATTTGGTAACCGTAAGTTGATTCTGATTCATCATCACACTAGGTTCCAAGTTTGAGATGTTGTCGCCTTGAAAGTTCAAATCTTCTTTTCAACCGATACTTGGATTGAGTACGTTCCTGTGAAATTATTTATTTCCAGACCACACTGGCATACCATTTACTGTTGGGGTGTTCATTCTAATGGTAAAGAACTTCATTACGCGAATGGTTGCAAAGGAACAAAAATGTCAGAAAATGTTCTTCAAAACGAACTCCAACAAGTAGTGTTTAACTGGTCACTTACTGGCAGCACACAAGTCTGTGATGACTGTACATATATTTTATTTAACGTGACACATACGGAGTGGAACAAGACGATCATAGTTACAGGTGCAAAAGGGTCATACGTCAAAAATGTTGATAATTACTTTTCAAGTTCATGAAGATTCTCTAACAATTAAGTCCTCTTATTCAAGTGACTAAGGGTCACTTCCTCTAAAATATCATATGTATTGCAGTCAAGTCCGTTGACCTTCTTTCAAGGACGTATCTTATGGCCAACGGATTCATTCTCAAGAAGCAATACTTCTTATCATACTTGTAACAATTCCAGACTTTTTCCATACGATACTTAGGTAGCATATATATATATAAAATCCAAACAAAGTCATCCACGACAATACGACCAGGTTAGAGTTCTGTGTTGACTAACCTCTCTATATCCATGCCACGACTTTGGCATTGACGAAAATACGGCATATAAAAACATGTGAAGCATACAAATCAATTAACTTCGTTTACTCGTAGGTATCCTCCCTCTACGGTAATTCAAAAGGGCTAACGACTCCGTCTGTCCATTCTAGGAATGACATACTACGATGAATTCCCGCTAGACCAAAACTAGGAGCGGCCTGATACTTGCGTGAATCAATCGAACGCACAAATAATATAACTATTTTAAGACTGGTGCGTACATTTGGCAGGACCGAAGACTACCCCCTTTAGGTAATAAATGTACGTAACAGACGGACATCCGGAGTCTGAGGCTCGTATGACTGTCAGTGGTGAAAGGCGAAAGGAAGCCACTGACACGAAAACGGACGTCCTGACCGCAAAACGTGAAACAAGAATAGGATTTTGGAATGTCAGGACAATGAACGAGACGGGTAAACTAAAACAGGTCACAGCAGAAATGAGAAACTATAGATTACACATTCTAGGGATAAGTGAGAGCAGATGGACAGGGGCAGGAAAAGTTAAAACAGCAACAGGAGAAACAGTACGTTACTCTGGAAGAGAGGATGTACAGCACAATGAAGGTGTAGCCATTATTCTACAGAAAGGAATAGAAAGGACATTACTGGAATGGAAACCCATCAACAACAGACTGATAAGAATAAGATTGAGAGAGAGATTCACCAACACTACAATAATACAATGCTACGCACCAACGAATGACAGCGATGAAGAGGTCAATGATGAATTCTATCAACAACTGCAGAAAGAAATTGAAGACACACCTAGATATGATCTTATCGTAGTAATGGGAGACCTCAATGCAAAAGTTGGAACACACAATACATATAATGAAAGAGTAATGGGGAAATGCGGCAGCGGAACGGTAAACGAAAATGGGGATACATTAATAAGTTTTTGTAGCATTAACAACCTGGTCATTGGAGGAACACTTTTCCCACACAAAGAAATTCACACAAAATAACATGGGAATTACCAAATGGTCGGGACAGATACCAGATAGACCACATTATGATTAATGGTAGATGGAGACATGCATTACAAGATGTGAAGGTAAGAAGAGGTGCAGATGTGTGAAGTGATCACCATTTCAATCAATCATTCAATACCCTTTAGCTCCGCTCAACAAACACATGCCAAGTCTTCCTGTCCTGTGCCATCCGCTCAAGTTCTTTCCATGTTTTCTCATCATTTTCACCTCTGTTTCCAGTTCTCTTCTCCATGTGTTTTTTGGTCTCTGCCTCTCTTTCCCTGTGGATTCAAGAACAAGGACTGCCTTGTAATGCTATCAACAGGTTTCCTCAATGTGTGTCCTATCCATCGCCAGCGTCTTAATCTCAACTCTTGTTCCACGGGCACTTGACTGGTTCTTGTAATCAATTCCACATTTGTGACTTTGTCATACCATTTCAGTCCTTCTATTCTACGCATCTGTAGCTTTTTGGTTGTTGTTTTTGTTGTTCTCCATGTCTCAGAGCCATACAATAGGACTGACTTCACATTTGAGTTGAAGATTCTTAGTTTCGTGCTGGACTTGATTTCTCTTGTTCTCCGTATTTTTCCCAATGCAATGAAAGCTCCTCCTGCTTATTGTATTCTTATTTTGATATTACTGTCTGTCTCTCCAACTTTGTCTATATTACTTCCAAGATATGTGTACGATTCTACATCTTTTAAAGGTGTTTCTTCAAGTTCAACCTTGTTATCATTTCTTGCATTTATTCTCATAATCTTTGTCTTTTCCCTGTGTATTTTCAGACTCACTTGTTGTGACCTCTCATCGATAATTTTCATTTTCTCTTGCATCTGATTATGGTTATGGGGCAGAAGAGCCAAGTCATCTGCAAACTCCAGATCATCAAGCTGTTTAGTCAGATTCCACTGGATTCCATTTCTGTTGTGTGATGTCGATGTTTTCATAACCCAATCTAATGCTAGTAAGAAAAGACATGGAAACAAGAGGCATCCCTGTCTCACTCCCGTTCTAATCCTAAACGGTTCTGAAAGTTGTCCTTCATGAAGAACTCTGCATGTCATGTCTATATAGGTCTTCTTATTTAAGTTAATAATCTTCATGGGAACTCCATAATGCCTCATCAATTTCCAAAGTGATTCTCTGTCTACACTGTCAAATGCCTTTTCATAGTCCACGAATCCGATGAATAGCGATGAATTCCATTTCAGACTGTGTTCAACTATTATTCTCAATGTGGCTATCTGGTCTGTACAGGATCTGTTATGTCGAAAACCTGCTTGTTCATCTCACAGTTGCTTGTCTATGGACTCTTTTAATCTCTCAAGGATGTTTTTGTTTAATACTTTTCCTAGCACTGATAGTAACATTATTCCTCTATAATTTGTGCACTCTTGTAAATTTCCCTTCTTAGGCAACTTGACCAGATAACCTTCCTTCCAATCTCCTGGTATTTCCTCTCTCTTCCAGACTTTGCCAAGTAGTTTGTATAATATCTCTGTAGAGGTATCAATATATGTTTTGATGGCCTCTGCTGGAATGCAATCTGGACCAGCTGCTTTTCCATCTTTCAGAAGCTTTATGGCTTTCTTTATTTCTTCTCTACTTGGTCGTTCACAACTGATTTGTAGCTCCTCTTCTGCTGGCTGGATGTCTGGGGGATTAGTTGGAGATGGTATATTGAGAAGGTCCTTAAAATGTTATGTCCATCTCTTCATTTGTTCTTGTATATTACTAAGCAATTTTCAATTCTTATCTTTTATGAGACCACCATTTAGTAGTAGCAAAACTGAAAGTGAAACTCAGAACGGCTGGACCAACTGTAACTACACTGAAAAGGTTGGACATCAGCAAATTGAAGAACCCCCTTACCAGAAAAGCTTTTGCGGCTGATATAAAGAAACGATACCAATTTGCAAAAAGTCAGAAAAGACATTGACTGATGATATAGACCAGAAATTCAACACCATTTCAACAATATATAACTAAAGCAGCAAATCATGTTTGGGATTCCAGGAAAGGAAGAAGCAAGATTGGATAAAATCAGAAACAGTAAACACCATAACGGTGAGAAAGGAAATGAAAAGAAAGAAAACAAAAGCGAAGTCCCCCCAGGTTAAAGCAACTTTATAGCGAACAGTACAGTCAGCTCGACAAGGAAGTTAAACGCCAAACCCGAGCCAACAAAAGGAATTTCCTAGACGATCTTGCAAGACAGGCAGAAGAGGCAGCACTGAGAAATGAACAAAGCACAGTATACAAAAATAACTAAAATCATCAGCGGAAAACGAGGTGCAAACAATATTACATTAGTACGAGATAAGCAAGGTAATCTCATCACGCCTGCAGAGGGATAGGAAACAAGTGTCACCGTTGGGTTTGGCCAAAGCATTATTTGTGCTTCAGGCAAGGTTAATATGAACGCTTCAAAGCAGGGTACCGCGGGGCTTGCCCAGGCATTATAAATATTTGCCACAGTTTGGGGTGAACATTTAAAACAAGTTCACGAGAAAACGTAGGGTGACAGATAAATAAAACGAGTGTTCAGTAACAGCTCAGCTCACGGTTAACAGAGCGTGCGTATTTTCGCATGAGTTGTAAATCAAAGGGCAACCAATCAGAGTACAGAAAAACAAGTTAAGTTAGCGAATCAGAGTATGGGTTGAGTGGTACGAGGGAAGAATGACCAGAGGTCATTAGGGCAGTCCGATTTGAGAAACTGAAGTGGCAAGATGTGTTTTGCCGGGCTCTCAAGATTTAACTCTGTGTGTGTACAGAAGTTTTCCCCTAAAGTAATATAGAGATAGAATGAGAAATAGTAATATTCAGGAGATTAGATAATCCTGTGGATAAGAAGTATAAGTTAAGAATTAGCAGTGATAGTAGGAAATGTGATTTTGTGAGGATTCTGTGTGCTGACAGTAAGTATGCTCTTCACTCATAATATGTATGAACAATAAGTACGAATAGGAAATATTTCAGAAGTCAAGATGAGATGCTACAAGGTTAATAACTCAGTTGACTAAGTAAGAGCATTATAAGAAGAAATGTTCCAGAAGACACAAGATAAACTGCTACAAGGTGGATAACAATTGACTAAGTAAGAGTCAAGAAAGAAGAAGACAGAGAAGAATATCAACATGATAGCCAAACTGGGCTTTTGAATAAATAAATTATAAGATGTCGTCAGGGATAAGTATGACGAGTAAGAGAGTGGAGAATAATGACATTTATGAGATTACTCAGGTGCTCTCACATGTAAGTATATTTATGTGGCTGCAGATGAATTTGAGTATTGATTCATGAACATGATTTATATAATGATTGTAACAGAGGTACTAGAGATGAACCTGACAGGATTAGTCAGAAAGGAATAAAGTTCCAAGGAGTTTTGAGGTAGATTAAGCAAACTGAAATAGAGTTTAAGGAGGCTAAATAAGTACTTTGAGATGATATAAGGGGAGCCGCGCTGGTGTAATGGCTTCGGCGTTGTACTGGCGACCAGGTGTTCATGGTTCAAACCCGGGCGTCGGCGTTTGAAGAAATGTTTATGGCCGGAAATTTGACTGAATAGCCTAAGCGGCTCCTGTGATAAACCCTCTGTGGATGGGAAGGAGCGAAGCTCCTGACCGGGTTGGAAGGAAAGTCCTCAGGTTCCCCAGCCTCGCAATGATATGTCATTGGGCCGAAGGGCTGAAAGCCCAAGTGCCGCTGGTTAAGAAAAAAGAAAAAAAAGATGATATAAGCACAAAGGGGATTAAGTGCCTACACGTCTTGAGATGCAGAATGTATATTTGAAGCACTTATGTATTTGAAGCACTTATGATATGACTGCAGGTGTGCTCTATATAAAAAAGTACCTGCATCTTTGAAGAATATATGTATTATGTAAATAAATGGGTTTTGTTTTGCAAGAGAACAAACAAACTGCTTGAGTCTGTCCTTGGAGGTCGGTGTTGAATGCCAGATTATTAATCACTACAATAAAACCACTATACGAATCAGTCACTGATTAACAGCAGAGAAGGGTACGAACGAGTCGAGGGTTGAAGGAAAGGAAGTAGTTCATCCAAGAATTGTCAACTCTGGCGGAGAGGGCCAGTACCAATACACTACTAACTTAAACTTGGAAGATATACAAAGGAGACTGGAGTGAGTCACATAACTAGGCCTGCCATCTGTCCCCTAGTAATATTAAGAAGAAGGACTCAGCACGGTGACACACATAGTATAATTGATGCCGTTACTAGTCTTCAAATAGACACCATTCACGGTTACACATAGTATAATTGGTGCCTTTGGACCAGTTCTCGGATCACCACCACTACCACGGTGACACACTTAGTATAATTGGCGCCGAGACCAGCCCTTCTCGAGTGACATGGCTACATTACAGGGAGATATAGTGTACCAACAACAACAGCAACAACAACAGCAACAACAACAACAGCCGATATTTGTTCCACCACCACAGGTGCAAAAACCAACAATGGCTGCACTCAAGAGTATTACTGAGACGTTGTATAATGTTGACATACACAAAATATAATCAGATTAGATCAGTGATAACCCCCTTTTAAGGAGACTCGAAAGAATTCAGAAGATGGATGAAAGACGCAGACAGATATTGCTACTATGATAAACGCAAGCACAGATACGGAACGAAAGAAGATACTATATTTCTCATCTGACTCTCTCGTTACTGACTTCCTAAGGAGACGTGATAGTACATATCCAACTGAGACATATGAGTCATTGAAGAAGGAATTAACGAAACGTTATAGTGACATTACTAATACGGAGCATGCGTAGTCATTGCTTCACCGCATCAAACAACAACGTAACGAACCCATACAATCTTATGCAGAAAAATTATTAAATTTGGCAGAGGAGGCATTCCTGAATGGGTTGACAGCATCACCAGACCTAGAGAAGCATCTGGTAGGAATCTTTATTGACGGACTGTTAGGCAGTAGTACAAAACTGCATATGATTCGCAAGGATCCCAATACAATAAATGAAGCGATCCAGGTAGCGATTACAGAGGAAAATGTTCAAACGAGATTTAATCAATGTATTGAGCAGGAGCCAACAGTTGACTCACAAATAGAACATGAACCGATGGAGATTGGACATTCCCTCTCGCGTTGGCGTCGCCCAAGCCGGACGGAAAACCAGGGACATATAAATACAAGTCATCCTCGACATTTTCCCAGACAGCAGAGCATACAACAGGTTAATATCCCTACTTGTTTCAATTGTGGTTTTAGAGGACACATAGCCCATGAGTGCCTACAACAACATCCTCGCCTACACCAGCAGAGTTACAACAATTCACAACAGAGTGGTTATGGTAACACTCGTGGGCATAGTCAAAATTTCCGAGGAGCGCACACGCCATCAAATTTTGGTTCCAGACGAGCACGAATGTACAACCAGGGAAACGGAACAGTCAATCACTAAGCAGGACCGTTAGTGATGACTGTAAAGGAAATGAAGAAGACAACTTCCTTCATCGGAGGTCTGAAAACATAAAGAACAACAATATGGTGTCACACCTAACACCTTTTCCTCAAGAGACACCGCAGCAACAAATACATTCCATAAATATTACCCCAGATCCTAGTTCATGCATGATCAAGATTCATAACAAAAATTATCGCGCACTTGTGGACACTGGTGCTTCAGTAAGTTTGATTAGAGAACAGTTATACAAACAAATCAAACACTTTGTAACTTTTCGACCTTCAAACACATTTATGGCATCAGTGACAGGAGAATCCCTGAGGTCTTGTGGTACATCATATATCAAGTTCCACATAGGACAACAACAGATTACACATCCCTTTATAATTACACGTGGGATGTCCAGAAATTTCATTTTAAGTAGAGATTTTCTTACCTCTCACAACGCCAGGATATATTTCGACCTGAACAAGATCAATATTAATGGGGAGTAGATACAACTACGAGACGATATACACATAGCATCTTTGGTGTGGTTGACAACTCCAGTCACGGTACAGCCTAACACACTTGTGATAGCTAGAGGACGAATCAAGTGTTCTAATTATATTGAACCAGGATAGACAGTACAAATTGAGCCTTTGGAGAATGAGGACATAAATGATGAACCCCTCATGATTGTTACTGAAGGTATCGCACAAGTTTCATCCTCACGTGATTTTCCGGTCATGATTATAAACACGTCGGGACAGGCTACAACGATACACAGAGGTACAATAGTTGCTGAAGTACAAAGATCGTCCTTGACTGCTACCAAGAACAGTAAGATATATGAAGTTAGTCAGAATCGAAACCACTGTTCCCCCGTTCCACGCATATCCCAAAATCATACCCCAGGTCACCCTACCGACTCTGGCAGAAAAAGTCATTGGCAGAGTACAGATGTTAACCAATTCACTAACAGATATGGAGTTAATCATTATACACGAGCAAAAATGAAGATGGGCCAATCAAATAGAATAGTGGACAGATATAGAATTGGTGACCAGCGGAATAATAAGGGACGAAGATGTCAACAAACACTGCATAGGTTTACGATGAATGACGCAAAACATATACCTAATAATCATGTTACGCCCACATACGGAGAGAGGAAATATAATAAGCAAGATGATACACCGTATAAAGAAGCTTGCAGAAATGAACCTGAACACATAAATGCAGGTGCGAAGAAAGATCAATATTATAGTTATGCACGGAGAGTGAATCAAGTGATCCAAAGAAGAGCACAGGATGGAATATACAGAAGACCAGGTGATAGCACAGGACAAGTTCATTATGTCAATCTTGTTACCCACCATATACTACCAACTTCAGCAAAGCCCTTTGAATACTGTCGTAGTCAACGACAAAGTAGACGTCATATTTATAATACAGAGGAAGAGCATACTCCATGGCGGAAACCCAATACGAGATACTCAAACAAACCACTGTATCAAGGATACGAGTTCAGATATTCAAACCCCTTTGAATACGGTCGTAGTAAACGACCGAGCAGACGGAATGTATATAGAACAGATGAAAAGCATACTCCATGGCGGAAACCCACTGCGAGATATACAAATAAATCATTTTGTCAGAAAGAAGAGCCCAGATGGTTTAAACCTTTTTATTATTCTAAGATAGAACAAGAGAGAAGAAGGAACTTCTACAGAACTGAAGAACATAATACGTATGTTAAAACACCTTGGACAGACAATGAGTCCTACAGACGGAATGACACACCAGATCGGTTGTCACAGTTATTGGCCACATTGAAAGTGGATGATCAACATAAATCCAAACTCGCCACGTTCGTTACTAAACACCAGGATGTGTTTGCACTAACAGATATGGAGTTAGGCAGAACCAACACAGTACATATGGACATTCAAACTACAACAGAAGAACCCATTAGTTTGAAACCATACCACACTCCATTGAAAAACCGTGAAATAGTGGAAAAAGCCATAAATGACATGTTGAATGCAGGAGTTATAGACAGATCGAGATCAGTATGGTCGTCACCAATAGTGATTGTCTCAAAGAAAGACGGAACGAATAGATTCTGTTGCGATTATCGAGCATTGAACAGAATTACAAAAACGATTTCATATCCATTGCCACGCATAGATGATATTTTGGCGACACTTGGACATTCTACACACTTCACTACATTGGAGCACGCTCAAGATTTTGGTGTATTCCTATGACACCAGCAGCGAAAGAAAAGTCAATGTTTTGTACACACATGGGTAATTACAAATGGAACGTTATGCCTTTTGGTTTGAAAGGAAGTCCCGCGACATATATGGCATTGATGGACGAAGTTCTACAAGGAATGCATTCTTTTGCATCAGCTTATATAGACGATGTACTTATTCACACATCAGGTACTGTAGATGACCATCTAAAGAAGGTTGAACAGGTTTTTGATCGCATCTGACACCACCAAGTTAAACTCAAACTAAGTAAATGCGAGTTCCTAAAAACAGAAACCAAATATTTAGGGTATATAGTCAACAAAGATGGTATTCGCCCTGACACAGATAAAGTAGAAGCAATAAGAAGAATGCTCTCCCCCACAACAGTGAAGCAGGTACGAGCGTATATTGGTTGCTGTGGATATTACAGACTCCACGTTATTAACTTTTCAAAGGCCGCTGAACCCCTCATTGCACTTACCAAGAAATATTCAAGATTTAAGTGGACAAAACAATGCCAAGAATCCTTCGATTACCTTATGGAAGCACTTACAAAGATACCATTGCTCGCACATCCAGATATATTTCGCCCAATGATCTTGTATACGGATGCTTCAGATACAGCAATAGGCACTTGTTTGGTCCAACCCAGAGAAGACAATGAGACACCTATTATACCAGAAATTCCTAATGAGATGCTTATAGCATTTGTTTCACATGCCCTCTCTAAAACACAGAAACGATGGTCGACAACAGAGAAAGAAGCGTTGGCCATACATTACGCGATACAGAAACTTGATTTTTATATCAAAGGTACCAAACTTATTATTAGAACAGACCACCAACAATTAGTGAACTGGCTCACTAAGACGCAGGAGCAGCCCAAGAAGTTACAAACATGGTCTATGAATTTACAATCCTATGACACGAAAATTGAATACATTACGGGTACTCAAAATACATGTGCAGACCTCCTTTCTCGAACGCCTCAACCTAGTACTATACATGAAGATGATCCACATGCGTTCACTGATATCAATGACAATGCAAAGGAGATCAACATTATAAGTTCCAATAGAATAGATGATGAAAACACCACCACCACAACAGATACCGGACACAGCAAACAACGGATGTAGACATATTTGATGTACATGCTGAGCAGAGAAGAGATCCCGAAATTCTCAAAATCATCAAACAAATAGAAACGAAACCTACATCATGTAAACAGTTTATAATCTTGCCACATGATCAAATAATATATCATATTGATGAGAAACAAGAAGGGAGACTACAGAAAGTAATTCCACAGTCGGTAATACCTCAATTACTAGAGCAGTTCCATGACAATAATGGACATGTTGGAAGAGATAAAACCATTGACATTATCAAGAAAAGATATTATTGGATGTCAATGTACAAGGACATAGTTGAATATGTGAGTACTTTCAAAATATGCAGAATGAGAAACATGAGACCAACTAAAGTTCCCTTACAAGAAATGAAACCATCTCATTTCCCTATGGAAGTTATAAGTATGGACATTTCTGGTCCATATCCCATTACGCAGTCTGGAAATGTATACCTCTTACACATTGTTGATCAATATTCGGTATGGCCTGAAAGTTATTCTCTCAAGAACATAACGTCAGCGACAGTGACAGAGTTTTTTCTACAAGAATGTGTACCAAGACATGGTTGTCCTAAGAGAATAATCACAGATAACGGGAAACAATTTGTCGGTAATCCTTTTAAGAAGACACTCCAGACTCTGCATATTCAACATACGACTAGCAGTTTCTATAGACCACAGGCAAATGGAAGAAATGAGAGAATGCATGCTACATTGCATGATATTCTTGCTAAATATATACAAGGAAATGCACAATATTGGCATATATATATATATATATATATATATATATATATATATATATATATATATATATATATATATATATCAAGCTCTTGAAGCGATGAGTAAATATAAACGAGACGACAGGACTGTCTCCGTTCTACATGCAATATGGACATGAACCTATTTTCCCATTAGATAATCTCCTGGAACCCCAAAGGAAGTATCAAGGTGAGGATCCCATCGAAGTTATACTACAAGAAAAGTATAGAGCACACCAGATAGCTAATCGAAACTCCCAGAAAGCTTTTAAGAAATGGCAGAAGCAGCATGATAAAAGAGCTCAATTAGAACAATTTCAAAATTGGTGATAAAGTTTATTACAAGAAGAACGTTCGAGATAATAAATTTGATGCACGATGGCTTGACGGATATAAAGTGCTGGAACAGACAACACCCATAAATTGTATATTATGGAATGAAGAGAAGAACATAGTTACAAAAGCACACGCAGCACAGGTGAAGAAAGATAATCATCGCCCCACAGCACCGCCAGCTTTACAGAGTAGCAGACCAGTACGAAAAGCCACGTTGAGTTACTATGATTTTACAGAGTCGTCAAGCACTTCACATAGTGAACACGACACAGATGGTGAGCGGAACACTAATGAAGAACAACGTAACACTCCAGATCAATTACAAGATGCTATATATCGCCTGACTCGCTGCAGAGAAAACTCAGAAGACGAAGATGATATTCCACCAGCAGAACTAAGAGAGAGATTGATATACAGAGATAATCGTCTACACGAAAGGGATAGTAGTACACCACTATCAGTACATGATGAAGAACCCCATACGTCCATACCAAGTCAAACATACTATGGCAATCAGAGATTACAACCGTCAGCTTCCAGTCAACACCAGCCTACACATTCCAGTTGGGACAGCGAGGATGAGAGGCCTTTGCAATCAGCAACGAGAAACAACAAAACCCCCCATAGTCGGAGCCTAACAGAAGAACATACGAGTCGACGATTACAGCCCGTCAGCTTCCAGTCAACACCAGCCTACACACTCTAGCTGGGATAGCGATGACGAACAGCCTTTACAAGCAACGAGAAGCAACATCATCCTCCATACCCGGAGTTCTACAGCGGAGCATATAAACAGTAACAAGGATATCATTGATACGCCTTTAGCACCTGTTGAATCTGAACTTGGCACAACAGAACGAGAAGAAAGCGACATCGATTGCATGGATGACACTACCAACACCGGGATACGAATAGCCACTAAGCGCCCTTACCAACCTTCGTCACCAGATTCACCACCAAGAGCGAAGTTGTTACGTCTACCGGAAGAACATGTACGAGCCAGGTTCAAAAGAAATCATCGTCAAGTACACAAACCGTCTCTAGGTTTACAACAACGTACAAATATTCGATCGCCCCCTTCCTCCTGCAGAGCGACTATAAACACGACATCACAATTGATACCAACTTCGTCACAGTACGACAGTTGCCTCTCCAGTAGAGAAATTACACTATTAGAGCTTGTAAAACAGATCTCGAAGTTAGTGTAATCGTCGTAAAGTACTCACCCAGCAATAGTACTAATTCGCAGCACTCACCCAGCAATAGTGCTTAAAGGTACTCCAATCAACATAGTACCCAACGTTAAGTCACTTAATTAAGTTTCTCTGTGTTAATTTAGTGGATATTGATATTCCGGAGCACATTTAGACACTCACATTACTCACTAACATCTTAAAGAGAGAGTATAGAACTTTGAAACAGAAAGATGCAGAAAATAAACATATTACACATAATCTCATGAGTGTGACAAAGTAGATTAAATATATATAATCTCATGAGTGTGACAAAGTAGATTAAATATATAATCTCATGAGTGTGACAAAGTAGAATAACTACATAGAATCTCATGAAGCCTAACAGTGTTCTTCCCAAGGTACAAGATTCAGCACACCAGAGGATCAAGACTGATAATTATTAATATATATATATCGCATTAAATGCATGTTGATTAGTATAATGTATCAATTTCAGGCACATACTTTTCAGGACCAGACAAAGAGGAAAATGAGAAAAAAAAGAAAAGATGTGATACAGACTCAGTCAAGTTATAGTAGAGTAAGAAACTCTCTTTGCACTGATGATGAGCGTCCCCACTTGCCATTGCAATGGTTATATAGCGACACCAGGGATACGACATGGTTGCAGTATTGATACTGTAGGTACTGCTTACTTGAGAAATGATGGTAATGACGCTTATATAGTC
Organism: Oreohelix idahoensis; assembly: GCA_024509875.1. Taxonomy (NCBI): domain Eukaryota; kingdom Metazoa; phylum Mollusca; class Gastropoda; order Stylommatophora; family Oreohelicidae; genus Oreohelix; species Oreohelix idahoensis. Next base: position 143,231 of record JAMPIV010010871.1, on the reverse strand, counting down.
ATGTCTACATTAATTTCAGACACAATGATGTTGGGTATTTTGCTAAGTCTGATTTATATGGGTATAACATATATAGCTTCAGACAGAGTTAATGATTTGACTGGTGCATCCAAGGCTAGAATCAGTCGAGCACATCAAACTCTGACTTAGTGACACATATCTTTCACTATCGCCCCAGGACAGGTACTAGTGCATGCATATATAGCTTCTGACAGAGTTGACGATTTGACTGGTGCATCCAAGGCTAGTATCAGCCGAGCACATCAAACTCTGACTTATTGACATGTCTTTCACTATTGCATTGGGACATTTATTGATGCATGCTTTGCTCTACTACTTAGGTTAATTCTGCTTATCTGTACGATATAATGTATTAACGACATTAATGGCGGATACTTTAAGACATAAAAAGGTACTGACAAACCTCTGTGTCCAGAGGCAGTTACCATGTCGAAAACTTGTATATTTCTAAATATTATAAGTGAAGAGTTATTGTTGATTTTGTTGTTGTTGTATTGGATAAGGTTGAGTATTGATAATATACCTCAAACTAAGTTTTAGCAATTTTAATGAGACAGTGTTACACTAAGCATCCTAATTTTTTTTCCTTGAGATTTGTTTTAGATATTAAGATTTAGACTTTGAGAATGTATATATACAGGAGCAGAGATGGTGGTATGCTAAGTGTAGATGGAATTAGTAGTTGATAGAACACAAATGTCTCCCTACGGGATACATTTGTATGGCCCCGGGTTGTATGTCACCGTTGGGTTTGCCCAAAGCATTATTTGTGCTTCAGGCAAGGTTAATATGAACGCTTCAAAGCAGGGTACCGCGGGGCTTGCCCAGGCATTATAAATATTTGCCACAGTTTGGGGTGAACATTTAAAACAAGTTCACGAGAAAACGTAGGGTGACAGATAAATAAAACGAGTGTTCAGTAACAGCTCAGCTCACGGTTAGCAGAGCGTGCGTATTTTCGCATGAGTTGTAAATCAAAGGGCAACCAATCAGAGTACAGAAAAACAAGTTAAGTTAGCGAATCAGAGTATGGGTTGAGTGGTACGAGGGAAGAATGACCAGAGGTCATTAGGGCAGTCCGATTTGAGAAACTGAAGTGGCAAGATGTGTTTTGCCGGGCTCTCAAGATTTAACTCTGTGGGTGTACAGAAGTTTTCCCCTGAAGTAATACAGAGATAGAATGAGAAATAGTAATATTCAGAAGATTAGATAATGATGTGGATAAGAAGTATAAGTTAAGAATTAGCAGTGATAGTAGGAAATGTGATTTTGTGAGGATTCTGTGTGCTGACAGTAAGTATGCTCTTCACTCATAATATGTATGAACAATAAGTACGAATAAGAAATATTTCAGAAGTCAAGATGAGATGCTACAAGGTTAATAACTCAGTTGACTAAGTAAGAGCATTATAAGAAGAAATGTTGCAGAAGACACAAGATAAACTGCTACAAGGTGGATAACAATTGACTAAGTAAGAGTCAAGAAAGAAGAAGACAGAGAAGAATATCAACATAATAGCCAAACTGGGCTTTTGAATAAATAAATTATAAAATGTCGTCAGGGATAAGTATGACGAGTAAGAGATTGGAGAATAATGACATTTATGAGATTACTCAGGTGCTCTCACATGTAAGTATATTTATGCGGCTGCAGATGAATTTGAGTATTGATTCATGAACATGATTTACATAATGATTGTAACAGAGGTACTAGAGATGAACCTGACAGGATTAGTCAGAAGGGAATAAAGTTCCAAGGAGTTTTGAGGTAGATTGAGCAAACTGAAATAGAGCTTAAGGAAGCTAAATAAGTACTTTGAGATGATATAAGCACAAAGGGGATTAAGTGCCTACACGCCTTGAGATGCAGAATGTATATTTGAAGCACTTATGTATTTGAAGCACTTATGATATGACTGCAGGTGTGCTCTATATAAAGAAGTACCTGCATCTTTGAAGAATATATGTATTATGTAAATAAATGGATTTTGTTTTGCAAGAGAACAAACAAACTGCTTGAGTCTGTCCTTGAAGGTCGTTGTTGAATGCCAGATTATTAATCACAACAATAAAACCACTATACGAATCAGTCACTGATTAACAGCAGAGAAGGGTACGAACGAGTCGAGGGTTGAAGGAAAGGAAGTAGTTCATCCAAGAATTGTCAACTCCGACGGAGAGGGTCAGTACCAATACACTACTAACTTAAACTTGGAAGATATACAAAGTAGACTGGTGTGAGTCACATAACTAGGCCTGCCATCTGTCCCCTAGTAATATTAAGAAGAAGGACTCAGCACGGTGACACACATAGTATAATTGATGCCGTAACTAATCTTCAAATAGACACCAGTCACGGTTACACATAGTATAATTGGTGCCTTTGGACCAGTTCTCAGATCACCACCACTACCACGGTGACACACTTAGTATAACTGGCGCCGAGACCAGCCCTTCTCGAGTGACATGGCTACATTACAGGGAGATATAGTGTACCAACAACAACAGCAACAACAACAACAACAACAGCCGATATTTGTTCCACCACCACAGGAGCAAGAACCAACAATGACTGCACTCAAGAGTATTACTGAGACGTTGTATAATGTTGACTTATACGCAAAATATAATCAGATTAGATCAGTGATAACCCCATTTAAAGGAGACTCGAATGAATTCAGAAGATGGATGAAAGACGCAGACAGATTTGCTACTATGATAAACGCAAGCACAGATACGGAACGAAAGAAGATACTATATTTCTCATCTGACTCTCTCGTTACTGACTTCCTAAGGAGTCGTGATAGTACATATCCAACTGAGACATATGAGTCATTGAAGAAGGAATTAACGAAACGTTATAGTGACATTACTCATACGGAGCATGCGTAGTCATTGCTTCGCCGCATCAAACAACAACGTAACGAACCCATACAATCTTATGCAGAAAAATTATTAAATTTGGCAGAGGAGGCATTCCTGAATGGGTTGACAGCATCAACAGACCTAGAGAAGCATCTGGTAGGAATCTTTATTGACGGACTGTTAGGCAGTAGTACAAAACTGCATATGATTCGCAAGGATCCCAATACAATAAATGAAGCGATCCAGATAGCGATTACAGAGGAAAATGTTCAAACGAGATTTAATCAATGTATTGAGCAGGAGCCAACAGTTGACTCACAAATAGAACATGAACCGATGGAGATTGGACATTCCCGCTCACATTGGCGTCGCCCAAGTCGGACGGAAAACCAGGGACACATAAACACAAATCATCCTCGACATTTTCCCAGACAGCAGAGCATACAACAGGTTAATATCCCTACTTGTTTCAATTGTGGTTTTAGAGGACACATAGCCCCTGAGTGCCGACAACAACATCCTCGCCTACACCAGCAGAGTTACAACAATTCACAACGTCAGACCAACAAAGATAAATCAAGTTTGCATCACGGTGAGGACTTTGATAAGTATCATGTTAGGATTCCTCGGGGAAACCGTGCATCGAATTCCCAGATTCCTAATAAGTTGGTAAAAGAAAACAAAACTGTTAGTCCCCATCGTACTCAGCTCAGTCAGTGCGATGTACCTGTTAAGCAAATTGCTACAGGGAAAAATAAAAGCAACTTTACTAAGAGGAATAACCGTGATTGTGGACATTACCAAACGCGTCCATCACGTGATGGTTCTTCTTCAAAGAACTGGAGGCAATTTAATTGTCCTCAACATGTTGATCCCAGTAACTATAGGAACTTTAATAAAAGTTACCAACCTGATAATAGTTTTTCTTGGAAACAACAAAATCCACGTATGTCTTACTTCCCTCAAGAGAGAACAGACTTCTCATTTCATGGAAAGGTTCTACACTATAGTCTCGAAAATTTCAGATGTCGACTATATTGTCGATGTGGATGGAAGGCATAAAACCTTCCATATAAATATGCTAACAGAGTTTATTGAACGTCCAGACTATTTGCAGCCTATTTTCCAGGCGACGGACGACTCTCCAGTCCAACATGGTCACATCTCATCCCTGTCCGTTATACAGGATGAGGAAACTATTTTTTCTGACGTTAACTTACCTCTTCCTGCCATTCCACTTAATTCTACGGAATCATGGAAAAACGTTACCGTTTCTTCGAATTTGTCTTTTGAGGAACAGCGTCAAGTATCCTCTACGCTACAATCATATCAGGATGTCCTTACCGACATTCCTGGACACACAGATGTCATAGAACACGACATTATACTTACTGATCGTAATCCGATCAGAGTAAGACCATGCCCAATACCTATTCATTTTCAAGCACAAGTCGAGAAAGAATTGGATGAAATGATTCAATTGAAAATAATTGAACCATCCACTTCAGCTTATTCTTCGTCGATAGTTATTGTTCGAAAGAAAGACAATAACATACGTCTTTGCGTTGACTATCGCAAATTAAATCAAGTTACGAAGTTCGATGCTGAACCTATGCCTTTATTAGATAATCTACTTATTAGACTTTCTAAAGCTAGATTCTTTACTAAACTAGACTTGTCGAAAGGTTATTGGCAAGTCCCTTTGACGGAACACGCCAAACCTCTCACTGCTTTTTCAACACCTAGGGGTCTGTTTCAATGGAATTTTATGCCTTTCGGGCTTATGAACGCCCCAGCGACTTTCGTGCGCATGATGCGACGAATTATATCAGATCGTGCAGATGTCATCGCATATTTAGACGACATCTGTTTTTTCAGCAATACTTGGGAAGAACACTATTTGGGTCTAAAGGAATTGCTATCTACTTTACGTGAGCATAGTTTGACTGCAAAACCCTCTTAAGCCTTTGTTGGGTTTAGTGAAATCTCTTTCCTAGGTTATCGGGTTGGTCATGGTCTGTTGAAGACAGAGGACCAAAACATTTCGAAGATATTAAATATCTCGGTTCCGAAGACAAAAAAGCAAGTGCGTAGTCTCTTGGGATTAATACAATTCTATGGAAGATTCATTGAGAATCTGTCCTCCATTATGGCACCACTTTAATCGTTATTGAAAAAAGGTTCTCCTAATATGGTGCGTTGGTCCCAAGAATGCCAATCTTCATTGGATCAGGTTAAGAATTTGTTCTCATCTCATCCTATCTTAAGACTACCAACGATTAATAAGACTTTTGTTCTTCGTAGTGATGCCTCTTCCACTGGGATTGGAGCGGCACTAATGCAGGAGTATTCAGGAACTCGGCATCCTGTAATGTATATTTCTAGGAAGCTGAATGCGGCAGAAAGGAATTACTCGGTTTTAGACCGTGAATTGTTGGCTATGGTTTGGTCCATTCTTAAGCTACAAAGGTTCCTTCTGGGCGCGCATTTCTTTATGGAAACCGACCAAAAAGCTCTTACGGCTATGCAAAGTAAGGATTTGAAGAGCTCGAGATCTACTCGTTATGCTATTGCTCTTCAGCCTTTCCATTTCACGGTGCGAGCTATCCGTGGTTCGGATAATGTGATGGCGGACATATTGTCTGGATGCCCACATGATTCCAATTAAATCTTGTGTCCTAGTTTTCCTGATACACTTTCAGACTTAGGTCTGTCCTTAATATCCTAATATATTGTAATACAAATGTTTTACTATTTGGATGATGTATAAAGAATTTAATCAATTTGATTTTGTCCATCCATTAGTGATATGTTGCTAATATAGCATTGTAATTCATGATGTTTGTATATTGCTATAATTATAGTATTTAATAATGTTTGATATATGATTGGTATTGCCAGCAACTTTGGTTTCTTTAATGATACCTCCTGAATTTGTTTTGCTTTGAGAAATATTTTCTCTTATGTTGGGAGATGATTTGTATCCTCTTCAGACGCTTTACTTGTGCGTCCATTGTACCTGATAGTAGGTTCATTCTTTCATGAGCGCATAATTGATACTTGTGCTGTCTTGCTCATAGATATATTTTTAAAAAATGAATTTTTTTTTTACAGGGGGGGGGGGGGGGGGTAGTAATATGTTGCTGTCATTTTCGACGGAGTTTCATATGTCAAGTTATTTGTCGTATTTTTCTCACCCTGGTCAAAGTTTAGTAACTGTGTCTTGGCTTTGCTGTGTCAGGTTGATTGGAGGTTAGCAGAGCGTGCGTATTTTCGCATGAGTTGTAAATCAAAGGGCAACCAATCAGAGTACAGAAAAACAAGTTAAGTTAGCGAATCAGAGTATGGGTTGAGTGGTACGAGGGAAGAATGACCAGAGGTCATTAGGGCAGTCCGATTTGAGAAACTGAAGTGGCAAGATGTGTTTTGCCGGGCTCTCAAGATTTAACTCTGTGGGTGTACAGAAGTTTTCCCCTGAAGTAATACAGAGATAGAATGAGAAATAGTAATATTCAGAAGATTAGATAATGATGTGGATAAGAAGTATAAGTTAAGAATTAGCAGTGATAGTAGGAAATGTGATTTTGTGAGGATTCTGTGTGCTGACAGTAAGTATGCTCTTCACTCATAATATGTATGAACAATAAGTACGAATAAGAAATATTTCAGAAGTCAAGATGAGATGCTACAAGGTTAATAACTCAGTTGACTAAGTAAGAACATTATAAGAAGAAATGTTGCAGAAGACACAAGATAAACTGCTACAAGGTGGATAACAATTGACTAAGTAAGAGTCAAGAAAGAAGAAGACAGAGAAGAATATCAACATAATAGCCAAACTGGGCTTTTGAATAAATAAATTATAAAATGTCGTCAGGGATAAGTATGACGAGTAAGAGATTGGAGAATAATGACATTTATGAGATTACTCAGGTGCTCTCACATGTAAGTATATTTATGCGGCTGCAGATGAATTTGAGTATTGATTCATGAACATGATTTATATAATGATTGTAACAGAGGTACTAGAGATGAACCTGACAGGATTAGTCAGAAGGGAATAAAGTTCCAAGGAGTTTTGAGGTAGATTGAGCAAACTGAAATAGAGCTTAAGGAAGCTAAATAAGTACTTTGAGATGATATAAGCACAAAGGGGATTAAGTGCCTACACGCCTTGAGATGCAGAATGTATATTTGAAGCACTTATGTATTTGAAGCACTTATGATATGACTGCAGGTGTGCTCTATATTAACAAGTACCTGCATCTTTGAAGAATATATGTATTATGTAAATAAATGGATTTTGTTTTGCAAGAGAACAAACAAACTGCTTGAGTCTGTCCTTGAAGGTCGTTATTGAATGCCAGATTATTAATCACAACAATAAAACCACTATACGAATCAGTCACTGATTAACAGCAGAGAAGGGTACGAACGAGTCGAGGGTTGAAGGAAAGGAAGTAGTTCATCCAAGAATTGTCAACTCCGGCGGAGAGGGTCATTACCAATACACTACTAACTTAAACTTGGAAGATATACAAAGTAGACTGGTGTGAGTCACATAACTAGGCCTGCCATCTGTCCCCTAGTAATATTAAGAAGAAGGACTCAGCACGGTGACACACATAGTATAATTGATGCCGTAACTAATCTTCAAATAGACACCAGTCACGGTTACACATAGTATAATTGGTGCCTTTGGACCAGTTCTCAGATCACCACCACTACCACGGTGACACACTTAGTATAACTGGCGCCGAGACCAGCCCTTCTCGAGTGACATGGCTACATTACAGGGAGATATAGTGTACCAACAACAACAGCAACAACAACAGCAACAACAACAACAACAGCCGATATTTGTTCCACCACCACGGGAGCAAGAACCAACAATGACTGCACTCAAGAGTATTACTGAGACGTTGTATAATGTTGACTTATACGCAAAATATAATTAGATTAGATCAGTGATAACCCCATTTAAAGGAGACTCGAAAGAATTCAGAAGATGGATGAAAGACGCAGACAGATTTGCTACTATGATAAACGCAAGCACAGATACGGAACGAAAGAAGATACTATATTTCTCATCTGACTCTCTCGTTACTGACTTCCTAAGGAGACGTGATAGTACATATCCAACTGAGACATATGAGTCATTGAAGAAGGAATTAACGAAACGCTATAGTGACATTACTCATACGGAGCATGCGTAGTCATTGCTTCGCCGCATCAAACAACAACGTAACGAACCCATACAATCTTATGCAAAAAAATTATTAAATTTGGCAGAGGAGGCATTCCTGAATGGGTTGACAGCATCAACAGACCTAGAGAAGCATCTGGTAGGAATCTTTATTGGCGGACTGTTAGGCAGTAGTACAAAACTGCATATGATTCGCAAGGATCCCAATACAATAAATGAAGCGATCCAGATAGCGATTACAGAGGAAAATGTTCAAACGAGATTTAATCAATGTATTAAGCAGGAGCCAACAGTTGACTCACAAATAGAACATGAACCGATGGAGATTGGACATTCCCGCTCGTATTGGCGTCGCCTAAGTCGGACGGAAAACCAGGGACACATAAACACAAATCATCCTCGACATTTTCCCAGACAGCAGAGCATACAACAGGTTAATATCCCTACTTGTTTCAATTGTGGTTTTAGAGGACACATAGCCCCTGAGTGCCGACAACAACATCCTCGCCTACACCAGCAGAGTTACAACAATTCACAACAGAGTGGTTATGGTAACACTCGTGGGCATAGTCAAAATTTCCGAGGAGCGCACACACCATCCAATTTTGGTACCAGGGAAACAGGACAGTCAATCACTAAGCAGGACCGTTAGTGATGATTGTAAAGGAAATGAAGAAGACAACTTCCTTCATCGGAGGTCCGAAAACATAAAGAACAACAATATGGTGTCACACCTAACACCTTTTCCTCAAGAGACACCGCAGCAACAAATACATTCCATAAATATTACCCCAGATCCTAGTTCATGCTTGATCAAGATTCATAACAAAAATTATCGCGCACTTGTGGACACTGGCGCTTCAGTAAGTTTGATTAGAGAACAGTTATACAAACAAATCAAACACTTTGTAACTTTTCGACCTTCAAACACATTTATGGCATCAGTGACAGGAGAATCCCTGACGTCTTGTGGTACAGCATATATCACGTTCCACATAGGACAACAACAGATTACACATCACTTTATAATTACACGTGGGATGTCCAGAAATTTCATTTTAGGTAGAGATTTTCTTACCTCTCACAACGCCAGAATATATTTCGACCTGAACAAGATCAATATTAATGGGGAGTACATACAACTACAAGACGATATACACATAGCATCTTTGGTGCGGTTGACAACTCCAGTCACGATACAGCCTAACACACTTGTGATAGCTAGAGGACGAATCAAGTGTTCTAATTATATTGAACCAGGATAGACAGTACAATTTGAACCTTTGGAGAATGAGGACATAAATGATGAACCCCTCATGTTTGTTACTGAAGGTATCGCACAAGTTTCATCCTCACGTGATTTTCCGGTCATGATTATAAACACGTCGGGACAGGCTACAACGATACACAGAGGTACAATAGTTGCTAAAGTACAAAGATCGTCCTTGACTGCTACCAAGAACAGTAAGATAATCAGGTAATCCTCAATGCGGCTGAAGGAATGGCTATAGGTCCAAAGCTCAGTGGAATGTGTCTCATGCCACCGCTCAAAGCATTCATGGATGACACAACAATTCTGACATCAGATGAACATCAGGCCCGGAGGATGTTAGCACGCCTGGATGAACTAGTCAGCTGGTGCAGAATGAGCTTCAAACCCATGAAGTCGAGAAGCCTATCAGTCAGGAAAGGGAAGATAGCAGAGGTCATATTCACGGTTTCCAACCAAAGAATCCCTACTGTCATTGAGGAACCTGTTAAAAGTCTTGGCAGGGTGTACGATGCCTCATGAAAAGACTCAAAGGCAGTGCAACAGACAATAGAAATGGCAGACAGAGGGCTACAGATCATAGACCAAAGCAGACTCCTGGGGAAGTTCAAACTGTGGTGCCTCCAGTTCATGTTGATACCAAAGTTGCTGTGGCCACTGCTTATATATGAAATAAGCACAAGTACAGTGGAAGCCATAGAGCAGAAGGTCAACAAGTTCATGAGAAAATGGCTAGGAGTACCACCAGGTCTGTCAGATGTAGCACTGTACTGCAAAAAGTCAAAACTTCTGCTTCCTTTCAAGTCAGTTGTTGAAGAGTACAAAGTTGGAAAGGCAAGGCTTGCAATGATGCTACGCGAGTCAGCTGATGACGTGGTTAAGTCCATTCAGCCCACACTGAAAACGGGAAGGAAGTGGAAAGTGGAAGAAGCTGTTGATGCTGCCCAAGAGTCACTCAAACTGAGGGAGGTAATCGGATACACACAAACGAATAGACGGGGATTTGGTCATGGAGACATCCGCTGGTGGTCCAAGGCATTAAGCAGGGAGCGCAGAGACATGGTAGTTCAGGAGATACGAGAAGCTGAGAATGATAAGAGGTTGCAAAAAGCAGTGCAGCAGGTCCAACAAGGCCAATGGACTACATGGGAAGGAGCCCTGCAGAGGTCCTTGACATGGAATGATATATGGCATATGGCACCTCTTAGGCTCAGCTTCGTTGTCAGATCACTGTATGACCTGCTGCCATCGGCCACCAACCTTGTGAAATGGGGAAAGTCGGATGATGAGCAGTGCCCCCTGTGCCAGGGGAGGCAGACACTTGAACACGTGCTCTCAGCGTGTAAGGTGTCATTAGGGCAAGGGCGATACACTTGGCGCCATAACAAAGTGCTAAATGAGCTTGCTGCGACAATAGATCTGGCAAGAATGAAGGCGAATAGCAAAGTCCGGCCAGACACCGCAAACACATACTTTCTGAGGGCAGGAAAGTCAGCACACCCCAAACCGAATAAACCTGGTAGCAGTTTACCATCTCTTCTTGATTGTGCAAATGATTGGGAGATGGCGGTAGACCTACCTGGACGAGGGGCATATCCAGAGAGTATCAGAAAATCGCGGAGACGGCCGGATATAGTGCTTCATTCTGCAGCAACGCTTCAGGTCATACTGATTGAACTGACCGTGCCATTTGAATCCAGATTAGATGAACAACATTCGTTCAAAGCGGCCAAGTATAGTGATTTGGCCGCGGATCTGAGACACGATGGGTTCACTGCAAGGGTCATGGCTGTTGAAGTGGGCGCAAGAGGGCTTGTGGCTGCATCAGTGTATGATCTATTGAAACTGTTGGGGCTGAGGGGACAGTCGAGAACAAGGGCCCTGAAAAGGCTTAGTGAAACTGCCGAAGAGGCATCAGGCTGGCTGTGGAACAACCGCAATGGGGAATGGAGATCGTAACAATAAACGCTGCGGTACAGAAAACACCAGGAATTTTTCTAAGTCCACAATACGCTGAGGTTTGTGGTGGACTAGTGAACGGGCTGCGACTCAGGGGCGACAAGCGGTGTATACTATAAGGGGTGTCAGTATCAAAGGTCCAGTGGGGAACGCGCAGTGGCGACTCGTTGACTTCGCGCTGGTGTCTCAGTGTGTGCGACGGAACGAACGGAATAATTTGTCTTCTCTTTGTTACTTTCACAATTGCCTCCACGGCTGGCGGAGTTGTGGAATTTAAAGTTGCTACCATAAGTGAAATGGGTTCATTTTCGATGCAAGACAACAGGAAGCTGAGACGCTTGGGAGTCATGACCCAAGTGGGCCCGCCCCCCTTAGAGTGTAAAGGAGTATATAGGGCCGAAACACTTGTCGGACGGGGGGACCTCTTCTGATGATCAGATTGCTTCCTGTTGTATCGCTCTGTAAAGAGTTTCCTATCATCATATGAAGTTAGTCAGAATCGAAACCATTGTTCCCCCGTTCCACGCATATTTTTCCGTCTTAGACCAAGGGTGGTATGCCAAGAGCTACTTCTAGCGCTTCTACTGGTGTTGATATAAATGCACCTGTAATGGTTCTCATGGCTGCGTTTAGAATTCTGTCTAGTTTTGCTTTGTTAGAAGCTGCAGCTGAGTCATAGACTATGCTGCCATAATCCAGTTTCCCCCTGATGAAAGACTTGTGGAACATAAGCATTATTTTATTGTTGCCCCCCCCCCCCCCCATTCCTCCCCCCATTTCCCCCCCCCCCATCCATTACCTTTTACTACCCTTAATATATTTAGAGGTTCCCTGCAGCTTTCTACAAAATTGTCTATATGTTTATTCCAATTTAGTTGTTTATCTAAAGTTATGCCCAGAAATCTTGTGGTTGAGGAGGTACATATTTTCTGTCCTTTAATGGTTATATTGATTTTGTAATTTTTTTAAAAATTTCCTTTGCTGAATATCATACCTACTGTTTTGTTTACATTAATTTTGAAGCCCCAACTTTTCATCCATTCTGCAACTTTGTCTATTTGTTTTTGAAGTTTTTTGTAAACATGGTCCAAGTTTTTCCAGATCGCCAAATTGCACAGTCATCTGCACATTGTGATATTGCATTCTTAATGTCGTTAAATTCATCTGCTAAATCATTTACAGCTATAGTGAAAATTGAAGGTGAAATCACTGATCCCTGAGGAATCCCATTCTGTTGTTCATATATTTCTGACTTATCATTGTTCACCTGTACAGCACAATACCTGTCCTGTAAAATGTTTTCGAGATACCTATAGGTTTTACCAGTAATGCCAATCTTTTTCATTTTGTAAAGAGCTCCATCTCTCCAGCATTCACCATATGCTCTTGCGACATCTAGAAAGACTGCCACTGTTTTCTCTTTCCTCTTGAACCCTAGCTTTACATCGTGTTCTAATCTTACAAGCTGGTCTACTGTACTTCTGTCTGCTCTAAACCCTGACTATATAACTGTTTTTTTTCCAGTTAGAATTTAACTCTTTTGTTAACAACAGTTTTCAGTATTTTACCTAGTTGTGATGTTAAGGAGATAGGCCTATATGAACTTCCATTATGGGCTTCCTTATTGGGTTTTAGGATGGGTACTATCATAGCTACTTTCCGTGCTTTTGGTATCTTTCCTAAGCTCCAGATTTTGTTATAAAGGGAAGCTATTATGTTTATAGTTTTTGTGGGTACTTTCTTAAGGATTTCATAACTAAGTATATCTTGCCCTGAGGCAGTATTAGATTTCTCTTTTATTGAACTAGGTACTTCTTCTTCTGTTATATAAGCATCTAAATAGTTTGTTTCATGTATCTGGTCTGGTAGTTGCTCAGAATTGCAAACACAGACATATATTTATTTCGTTGATGTTGAAAAGGCTTTTGACAGTATACATAGGGAAAGTTTATGGAAAATACTGAGGGCTTATGGAATTCCAAGCTGCAAAGTGTCAATCATAAAAAGCCTCTATGCCACCTTTACGTGTAGCGTTGAGCAGAGCAACCTAACCTTTGAGGTGAAGACAGAAGTACGACAGGGATGCCCCTTATCAACCACTCTACTTTTACCGGTTATAGACTGGGTGATGCGCCAGACAACCGAGGGCAGTCCAAGAGGAATAAGATGGACTCCATTTTCTACACTGGAAGATCTGGAGTATGCAGATGACATTGCACTGCTAGCACATTCACATCAACACATCCAGGAAAAAACGGACAGACTATTAAGTATAGCCAGCAAGTGGTCTTGAACATCAATCTAAAGAAGACAGAGGTCATGACGCTCAATGTGAGCAACCCTGAGCCCATATCAGTAAGGAATCAGCAACTGGAACAGACAGACACCTTCACATACCTAGGATGCATAGTAACACCAGACGGCGGAGCAAGCAAAGACATCAACAACAGAATGAACAAAGCAAGAACAGCCTTTTTTAGTCTAAACATATCAGAGCAGTGTGCTTTCTGTGCTTCACTATAGTGCGGAATGCTGGAGAGTTACAGTAAATAAATATTAAACAAACATAAAGGTATGTTTTCAGGCACTCGTAAGAAATAAAGAAGTAGAACACTAGACAACAGAAAAACAACAGACGTGAGTTACAGAGAAGGAAATGTCGAAATTGTCCTCTTTTCACGCAACATGCCTAAGAAAAATTTTCCAAATCTTTTGGCCGAATACCATCACCAACCAAGATCTGCTTACTCGGAACAAGCAAGAGGACATGCACACCATCATAGCTGGCAGACGCTGGAGTTGGGTTGGCCATGTCCTCAGAAGAGACCCCGATACCATCACAAGAACAGCTATGCTATGGACCCCTGAACAAAAACGAAAGCGAGGCCGAGCAAAAATAACTTGGCGGAGGACTGTGGAGGCTGTGATCCAAAGAATGAACCAGAGTTGGGGCACTGTACGAAGGATGGCCGCCGACCGAGCAATGTGGAATCAATTTCGTTGTTGCCCTACAAGACGCTACCAGGCGTGATGGCCACTGACTACTTTGGCGGTCGGCTTCTAAGGATCAAAGAAGAAAATACCGGTGTGTGCTGTCAAAAGCCATTTCAAAATTATCAAATTGTATTGCCGTCCTCTACCATTCTGAGCACTGCTCTATAATGTTCCTGAAGGTGAATATATGATCTGTACATCTTCTGTTCTTTCTGAATCCCGCTTCATAACTTAAATACTACACAAAACTAATTTTTTTTTTGTTTTTAGATTTTCTCTTAAAAAAAGAATGTGTATTTAAATCATTCTAAATTTCTTTGTAACATAAAGAAAAGTGGGGTGGCTACATTTGAGTTATTTCTCTTGATTGTTCTAACCAGGTGTATTCAGTAAAAAATAACTTGACGGCCGAGGCCCACACAGTTTAACCTAGATAATAGGGCACATTATAAAATATTAAAGACCTAATTTTAAAAAATTAATTAAATTTTGCCTTGTTTTGGCTCTGACATGGGTTCCGTCAATTATTTTAGGGTACACATGTCCAATTACGGAAGACAGTTCGGTCTAGCTTTTTGATACCCTTTTCTTTAAATAAAATCGTGCATTATTTTGGCGATCCGTTCAACCTAGACGGTTAAACCGAGGGTTTTATTATAGGCTATATGTCTTAATATAACAAATGTTGCACTCATGTTTCAGTGATATTTTCTTTAAAAAAAATTAAAAGTGTTTACTGTTTTTCTTTTCAGCACGATCTTTTCAACCATCTACCATATTCATGGAGTTGTTGGTTATATCACGAAGCGTTTCATTTATTGTAATATATTCTGACTTGTATTTATTTTATGCTCTACTATACGCTGTATTATTTCTCTCGTAGGTATGTTTACATTTTATTTATAGTTCAAATTGTTTTAATAATTACAAATATGGTAGTGTTTATCCTGGTATGCATTTAATGTTGATTCGAGGATTCTTTAGGAGTCTTTTAAAACTATGTAAGAATTGCTAAATAATTAGAAACTACTGAAAAATGTAGTTAAATTTAATATAAAAAGTAATAATAACTTAAAAACTACTAGGAAATAAATGTTTTTCATGTTATTTTCACTTAAATGAAAAGTGTACATTTAAATAATTTAAATTGCTTTGTAAAGGAAAGTAGAGTTGTAAATTACGGCAATTTAATGTTTTTTTTTTATCATTTGAATTGTTTCCCTTGAGTTTCCTAGATACGTGAATTAAATTTATTTTTCTTGATTGCGGCCCTAGCATATACGAATATATCAAAATAGTTTTAATAGTATTATTAATAATTTTGTTTCCTGCAACAAATACATTTTTGCTATAAAATGACTTAAAACTATTTGCATACAGGGAAAAAAGAGAGCAATTAGCTTGGTTTTAATATATGCCGATGCAGTTGTGTTACAATTGGAATCCGCTAGACGCAGTATTATTAAACACAATTAATTCCGCATAGAAATATAACACAAAGCACATGGATAGTGAGTACATTTAGTCCTTGCATGCATGGGTAAAGCGATTCATCAAGCTCTGAAGCACCTGTTGGCTTTGAGTGACGACTGCAGCGTCATCAGCGAATAACAAGTCTCTTATAGCGACCCTTCTGATTTTTATTTTTGCCTTCAGCCATGCAAGATTAAACAGACGGCCATCTGACGCAGTGTGAAGGCATATTCCTTCAGTTGCATCTCTGAATGCATGTTTCAAGATTAAGGCAAACAAGATCCCGAAGAGGGTTGGAGCCAGAACGCAGCCTTTTTTAACGCAACTGCGTATGTCAAAGGGTTGTGATGTGCTCCCAGCATATTGGACTGTTCCCTTCATGTCTTCACCGAATAACTTTATCATTTCCTGCAATTTAGCTGGGCAGCCTATTTTCAGGAGGATTTAGAAGAGTCCATTCCTACTAACGAGGTCAAATGCCTTTGTGACGTTATATATAAAGGTGATATATAAAGACCTTTTCTGCTCTCTTGATTTTTCCTGAAGCTGGCGTAGAGAAAAGATCATGTCTGTTGTTGATCTACCAGCTCGGAACCTACACTGAGACTCCGGATACATGCGCTCAGCTAACTTATGTAGTCGAATTAAGATGACTCTGACAAAAACCTTATCAACAATACTAAGAGGAGAGATGCCTCTGTAATTATTGCAATCAATTCTGTCTCTTTTATTTTTATACAGTGTTACAATCTTGGCATCTCGCATGTCTTGAGGAATAGTTGTCTCTTCCCAGCACTGGCACAGCATCCTATGCAGGGGATGTAATAGCGAGCTCTTACAGCATTTGATTAAATCGGGAGGAATCCCATCACTGCCTGGGGCTTTGCAAGAAGCCAAGCTATCAATTGCCTTGCTGTGTTCTTCCAATGTTGGTTCAACATCCAGCTGCTCTATTGTTGGCAGACATTTGACAGCATCAAGGGCTGCAGGCGTGACGGCATTTTCTCTAGCGTAAAGCTCAGAGTATCGCTCGACCCACCTCTCCATCTGCTTACCCTTATCGGTTAGCTTCTCTCCGCTGATGGTTTTTAGCGGTGCCGTCTTACTTTTTTGGGGACCAAGGACTTTCTTTATTCCGTAATACATTTGTCTAGTGTTCCTTGTTTGCACTGCGGTCTGGATGGTCTCACTGAGCTGGAGCCAATGTTCATTTGCACAACGTCGAGCAGTTTGTTGAACTAAGCTTCTCGTACCCTTCAGGATCTGTAGGGTTCTAGCACTAGGTGAACGTTTGTATTCAATCGCAGTACTGATGAAGCATCAAACCAGTCATTTGACGTCGCATTGTTCTTATCAAAGGTGGCATTTACAGCTAGGTATAGTTGAGCCTGATGTTGCGAGGTTTCTATCCCGGAACCCGGTAACTGTGCCGCGAAAGGAAAGCGCCCTAACCTCTTAGACAATCGGACCATCTGTCCAGATATACAGACAGGCTATTTAAACCTACGAGTATTAAAACTAATTTAAGATTTTTTTAAAAACTGTTTAAGGGATGCTTCAGTTTTTCTTAACATTGCAAACTAGATTTCGGCGAATAGTTCCTTTATTTCATAAAAACTTTAACTACAACACACTAAATTTTTATTGTAAATATATTTTATCATATTACAAGACGAAGACTTTGTTATACGTTACTTGTTGTTTTTTTTAAAGATGTTTACACATTGCTGCTCAGGTTCAGGATCATTGAAAGTTGCTCAAGGTCTGAAAAAACGTGCCAAAAGGTAGGTCTTGTTGTTTTGAAATGCTATTACCATACATGCAACTTGATGTATAAAATTATTCAGGTTAATGGTTTTTAGATGACTGAAATCTAAAATACATGATAAGTGTATCTACTTGTAACATACAAGATTCAAGAATACACCGCCTTGAATTATTGCCGTTAGTCCAACAGCTATACGTTTACTAGCAATAAACGATGACCCATGCCCATTACTGTTATCTTTCTAGCCAGACTACGAAAACATCAACGTCTGAGCTACAGTACGGAGTGGACGATGTCCCAGCTCCTCATCTATGCTTTTTGTTTTGGCTGCAGGTACATAGACACATTTCCTGACTTCTAGCTTACCGACATGTATACTGACGTTAAACATATACGCTTTCATAACCTCGTACAGATGGAGTCACTACAGCTTTCTGCAAATGTCACATCTTCTTCTTCTGCTTCTTCTTTGATCCTTAGCCGCCGACCGTCAAAGCAGTCAGTGGCCATCACGCCTGGTGGCGTTCTGTAGGTCAACAACACATTGATTCCACTTTGCTCGGTCAGTGGCCATCCTTCGTACAGTGCCCCAACTCTGGTTCATTTTTTGCATCTCAGCCTCCACAGTCCTCCGCCAAGTTGTTTTTGGTTGGCCTCTCTTTCGTTTTCCTTCAGGGGTCCATAGCATAGCTGTTCTTGTAATGGCATCGGGGTCTCTTCTGAGGACATGGCCAACCCAGCTCCATCGTCTGCCAGCTATGTTGGTGTGCATGTCCTCTTGCTTGCTCCGAGTAAGCAGTTCTTGGTTGGTGATGGTATTCGGCCAGAAGATTCGGAGAATTTTTCTTAGGCATGTTGTGTGAAAAGAGGACAATTTCTTCTCTGTAACTCTCCAGCATTCCGCAGCATAGAGCAGCGCAGAAAGCGGACGTCCTGACCGCAAAACCTGAAACAAGAATATGATTTTGGAAATGTCAGGAAAATGAACGAGACTGGTAAACTAAAAGAGGTCACAGCAAATGTCACATGTTTCTACCTTATTCAAGTACCATGCCCGCTAGCGAAGGTGATCTTGTTGTGACGAAACAAACATAACATCACCAATTCGATCATTCCTGTTTTCTTTTTTATCTGGTCATTGTCTTTGCTTTCATCTACCAATAATGAACTTACTTTATGAGGGAGCGCCCCCCTACAACACCCACACGTTTTAGGCTTTACTGCATGTGACATGTTTATCTTTTAAATTGTAAGTCTCATCGGTGAAGCAAGCACAGTAGAGGAAGGATAATACACGCCTGGTCGCTTTGAACCAAGTCTGTAGTGTTTGTTTAGATAAAAGCAAATCTTAGTCTAGGGGGTATTGTTTGTACGAATTAAGTATATGGACACTACATTTAGATTGCGTAATTGTTTCCAGTCAGCTTGATTGACGAAGGGGCTTTTAAGATAACGAGTGTTTAATTTGCGGGCATTACTTGCAGAAAAAAAAGTAGCTCCCAAGTTTATCTTGATTCAACAAGATTGAAGTATTAGGACACCGGGAGATATGATATAATAAATTCCACCAAGACCTCTTGTTTGAATAAACAGATGTAAGAAGCAGAAATAACTACCTTGAAGAAGAAAGGCAAGGCATATTGTATAAGTGTGAACGGTAAGAGTAACACCACATTATGAGGTCATGCCAATAATTATCATGATATGTAGGAGGAAAATGAGAAAATAAAATAAATTAAACTGTGTTTGGGTTCCACCTTAAAAAAAAAGAAACCAAAAAAAAAAAAAAAATAGGGAGGTTGAGTTTAGCGTGAGCGAAAATTTAACTTTATAAGACCTGAGGTGTGATGAAATCAGTTGTACACTTTTTATAACTTCTTATTCTCTCCGGCAGTATCAATTCATTTCTTCATTTTCTTAACTGATCGTCCTATTATTTGACATATTTTATGCACCTACATTTTTTGGCTAGCCGCTCCCAGACTTATTTACGTTTCACCATGTGAATCATAGTGTGAACAGATCAGCGGATTGTAGCGAAACCTGTGAGATAATCGCTTATTTCAGTAATATTATAGTCCTATGATAATAAATACACCCGCCTTCAGGTGTCTGACTATTTTCATCTTCAACGCCAGTAGAGCGCTGCCTTTGGTGCAGAGGGAATGCTTAAAAAATGACCCGCCGTAAAATCTAACACGCTTTTAGTTTCGGTTTCGAAACGTACAATAAACATTTTAACATCTCGCCGATCTGCTGCACGAAACGGGGGAAAAGCTTGTAATTAACGAATCGCCAGAACTGTGAGACCAAACTGGCGTTTGAATTAACGTAATATGTTAACTTTAACACAAAAATTTGTAATAATTCGGACATTTCCCAGTAGTAAGAACGAGAAGATTGTAATAATTAACTCCAACACTACCAATGTTTTGAAAAACCCTCTTCGCTCTGCAAGCGGTCTCTTTAATATATACACGCTGTGAGCAAAGCCAGCAGAGACAAACACACAGACAGTTTTCCATTTCCTCCTAGCGGTAAAATTCTGACGTCACTCAAACTAGTTGGTTATTTGAATAATGAAAAATGATAGGGACAGGGGGGAAGATGGCCGACTTGTGTAAAAGTTATATTTTGACGATTGACAGTGACAAAACTGAAAATCTAAACCATAAGGAAACTGACCATAAAAATCAGTAGGATAGCTTAGTGTCCCCTGAGCCAAAATATGTTTTAAAAAATATGGTAGTCCAAGTATTAGCCAAGTTATTGAGTTATATTCATCCATCCACTCACAACAAGTCCTGTGGCGATGGGCGAGCGGCGAACCGGCAGGCGTGGGTACGCTGGCAGTCGTAGTCGCAGACCTACACACAGGCGGCTCAGGCCATATGGTCGTCTTCCACTGATCGGAGCAGCAGTGGGATTCGGCAGCCCCCTGAGTGTCTGAGCAGCCCTCTTTAGGAAAGCACTGCTCACCTCCATGGCATGAGGAAGGGGCTAGAAAAGGTGCCCTAAACATTGCCTGCTTCACCTATACCTAACCAGCTTACCGCGGTTGGTGGGTACCCTACTTCGGCGGTCGACATATAAGAAAAAGAAAGGACAGATTTTTCCCCCTCATTCTAGGCGCATGGAATGTGCGCACTCTCCTTGACAAGGACTTTAACGCAAACAGACCTGAGAGACGAACTGCCCTGATTGGGAGAGAACTGGCCAGGTACAACATTGACATAGCAGCACTGAGTGAAACTCGACTTGCAGGCGAGGGCCAACTTTGCGAAAAGGGTGCAGGTTATACATTCTTTTGGAGCGGAAGAGGAACTGAAGAAAGACGAGAAGCAGGGGTTGGATTTGCAATCAAAACAGCAATTGTCAGCAAGTTAGTGGGGCCCCAAAGGGAATAAATGACCGACTCATGACGGTCAAGATCCCTCTGTTTTATGGAAGAAAACATGCCACCATCATTAGCGCGTATGCACCAACTATGACAAACCAGGATGACGTCAAGGATAAGTTTTACGAAGAACTACATACAGTCATTGCATCAGTTCCTAAAGCAGATAAGCTCATCATTCTTGGTGACTTTAATGCAAGAGTAGGCTCAGATATATATATATTCAATCGCAGTACTGATGAAGCATCAAACCAGTCATTTGACGTCGCATTGTTCTTATCAAAGGTGGCATTTACAGCATAGTAACACCTGACGGCGGAACAAGCAAGGACATTAACAACAGAATGAATAAAGCGAGAACAGCCTTTGCTATTCTCAACAACATTTGGAAGTCTTCCCAGTACAGCACAAACACCAAATTAAGACTGTATGAGAGCTGCGTACTTTCTGTGCTTCTCTATGGTGCGGAATGTTGGAGAGTAACAGAGAAGGAAATGTCGAAACTGTCCTCCTTCCACACAATCTGCCTAAGGAAAATTCTCCGAATCTTTTGGCCAAACACCATCAGCAACCAAGAACTACTTATTCGGAGTAACCAGGAGGACATGCACACCATCATAGCTGGCAGACGCTGGAGTTGGGTTGGCCATGTCCTCAGAAGGGACCCTGATACCATCGCAAGAACAGCTATGCTATGGACCCCCGAGGGAAAGCGAAAGAGAGGCCGACCAAAAACAACTTGGCGGAGAACTGTGGAAGCTGGGATGCAAAGAATGAACCACAGTTGGGGCACTGTACGAAGGATGGCCGCCGACCGAGCAAAGTGGAATCAATTTGTTGCTGCCCTACAAGACGCCACCAGGCGTGATGGCCGCTGACTGCTTTGACGGTTGGCGGTTATGGATCAAAGAAGAAGAAGAAGAGGCTCAGATAACGTCTCCTGGAATGGCACTATTGGAAGGTACGGCGTGGGTCGCTGTAACAGTAATGGACTTCTTCTCCTCCAGACTTGCGCAGAACATGACCTCCTTGTCACCAACACCATTTTTCGACTTCCTACCCGCAACAGGACCTCCTGGATGCACCCTCGCTCAAAGCATTGGCACCTAATTGACTATGTAATTGTTAGGAAGAAGGACAGGCAAGATGTCCGGGTGACCAAGTCCATGTGTGGTGCCGAATGCTGGACTGATCATCGCCACCTTGTATCTAAACTTAAAATTCGTATCCAACCAGCCAGGCGCCCTCAGGGGAAGAAAACTCAAAAGAGGCTGGATGTCACCAAACTAAAGAAGACAAAAATCAAACAGTCATTTACTGACACCTTAGAAGACCTCTTAAATCTATCTCGCTAGACGGCCAAAGTGTGGAAACAAATTGGGCAGCCCTAAGTGAGCAGATCTACAACACTGCTACAGAGGTCCTGGGTCCTTCCATCAAGAAACAAAATGACTGGTTTGATGAGAACTCAGATGATATAAAGCAGATATTGGCTGAGAAACACCATCTCCATAAAGCATATTTAAATGATCCAAAATCTACATCCAAGAAAGACGCTTTCAACAACATGCGTAGAATCGTCCAACATAAACTACGCCAGAT
Source organism: Oreohelix idahoensis (assembly GCA_024509875.1). Lineage (NCBI taxonomy): Eukaryota > Metazoa > Mollusca > Gastropoda > Stylommatophora > Oreohelicidae > Oreohelix > Oreohelix idahoensis. Next base: position 120,676 of record JAMPIV010010871.1, on the reverse strand, counting down.
GCGGGATTCATGGCTGAGTAATAAAGCAGATGAGCTCCAAGGCTTTGCTGACAGCCATGACTTGAAAAATTTTTACCTTGCACTCAAAGCGGTCTATGGTCCAACATCATCAGGATCATTTCCCCTCCTTAATGCAGATGGAAAAACACTAATTACAGACAAGGAAAAAATGCTCCAACGCTGGGCTGAACATTTTAATAATCTTTTGAACCAGCCATCATCTATTAACGACGAAGCCATCATCCGCCTGCCCCAAATTCCTATAAATGAAGCACTAGATGATGTACCAACTCTGGAGGAAACTAAAAAAGCGATTCGTCAACTGTCTAGTGGAAAGGCCCCTGGCTCCGATTCAATTCCTGTTGAGGTTTATAAAGATGGCGGTGCAGTTCTGATAGAGAAACTTCATATGATCTTCCAGCAAATGTGGCAGAGTGAAACCATCCCACACGATCTCAAAGATGCGTCAATTATACATCTATATAAACGTAAAGGTAATCGCCAAGACTGTAACAATCATCGAGGCATCTCTCTTTTATCAATCGCTGGGAAGATATTCGCCAGAATCCTTTTGAATCGCCTTACTGCTCATCTTGACAAAGGTCTTTTACCTGAAAGTCAGTGTGGATTCCGGAAAGAACGTGGAACCACAGATATGGTGTTCGCTGCAAGACAGCTACAAGAAAAATGCCAAGAACAGCACTGTGACCTGTACACAGCTTTCATCGACTTGACAAAGGCGTTCGACACGGTCAGTAGAGAGGGTCTATGGAAGATCATGGCAAAATACGGCTGCCCAAAGAAATTTATCACAATAGTGCAGCAAATGCATGATGGAATGCAGGCTAGAGTTCAGGAAAACGGTGAGCTATCAGATCCTTTCCCTGTCTCAAATGGAGTTAAACAAGGGTGCGTACTTGCACCGACTCTGTTCAGTATCATGTTTTCTGCTATGCTGACTGATGCTTTTAGAGACGGGGACACAGGAATCGACATTAGTTATCGTATTGATGGAAAATTGTTTAACCTTAGGAGGCTTCAAGCAAAAACCAAGGTTAAATCACACACCATCAGAGATCTTCTGTTTGCTGATGATTGTGCCCTCAATGCTGGCTCAGAGGCTGATCTGCAGCATAGTGTGGATAGATTCTCTGAAGCCTGCGCCAACTTTGGGCTTACCATCAACACGAAGAAAACAGAAATCATGTACCAACCAGCTCCTGGCACAGTTTATACTGAGCCAGTCATCAAGGTTAATGGTGAGAAACTGAATGTTGTGAACAGATTCACATACCTTGGTAGCACACTATCCCAGAACATTGTCATTGATGATGAGGTGAACACCAGGATCTCCAAAGCCAGCAGCACATTTGGCAAACTATACACCAACGTCTGGCATCGAAGTGGCATTAGTCTACAGACAAAGCTGAAGGTGTACAGAGCTGCGGTGCTTCCAGTGCTGCTATATGCATGTGAAACGTGGACTGTATACAGGCGCCACGTAAAGAAGCTAAACCACTTCCATACAGTCTGTCTCAGGAAGATAATGAACATCAAATGGCAAGACAAGATCCCGGATACCGCCGTTCTTGACAGAGCTGGTATCCCTAGTATTGATACTATTCTGATGCAGTCACAGATTCGCTGGGCAGGTCATGTAGTCCGCATGCCAGACCCTCGACTGCCAAAGATACTCTTTTATGGTGAGATGCAGAAGGGTAAACGCTCCCATGGTGGCCAAAAGAAGCGCTTCAAAGACACGTTAAAGACGTCATTGAAAACCTTTGACATAAACCCAGACACATGGGAAACTGCTGCGCAAGACCGAACTGCTTGGCGCACATCTCTTCGTAAAGGTGCAGTGGCATGCGAATCATCCAGAAGAGCAGCAGCGGAACAGCGGAGACAAGCTAGAAAGGACCGTGAAAAAAAACCTTCACATGAAGCAAACATTCCCTGCCCACACTGTCCGAGATCTTTTCAGGCCGGCATCGGGCTCATCAGTCACATTCGTACCCATTGACTAACCTAACATATTCCTAAATAATTGGATGAACAGAGTGGTCTTCATCACCCGTGATGGACAAACAGATGTCTAAGAACGCTTGGTCGGACAGACTGTTGTTCTTGCTCGTTACACATAACGTTATTGGGGACGCAAGTTTAAAAAAGAGGCATGGTAGTAATTCAAATCTTATTGGTTGGTATAAGAGTATAGGAGTAAAAGGGGGAGATAGGGAAATGTTAACTAAAACTAAACATCTTTTTCTATTGGCATAACTAACGCAGACTGACCAATGGACTACGAGGCACATAGTTTGTTTGGAGTTTTGGTTTTGTTTTTTCAAACTAAGTTCAAAAAGATTTAGTAGTGCCTGCTTTCATTGGTCGGCTCTAATAGATATTGGCAAAAGGCATAGTGGTCTCGTGGCCATTTGACTAGAAAATTTTATGCAAACAACTACGTTGAGAGCAGATGTGATAATTGTAAGATTAACTACTAAATTCACTATTTGGACGGGGCAGAGCAAAACTGCGGCCATTTCTTTACCAGTCAACGTTATTTGTGACATATTTCTTTGAATTTGTGGTAAGAATGCTTTATGTATTTACATGCTTGATTAAAACTGAAAAAGTTAGATACTGCTATTGGGAAAAGTGAAGGACATGCCGGGAGCAAACATTATTGAGTCCTCACATTGAACTGTATTTGACTGTTGCATTTTATTATGATTTTATATTAATAATTTTGTATTGGAAGATGTTAGTAAGCCGCAGTGTTCCATGAACACTCTTCAACATGCCTAGAGCGTTTATAATTTAGAAAAGAAAAGAAAAATCATATAAAAGGAGATGTGGTTACTCCACATTTTTGGATTGAAGCAAACTATGTAAAAGTACAGTGACGAATCTGCCATAGGGACCTGAGGTGTGGTCACAGAAAGGTGTGAGTCATATAATTAGGGGCTGATGCACATGAATGCACACGAGACTGACCCCATACCGTCATGTATACCTAGGGATAAGAAGATGTGATCAGATATGAAAAGACCAGGGTGTCTTTTTATTACAGGGTTTTATTTTCCTGTTACCATCCGGTGACCGGAAACCTGATGAGTGAGTGAAAAGAGAAAAGTCTCCATTATAAAGTTTATGCTGTCATCAGATAGCCTGAAGGAGCTTGCGTGTGTGTGCTGAGCTATACTGACTTATTTTCGTCAAACCAAGAATCCCAGGTGACACGTTAACAGCTGGGACATCTGACACTTCATCCGAAATAACTGGTTCTTATCAAAATAAAACAGAATTAATTGGGCATTGTTGGTGTCGTTTTCATAGTGATGAATTGAAACGCGAATGGTTACAACGGAATAAATGTCAACAATGTCTTTCAAACGAAAAACCAACAATGTATCTTGAATTGTGTGAACTGGTCAAGTATTGGCAGCACACGAGTCGTTGGTAACTTTACATAGATTTTATTCACCAGGACACGAAGTGGACAAGACGGACATCGTCACAGGCGCAAAGATCACACGACAACATATTGATGATTGCTGCTAAAGTTCCTGAAGATTCTCTTCTAGTAAAGACCTCTGTCCATAGACTAAGGATTACAAAACTGTTACCGTATAATATCCTTCTCAGTCACGACCGTTGACCTTCTTTCAAGGACGTCTATCATGGTAACGTATACATACTCTGGGGTGAAATCTTCCATATTACATTTGTTAAAATTCCCAGACGTTCTTCATACATAGCGTTGTACATCATATAATTTTCACACAAAGTCATATACGATAATCCTAACAGTAAAGGCTTTCAGTTGGCTAACCTCTCTTTACATCCAAGCCACGACTTTGGCATTGAAGCATGTACGGCATATAAAACATGTGCATAAGGTAAACAATATAACTTCTTCTACTCGTAGGAATTCTCCGTCTACGATTCAAATCTTAAAGGCAAGCGACTCTGTAGATCCATTCTAGGAACATCTTAATTCCCGCTAGACTAGTATTAGAGCGGCCTTTTTTCATACAGCATTAAAATAAGAAGTGGGACGATAACTCACGTGACATTCCTGATATTGGTTTCGACCTGAAGACCAATACAGATCACTAGAATAAATGGCTTCCTTAAAAATGCCATTGAATACGAAATATAAAATTACTATCATGGACACAAGCCAGTTCCATGTTTCCACTTCAAAACATGACGTCACAAACTACTCAACTAGGTTACACGTGCGTCCAAAGCAACACTCACTGCTTTGTGCACGTCAGTGCGCGAATCATTCGACCGCACAAATAATATAACTACATAAAACTGGTGCGTACATTTGGCAGGACCGAAGACTATCCCCTTAGGTAATAAATGTACGTAACAGCTCCCTTATTACCTCCCCTTAAAAAAATTAATCCCATTAATTTTTTTCGAACTAATTACTCGAGAGAGGTGAGTCAAAACTACAACAAGATTTATGACATGCATAAAATTATCATATTAAGAAAAGAAAATTGACTTGAAATTAATATAACTAAATGACAGTATGCATTAAAGCACACATCCACCATCGACCTACTTTGGAACGATGTGGTAATATTCGAAGTAAAAAAAAGTTGAAAATGAAAATGAAAATGAAAAATCAACAAAAAAGATGATAATAAAATTCAACTAAGTTTTTCAAAAGAAAATCGAAACATATGATTTCAAAAATGAAAATGAACAGCAACACTGATGATAATCAATGATAAAAGAATCAGTGAAACAGAAAATTTTGAAATACAATGTGCAAAAATGAAGCAATGCAAAATTAAACACTTTAAGAAGCAACGCACTTACTGATATCTAACACTAGTAAGTTTGACTAGTTATCTAAAAGTAAAATATCATGTAGTGGAATACGTGAATACACGTATTGCGAGACACTAATAAAGTTAGTAGATGTGTGATTTATAATCAATCAAATTGATTAAATTGAATTAATCTAATTCTAGTACTTAATTACACATAAATAAATAACTAGTAATTTATTCTAAGTAATTCTAATTTCAGTCATTGTGAATATTCGTTCAGAACTATTTAGAGTCAACAAGAATATGTTCCTAATGTTCCATGCACGAAATAAGTTTACGAACACGATATGTAGTGTAATATGTTCCATAACACTAACGAATGTCTGTTTGTCGTTTTTACCAATGTTTCCATACTAAAAAAAATGTTAATTTAATATCACTGTTCCCGTTCTAACAAAACGTTACTTCACAAGAAATAATGTTATAATCCATACGTAAGTATATTCTGAAAGTTATATATATACGAATACTGCAAAACTATACATAGTTTCCACAGATGTATACTCAGTGACCATGTACAAAGTTATTCATGTTTCGGTGAGGACGTTTCTCCATCTAAAAGTGGTTTAGTTTCACCAAGTTCACTAGGGCATCTTGAAAGACAGTCTGCAAATACATTCTGCACTCCAGGAATAGCTCGTATCTCAAAATGGAACGGTTGAAGAGCTATAGCGTAACGCGCTGACTTTGATGACTTAACGTTTCCTGTATTCAGTGCTGTAAGAGCTTTCTGGTCAGACTCCACCACAAAGTGTGATCCGAGGAGATAACGATCCAGTTTTGTGATTGACCAGACAAGAGCGAGAAGCTCTTTGTCTAGAACGGAGTACTTCATCTCGCTCGTCGTAAGCTTTCTGGATACGTACATAATTGGAAATAAGGTGCCTCCGTATTCCTGCATCAAAACTGCCGCAATAGCGTAGGAAGAAGCATCACTGCGAAGAACAAAGGTGTGATCTTTGTTAGGCAACCTTAAAAAAGGCTTATTTGAAAAAATTTGTTTTATATAGTCTAACGCCGTTTGGTGATCCTGCGACCACTTTATTACATTAGGTGTGCCCTTCTTCAGTAAAGACGAAAGAGGTGCAGTTATAGTAGACAAATGAGGGATGAATTTAGAATAGAACTGTATTAGTCCTAAGAGTGACCTCACTTGTTTTTTTGTCTTAGGTGCTGAGATGTTTAAAATTTTAGAGACGTTACTGTCTTCTGTATACATTAAACCGCGACCTATACGGTGACCAAGAAATGAGATGTCATGAAAACCGACAAAAGCCTTTGAAGGTTTCGCTGTTAAGTTATAATCCCGTAAGGTAGAAAGTAAAGATTTTAAACCCTGAATATGTTCATCCCAAGAGTCACTAAAAAGACAGATGTCATCTATATAAGTAATGACATCGGGACGATGAGACAATATGCGGCGCATCATGCGTACAAAGGTAGCTGGCGCATTCATTAACCCGAAAGGCATAAAATTATATTGAAAAAGACCCCGTGGCGTCGAGAAAGCGGTGAATGGCTTTGCTTTTGTAGTGAGTGGCACTTGCCAATAACCCTTTGAAAGGTCAAATTTCGAAAAGAATGTAGCATGAGATAATTTCTCTAATAAGTCGTCTAAAAGAGGTAATGGTTCCGCATCGAATTTTGTAACTTTGTTTAACTTCCTGTAATCTACGCAAAGACGTATATTGTTGTCTTTCTTCCTAATGATTACCATAGAAGAAGAATATGGTGATGAAGATGGTTCAATTATATTTAATTGGAGCATCTCATCCAATTCCTTATCAACCTTATCACGAAAGTGTAAAGGAATAGGATATGGGCGAACTCGAATCGGTGTATCGTCAGTCAGAATAATGTCATGTTGGATGACTGACGTATGACCTGGGATGTCAGTGAGGACATCCTCATAGAATATTAGAGACTTGCTGACGTTGATCATCAGTAAGAGTAGATGAGATAGTAACATCATTCCATTTCTCAGTGGAATGGAGTGGTACAACTGGTATTGGTAGTTGTACATCATCGAAAGAAGATTCCTCTTCTTGGATGACTGACAAACTAGAATAGTGTTGAATAGGTGGTGTAGGATCGTCAGTTGCTTGGAACACCGATTGTAGATAATCAGGACGTGAGTAATACTCCTTCAACATGTTAATGTGGAAGGTTTTATGTTTGCCATTAACATCAACGATGTAGTCGACATCGGATATTCTTGAGATGATCCTGAAAGGACCTCTCCAGGTAATTAAAAGACGATTGTTATGCGCAGGGAGTAATACAAAAGCTTCATCACCAGGTATGAGCTGGCGAAGACGTCTATATTTGTTTGCAGATAGACGAGCTTTTTCTTTGGCATGTTCGGATGATGCAGTAGCTAGTCTACAAGCATCTATGATTTTCTTTCTAAGAGAGATCACATACTCATAAGAGGATTGAGTTTCCTCTTCAATATTCTCATCCACCAATAAGTCGTGGATTAACGACATCGGACCGCGTGGTTGCATGCCAAAAACAAGCTGGAACGGAGAAAACCCCGTTGCTTGATTTTGTACCTCGCGATACGCAAAGAGACAAGCGGGTAGGACCCGATCCCAGTCTTGGGGATGGTCTTGAGTCATCTTACCCAACAACTGCTTGAGTGTCCTATTGAGACGCTCAATTAACCCATTTGACATCGGATGATAAATAGAACTAAGAGATCTATCTATACCTAATGTCTTCATCACTTGAGACATGGATTCAGAAATGAACTGAACCCCATGATCCGACAAGATTTTCCGTGGAAAACCAATGCGTGAGAAGATTAACATCAATGCCTCTGCTACACTGGCAGATGAAGTGTTCTTGAGAGGGATGGCCTCAGGCCAACGAGTGCACATATCAATGCACGTAAGAATATGCGTATGCCCTCTAGCAGATGGAAGCATTGGACCAATAATGTCAATGGCCATTTTATCAAATGGTCTAATCGGGATGTCCGCAGCTTGAATAGGAGCCGCATGAAATGGACCCCGTACCTTAACTTCTTGACATATCAAACAGGACCGACAATAGAGAGTAACATCTCTATGGACGCCTGGCCAGTAGAATGCCGAAAGCACTCTGGATTTGGTACGCGAAAAACCCATATGGCCCGCACATTGCGAGTCATGAGCATGTCGTAATATACGAGATCTCATACAGGATGGGACAAGAATCTGAGAACATAAGGATAAATCCTTTTCCCGTATTACTCTAACCAAAATCCCATTTTTAAGTATAAAGTCATGTCTAGATTTTGCAAGTTTGTTGCTTGTATTCTTTTTGTTAACATACTGAAAGAATTTTTTTAATGAATTATCATTCTTTTGCAATGTTGCAAACAACTCCCGTGAAATAGGAGCATCATCATCACAAGTGGTATGAACTGTAGGTTCAATAGGTGTATCATGCGACATATTAGTAGCTTGCGCTCTAGTCACTACTGCATTTGCAGTTTGAATATGTCGCTCTTCCCATTCAGCTATTTGCTGAGGTGTACACTCTTTAATACCATGTATGCGACCCAGTATTACATCACAAATTGGGTTAGGCAGAAGACATGCTTGGATCTTTCCTGTAAAGAAAGGTGTGTTAAGATCAATAATAGCAGTGGGAAATGTTTCAATAGTGCCACCAAATGTTACACATTTGACAACCCGGCCCGTGGCACAACTTGGGTTGATCAGCGAAGTCCGGACACCGATTGTTGTACAACCTGAGTCAAATAGGAGAGAGCATGAAATATTATTGACAAATCCCTTGTTAAACTTAAGAGAGCCCTGTCCCTGGTGTACTGACGCAGCAGTGGCTGTACAGACTGCAGGCAGGCTAGGCAAGGTATGTCCGCAACGCAGCGTCGTGATCGCCTTAGGCTGGAAAAGAGTCGAGCATTCTGGGCAGTCTTTCACCTGGGAACAATCTAGAGAACAAGACATAGCATTGTGAGTTTCAGCTACTTTACCCTGTTCAATGTTAGCCTGTGTATCATTAAAAGCAACATTAGAATGTCTACCTGTATTATTCGACGATCTATCTCGTCGGCGCGATCGATTGTGATTTTTGTCATTAAAATTGCCATAATTGTCGTTTCTGCTAGAGTTAAAATTTGGATTAGTCCGATAATTTGTAGAATGATCGTTATGATGTTGGTTAAATGGTTTATTTCCAAAAAATTGTCTGTTTTGCGGACCCTGAGACCTTGATCTCCAGTTTTGTTTATTATAATGTCCTTGATTATTTTTAAAATAATTGTTACCAAAATCTCGCGATCTGTGAGTTTGGTTCCAAGAAACATTAAATGGAGCAGATTGTTGAAATTGCTTCCCTTTGTAAAAGTTATCATTGGTGAAATTATGATTATTTCCCTTATTGACATACCTATCAGCACTAAAAGAACGATTGCGTGAAAAATTGTTTTGTTGTGCTGCAAAAGCAACAGGCAATTCACTCTTAATCTGCGCGTTACTTAGATCCATGTTTGGGTGAGCAGTGCAAAAATTTTTTGCATGTTCTTCTAAATTTTTCATTGATAAAGGTTTCCGTTCGTGTAAAAATGCGAGAAATGTAGGGTTTACCGACGAAAGTACCTTATCGCGCATCAGTAAATCAAAGAGACCTTCATACGACTTTTCAATTTTGGATAATTCGATCCATCTTTCTAATGTTAGTCGTATCTGTGACAGAAAATCACTAAAATTTCTGCCAGATTGAGGTAGTAATGTGTGAAATTTCAAACGATATTCGTTTTCTGTCATTTGGAATTTTTGCAGAAGTGCTGCTCTAAGAGCATTGTAGTCATTTTTCTCACCAATGCTGGTGGTATGATAAACTGCTAATGCATCTCCTGTAAGTAATCTGGATAAATATGTACAGTATAGCGCTTTATCCACGTTATAAGACCCACAAGTGGCCTCAAACCTATCTAGGAAGAATATTACGTCATCAGACGGGGGATTAAATTTTGGTAATTTAAGGTGAATTTCCTTAAAATGATCCTGTCTGGATGAAGTGTGGCTTTCAAAAGTTCTCTGAGAATTAGCTTCCTGAGTTAACCTAAGTCTCTCATATTCTGACTCTGCTAATTTCAGTTCATGCTGTCGTTTTCTATCATTCTCTTCCATCTCAAGCTGAAGTCGTTTTGTGTTTTGTTCAGCTATTAATCTCCTTTCTTCTATTTCTTTTTGTTTCTGTTCCATTTCCTTGTGTTTAACGTCCATTTCTTTTTCAGCTATTAATCTTTTTTCTTCCATTTCTTTTCTAAGTCTTTCTTCAGACTCCTTTTGCTTCTGTTCTGCTTCTCGCTGAAATCGTTTCTCTTCTAATTCAGCGGCCAATCTCATTTTTTTCTCCTCTTCCTCAGCCATAAATTTCCTCTTCTTCTCTTGTTCCTCAGCCTCAATCCGTTTTTGATCTGCCTCAAATTTCAAATTTTCCAAACGTAAAGTTTCCAATCTTCTCTGATCAGCTTCTATTTCTTGAGCTTTCCTATATTCTGCAAGTGCAAATGTTTTTGCTTCATCAGGAGCCATCTGAAGAGCTTTTGCTTGCTTAATGAAATAGTCTAAGGTAGCCATTTCAATATTATTATGTAATAATACTATTTAAAAGTGTTACTACAACTAGTGTTCTTCGTTCCTGTTCTAGAACGGTAAAATCAATTTATATAATAGGCAATAATATTAATAATTAATAATGTAATTTATAACATGTAATGGTGTGAAAGCAGTAATGTGACAGACAATAGCACAATAATGACACGACAAGATATTCAAGCCAAACGAAGACGTTCGCAGAAATCCAATTAAAATAAAATGAGAAACTAAAATGGAATGTCGTAAAGAATTACGATGATAACTGCGATTAAATTCAACAAGACAATAGACACCACAGTGTAAAAACAAAGGTTTTGTAAAAAACTAAACGACAGGAAAGGTGAGACGGACAATAATCACATACAAAATTCATCATAAAACTAAGGCACAAGTAAAAATAGCTACCAAAAACAACAAGTAAACGTGACACTACAGCTAAAACAGACAGGTGTCACAGACCACCAGACACAGTGGACCTAGAATCCTTCTACGCTCACGCGTAGGAACATTCCACTGCGGGAAGTCTGCAAAATAATGTCCTACAGAACGTCTGACGAAGAGCCCGAATTGACTTCGAGATGGATCTCGTTCGTCAGATCTACCTCCCAACCTCCCGCGAAGAATACACAAAACATAACACATAACATAGAAAATATATAAGTGGACATAATCAATTAAGGCACAGCTAATAGTAATAAAGTGTATAACGGATACAAGTTATACTTAGCTCGCGTGCAGGTAAAAATCAAAGTGCCTTGTCCCCGTGTATGTACGTAAGAGGATGCAATACTTCGCTCTGCGTATATCAAACTAGCTCGCACGTAATAATGATGAAGAGATGATCTCCAAGTAATCAGTCACTGTGAAACTTGACGTGGAGGTTGATTGAAGACCTTGAGCATTTGAGTTGATTTTGATTCATATCCCGCTAGGATCCAAATTGAGATGATGTCGCCTTGAAAGTAAAAATTCTTCTTTTCAAACGATCGATTGGATGGGTACGTTCCTGAAATTACTTCCAGACCGCACTGGCCTACCAGTTATTGTTGGTGTCGTTTTCATAGTGATGAATTGAAACGCGAATGGTTACAACGGAATAAATGTCAACAATGTCTTTCAAACGAAAAACCAACAATGTATCTTGAATTGTGTGAACTGGTCAAGTATTGGCAGCACACGAGTCGTTGGTAACTTTACATAGATTTTATTCACCAGGACACGAAGTGGACAAGACGGACATCGTCACAGGCGCAAAGATCACACGACAACATATTGATGATTGCTGCTAAAGTTCCTGAAGATTCTCTTCTAGTAAAGACCTCTGTCCATAGACTAAGGATTACAAAACTGTTACCGTATAATATCCTTCTCAGTCACGACCGTTGACCTTCTTTCAAGGACGTCTATCATGGTAACGTATACATACTCTGGGGTGAAATCTTCCATATTACATTTGTTAAAATTCCCAGACGTTCTTCATACATAGCGTTGTACATCATATAATTTTCACACAAAGTCATATACGATAATCCTAACAGTAAAGGCTTTCAGTTGGCTAACCTCTCTTTACATCCAAGCCACGACTTTGGCATTGAAGCATGTACGGCATATAAAACATGTGCATAAGGTAAACAATATAACTTCTTCTACTCGTAGGAATTCTCCGTCTACGATTCAAATCTTAAAGGCAAGCGACTCTGTAGATCCATTCTAGGAACATCTTAATTCCCGCTAGACTAGTATTAGAGCGGCCTTTTTTCATACAGCATTAAAATAAGAAGTGGGACGATAACTCACGTGACATTCCTGATATTGGTTTCGACCTGAAGACCAATACAGATCACTAGAATAAATGGCTTCCTTAAAAATGCCATTGAATACGAAATATAAAATTACTATCATGGACACAAGCCAGTTCCATGTTTCCACTTCAAAACATGACGTCACAAACTACTCAACTAGGTTACACGTGCGTTCAAAGCAACACTCACTGCTTTGTGCACGTCAGTGCGCGAATCATTCGACAGCACAAATAATATAACTACATAAAACTGGTGCGTACATTTGGCAGGACCAAAGACTACCCCCTTAGGTAATAAATGTACGTAACAGGCATGAAGAAAACAACAGCTCCTCATAACCAATGACAATCACTAGCAGCTATTAAAGTTTTAGTCTGTGAATACACCTACAGGAACTCTATAATAACATTATATTCATAGGACCAAGAGTCCATAATTTTAGTTAAAGCATTATATGTAAATATATTTCCTCATTTTCAAAGACCTGTCCAAAAGAGATGGCGGGACAGGCAGATTAAATTGTACAAAGAAAAAACATTCAGATTTTAAAGAAAACTTTAACCACAGTCTTATTCATTTTCTTATAGTGAGTTAAAGTGTATTGTGTTGATGTTCCATCCTTTTCATTTCACCCCTAGACATTAGAGACATCATACACCAGCCACTAGAATCAAAATACGGACTGTGTGAGATCTAGGGAGGTAGCGTTAGGTTCCCTGATAATATATATCATTATCATCATCATCTTTTTTAGATTCAGGGACCTACATGTGCTTGACCTCACACAGTTGACACAGACACAACTATCTTTCTTGTTAGGTATAACATCTTAACCTCCCCAGCAAATTACACTTGCTACACGGATAATACTTTTATCACTTAAATCATCTCGCCACCTTTGATAAAAGACAGTCACAGGAAATCATTGTTGACTCAAGGTGGTCAAGTAAGATCGACCGGAATAAAGCCATATTGTCTGTCTAAGCTGCTAGCGATCCGTAACTGTCCATCTGGCGGATGCACGAAAAAACAGATGATTATTAAAAAATCGCTTCCGCTGGCCGATTTTTTGTATCAATAATACAGATAACCCGTCATGTCAGATTATGTTGGGCAGGAAATGAGTTCACCGCTGTGTTTGTGAGTTTGCATAAAAGTGCAATCGGAAGTATTTCGACATATTTGGAAGAAGTCACGCGTTTAAATTTTAAAAGTGATACATTTTAAAAACGTGGGGGATACTGATGATCTTACACCCCGACCCACATAATTCTAAAGAGCTTATGATTGGTTTGATTTGAGAGCCGGAATAGACATCGAATTTCATTGGCAAATTCGTTGGAAATACAATATGGGACTTTGAAATTTATAATCAAACAATGTGAGACTTTGACACACTGACTGCACTGCTAAACATCAAAGTAGCAACTCCTGAGAGAGAGCCAGAAGAGAATATGAATTAGATTCCATACGAAGGGAATGGGACAGAGTATTTTGGGCAACTTTTAAACTTAACAGTAAACCCGCATTTTTAAATACAAAGACTGGAGACCTAAGGAATCAGAACACAAGTCATAATAGGAATAATAAAATTACCCAGACAAGTGATTCGAAGCATTTAATCAAAGTTGATGTGTCCATTCTAACTGTGCCAGGAGATTGTAGATCCCATTTGGGATAAGTTGTGAACATATATTTCACAAATGTGAATTTGACATGTTTTTCTTTTTAAGTGGTTATATATGAGGCTGGCAACCTCAACATGTGAAAATAATATATTCAAAAACCACTACAGCAAGCGCTGGTGATTGATTCTTGCTAGTCGTACAGAAAACCGACAGCAGAGGTGACCCCAAGACTCCGAATCGAGCAGTGAGAAGTGATGGTTACATCATCATCTCAACCCGTAACCCGTCATGAGTCGTAGGGGTGCCATGGTGGAAGCATCAGCAGACAGGGTCCTCCACTGCTATCTATCCTCAGCAATGCGTACAAGTGTGGAAAAACCGTGTCCTACCCAGGATTTTCTTTGCCTTCCTCTTCTCCGTTTACCTTCGACTGTTCCCTGGAGGATCGTTTTCGAAAGGGAGTCATGACGAGTTACATGCCCAAACCAGGCAAGCTTTCGACGTTTCACTACTGACAAAAGTGGTTCTTGGTGGCCTGCATAGGTGTTTATTTTCTCTCTAACATAGACATTTGTTTTGTGCTCTTTATAGCAGATGCACAAAATTCTTCTATAACATTTATACTCGAAAGCCTGAATCCTTCGCTCCGTATCTGCAGTGAGTGTCCAGCCCTCACACCCCTACAAGAGAGTAGATAATACAAGTGATTTGTATAATTTGATCTTCACAGGAAAACTGATGTTACTTTTCCATATCACAGAGGAAATAAAGAAGTAGAATAGTGTGATTCGCTTGCATAGCTAGGCGGGGTTGTCACACGGAAGGTCCGGGGTTCGAATCCTGGGTAAGCCACTCATGTCTGTTGTTTTTCTGTTGTCTAGTATTCTACTTCTTTATTTCATACGAGTGCCTGATAACATACCTTTATGTTTGTCTCATATTAATTTACTGTTTACAGGCCTCTGGTTTCCCTTCCTTATGTGTTATAAATGTTTATACAATACCAAACCTACCCTCTGTCCCGTTCTTACTGTTCTAAGTCTACTATCATGTACTGGACATAGTATCAAGGTCTTTGTCTTGTGTGGACTGGTCTATACTGTATGATAGGGGAACAACAGAAGTGATTGCGTCATTAATAGGCTGAACTGCCCATGTTAAACTTCCGGTGTTATGTCTTTTGGTTCGCCCTAATGACCTGTCATCGAAGCATCATTTTTTGGTGATGCGTAGATGGCAGGGAGGATAGTGTGATTCGCTTGCATAGCTAGGCGGGGTTGTCGCACGGAAGGTCCGGGGTTCGAATCCTGGGTAAGCCACTCATGTCTGTTGTTATTCTGTTGTCTAGTGTTCTACTTCTTTATTTCCTACGAGTGCCCGATAACATACCTTTATGTTTGTCTCATATAAATTTACTATTTTCATTTTAGAGCGGCTAATTTTATTTTAGTTAAGTAGCAATTGTAATTTTCGTGTAGCCTGTAAACAGTCTCCTTGCACAATGTAGCGAAATGTTTTTTGTTTTGAGGGAGAAAGTGTACGTATGACAGACTTGATGGAAGAATAAAAGATAATCTTTAGAGGAAACTCTTCCAGACTGCAGGTTGAATGCACAGTTTTTCCTCGGGAATTAGTCCACCCAAAAAAACTTTCTAAGAGAATTCTGGTGAAACTAAACAGGATATTCTCTAGGCGATAAATTCTTTATCCGATATCCTACAAAGGACTATGTATAGTACATATAGATGGATAAGAGATTTGGTGCCCAGCCACATTAAAAAATATCCCCACCCAATAGTGTTATTTAATTTTGGCTCTGCCCCCAGGGTGTAGATTTATGTTACTAAAACTATACAACCCAATTTAATATTACAAAGAAAATAACAACAGACTCTGTTATGTAAAGTTTAAAAAAAGTGAAGATAGAATCTCACATATATTCAAATGTACAACTATATGTTCCCTAATCTATGAATGGTTCTGAACCATGTCAGAATTAATTTGTCATCATAGGACAATAGGAATATTCTGTAGTGGTTCTGCTGGCATGTTCAGATACTCATCTCAGATGCTGAATTTATGTAGTCTTGTTGCCAGGGGTTCAATATGGCCCAGCACCCCAGGTCCAGCAAGTTCTTTTTAGGGTTTCAGAGGATGGCAAGTTGCTTCTTCTCCGTCTTGACACAGGGCTCATCACCAACTGGGATGGAGTATGTCTGCCCTTGAGAACACTGCTTATGGTTTAGTCTTTTGGTATGACAACCTGGTAGGACTGGATTGACAAACAGTTTAAGCTCCATTAGTAATCTTGCCAGAGAAGTCATTTCCCATATCTGCTGGACGCTAATCGTCCATCAGAAATCTAACAACATTCATAGTTAACATCACTAACAAAGTGCTATCTATTATCTATTATAGCATAACTGACATTATAAGCATACAGGTGGGTCTCAACCTATATCTGGCTTCCAGCTTGTTTACCGCAGTGATTTTCAACATATGGGCTGTTAGCTTCACCAACTGTGAAGTTTGGGGCAGTGGTCATCCAAAGTTTGAGAACCACTGGTTTACCTTGTGCCCATAGAGCAATAAAATCAAATTGGGGTCACTGTCAACAATGGTTTGAGAACCACTGGGTAATAGTTTTCTATTCTTCTGTAACATATTGGGGTGTCATTGCTGCCAAGGTTTGAGAACCACTGAATTACAATTCAGTCAACATATTCATTTATAAAATTGGCTACAGTGCTGTTGCCCATTCATTACATACTTCTGTGTTTATATGATAGGCATTCATATACCTTGATAATACCATCATAACATAGGAACATGCACATTAACACATTAAAATATAATAAGGATATTTGCAGAAATCAGTTCAGGATTAAAATATGACAAGGATAATCATGGCTGAATTCATACAGTAGAATTAGTAGAAATCATTCAGTATAAAACAGGACAAGGGTAGTTCATACATGAAACTTTCAGTATACATAATGTTGTTGTCTCCTGTACAAAATCAAGGATATTAATTTCTGTCACAGTGGAAAACAAAAGATACTGACATGATATGTTGTAGATAAACATATGATTAATTCATGTTATTCATATAACAATATAGATCACTTACTCGCTCAGCTAAGATCCATTGCTGTTTAAAATTATCGGGCCCCTCGGTATTTCTTGGGAACAACCATTTTGTCCCGGTCAGTCTGCCGGCTAGCGAGAGAATGTCGCTTACCAGAATATGCCTGCGCTTTGAGAATCGCGCCAAAATTCCTCCAGGTTTCTGTTTGGTGGCGTTAATTTGCCTACGTTAGGGGTGGGGCACCTGACCTATTTTTGACATTACTTTCCATCCCCCCAAACACACACAAACTGGCCGGTACGTGGCATTGATACCAGGCAATACTCCATGGTGGTTGCTGAGGTCAAAAGTCAAAAGACAATATACCGCGCTGCCTATCCATATGCTAAAAGTGGCGGTTAAAAGTTCACAGCAAAGCGGTTTGCTGGTAAACCTAGATTTAAGAAAATGGAATTTCAGAAGAAACTGGGAGATCTCCTGATGTGTTTTGACGAGTGGTAGATATTCTAGAGAATTTAGAGAGAAGGAATGTTTTGGTATGAGAAAAGATTGACAGAGAGAAAAGAAGGCGAATACACTTCGTGACATAGGCCCCCTTTTAAAAGTTATGCCTACGGCTAACTTAAGTTGAGCCGACTATTCTCTTCTGTCTGCTAATACCTTCCTGTTTCATATCTCTTGTTAATTCAATCCCATTGTTTCCTCTTTTTCCTCTGTAGAATGGAATGCCTGTAATCAACACATGTCAATCCGTTTCCTTATTGTCAAGGAGTTGTTCATCTAATATTGCGGCCTTTACTTTGCCGTTTACAAAGTTCGACCTAACTTCTACATAAGCTAAAGGCAAAATCATCCTTCTGTTGTTTATCATTGGTGCTGTTACCTCAACATCCTCTTCGGTGACTTGATCAAGGTCGATAACAGAGGCTGAGACAAGGGCATCACACCCAAGACCTTGATAATACAAACAGGTGATTTCTTCTCCATTTACTGTGGCAGTCTCCACATTTTGAGAATCCCTGTATCCACTCCGGGCCTTCGTCAAATTCCCATCCATGGTAGGGATCTTAGCTTTGTATGAAGTCTGTGGGTTTTGGTCTCGGCGTCTACAGTCTAACTGATGTAGGGTGGCCGACAGGTGATGTTCAAGATCATCCCTTCCCTTCCCATAGGGTTGCGTAATCCTTTTCCGTTGAGTGATCCTATTTGGTTGAGCGATCCTATTTACCAGGTTTTTGGTGCGGTTGTTTTCAGTATGCCTGTTGTGAGTTTTTGCTGAGGATGCGGAAGGTCTCTTAAGATTATCAGCAGCGATGTGCTTAATCTTGTTTTCAGAATAGTCTAGATGTCTCTGTTTAGATATCCTAGCCTCTGCTCTGTCTGAGCCTGAATTCTGAGACATAGACTTGGCTTCATGTGGTGCAGTTATATTTACCGCTGAGGGTGGTGATGCAACTGGCAAAGGAGTGGCATGATGAGTATTCCTAGATTCAAGTTTATCCCTGGATTCCATTTTTGTAGGTTGAAACTGAGTTTCCATTTCTTGCAGTTCTTCCTTACACTGGAGGGATTTTTCTTGTCTTTGTCTCTCATGTTCCACATTCTCTTCCTTGCATTTTGCTCTCCATTCGTTCTGTTGCCCCATTATGCTCATGAAACATTCTACCTGTTCCGAGACATAATTTTCCAGCAAACTTCCCTAGAAGCCACATAATTTTCCAATCTTATATGATTGCGCTGTCCATTTCTTCAGTCCTTCTATCTCAACCATTTTAACAGCAGTGGTTTTGCTGAGCGAGTATGAGATCTCTTACTCACTATCAAATAAATACAGGCCTAAATACTTTCTATAGCCGTAACTAAACTAAAGTATTTTAACAATCTATGTTATTTAAAACCAGCATACATAAAATATAACTTAAATATTAGTTAACAACATGTAACTAATAACCAGCAGTACCACCAAGAATAGTTTTCATAACATAACTAAAATCTGTTTTTCTTGTAAAAATTTATGTGTAATTTAGTCTAGGGTAATTTATATGTCCCCTCTTTAATCAAATCCTAGACTTGGACACCAATTAATGACAAGTACCTACAGCAGTAGTGGTCTAGGAAAGATAAAAGTTTTCATATCTCAGACAAGTGTCTAAATATGAAAAAAGTAAATCCCGGACACGAGCGCCCCAGTGTAACGAAATGTTTTTTGTTTTGAGGGAGAAAGTGTACGTATGACAGACTTGATGGAAGAATAAAAGATAATCTTTAGAGGAAACTCTTCCAGACTGCAGGTTTAATGCACAGTTTTTCCTCGGGAATTAGTCCACCCCAAAAAACTTTCTAAGAGAATTCTGGTGAAACTAAACAGGATATTCTCTAGGCGATAAATTCTTTATCCGATATCCTACAAAGGACTATGTATAGTACATATAGATGGATAAGAGATTTGGTGCCCAGCCACATTAAAAAATATCCCCACCCAATAGTGTTATTTAATTTTGGCTCTGCCCCCAGGGTGTAGATTTATGTTACTAAAACTATACAACCCAATTTAATATTACAAAGAAAATAACAACAGACTCTGTTATGTAAAGTTTACAAAAAATGAAGATAGAATCTCACATATATTCAAATGTACAACTATATGTTCCCTAATCTATGAATGGTTCTGAACCATGTCAGAATTAATTTGTCATCATAGGACAATAGGAATATTCTGTAGTGGTTCTGCTGGCATGTTCAGATACTCATCTCAGATGCTGAATTTATGTAGTCTTGTTGCCAGGGGTTCAATATGGCCCAGCACTCCAGGTCCAGCAAGTTCTTTTTAGGGTTTCAGAGGATGGCAAGTTGCTTCTTCTCCGTCTTGACACAGGGCTCATCACCAACTGGGATGGAGTATGTCTGCCCTTGAGAACACTGCTTATGGTTTAGTCTTCTGGTATGACAACCTGGTAGGACTGGATTGACAAACAATTTAAGCTCCATTAGTAATCTTGCCAGAGAAGTCATTTCCCATATCTGCTGGACGCTAATCGTCCATCAGAAATCTAACAACATTCATAGTTAACATCACTAACAAAGTGCTATCTATTATCTATTATAGCATAACTGACATTATAAGCATACAGGTGGGTCTCAACCTATATCTGGCTTCCAGCTTGTTTACCGCAGTGATTTTCAACATATGGGCTGTTAGCTTCACCAACTGTGAAGTTTGGGGCAGTGGTCATCAAAGTTTGAGAACAACTGGTCTACCCTGTGCCCATAGAGCAATAAAATCAATTTGGGGTCACTGTCAACAATGGTTTGAGGACCACTGGGTAATAGTTTTCTATTCTTCTGTAACATGTTGGGGTGTCATTGCTGCCAAGGTTTGAGAACCACTGAATTACAAGTCAGTCAACATATTCATTTATAAAATTGGCTACAGTGCTGTTGCCCATTCATTACATACTTCTGTGTTTATGTGAGAGGCATTCATATACCTTGATAATACCATCATAACATAGGAACATGCACATTAACACATTAAAATATAATAAGGATATTTGCAGAAATCAGTTCAGGATTAAAATATGACAAGGATAATCATGGCTGAATTCATACAGTAGAATTAGTAGAAATCATTCAGTATAAAACAGGACACGGGTAGTTCATACATGAAACTTTCAGTATACATAATGTTGTTGTCTCCTGTACAAAATCAAGGATATTAATTTCTGTCACAGTGGAAAACAAAAGATACTGACATGATATGTTGTAGATAAACATATGATTAATTCATGTTATTCATATAACAATATAGATCACTTACTCGCTCAGCTAAGATCCATTGCTGTTTAAAATTATCGGGCCCCTCGGTATTTCTTGGGAGCAACCATTTTGTCCCGGTCAGTCTGCCGGCTAGCGAGAGAATGTCGCTTACCAGAATATGCCTGCGCTTTGAGAATCGCGCCAAAATTCCTCCAGGTTTCTGTTTGGTGGCGTTAATTTGCCTACGTTAGGGGTGGGGCACCTGACCTATTTTTGACATTACTTTCCATCCCCCCAAACACACACAAACTGGCCGGTACGTGGCATTGATACCAGGCAATACTCCATGGTGGTTGCTGAGGTCAAAAGTCAAAAGACAATATACCGCGCTGCCTATCCATATGCTAAAAGTGGCGGTTAAAAGTTCACAGCAAAGCGGTTTGCTGGTAAACCTAGATTTAAGAAAATGGAATTTCAGAAGAAACTGGGAGATCTCCTGATGTGTTTTGACGAGTGGTAGATATTCTAGAGAATTTAGGGAGAAGGAATGTTTTGGTATGAGAAAAGATTGACAGAGAGAAAAGAAGGCGAATACACTTCGTGACACACTGCATGGCCGAACCACACAACCTCCACACTTTTTACCTAAGTATGGCTAAAGAGATGGGTTTATTTGGCAAAGATTTAGTTGACTGTGTGGGAAAATGTGTGGACAAAGATCGTGACAAGGCAGAAAAAGACCGTGAAAATGCAGAAAAAAACAAGGAGAGAGCAGATAAAGCCTCATAACGCCAGGAGAGATAGAAGGCGAGAGAACACGAAAAAGAAGAGAAGGAAAAGCAAAGATCTTTTTAGGAACAGAAGGCTGAAAAGAAGAGAGCATTCGAAAAAGAACAGGCCGAAAGAGCAGAAAGGAAGAACCAGGCCGACAGAGCCCACGCAGAAAAGAGAGAACAGGCTGACAGGGCCCACCAGATTAGACTGAAAGAACTGGAGAACGAAGGTAGAAGAGCAGATTCTAGGTCGAGTGCTAGTGATCGGGGAGTTCTCAAGGTAGTGATGGGGGGAAATATCTCTCACGCGGTAATTCCGAGCGCGGCTTCTATCTACAATTCTGCCAAGAGTAATCTTGTGCGAAGGTAGACACCGTTGAAGACCCATATTAGATACTCTTGAGTGCTGGCCACTGGTGGACCGGAGATAGACAATTTTATAGGGAGAGATTCAAGCCAGAGTTCGTTTTGTAAAATTAAAAATGTACCATAATTCGTTAAGAGCATGGTAATCCCGAACTCTTGTCGCGGATATTCTCCCTTTCTCTGTAGTAGTGATCCAATAATGGCCAAAATTCGAGTAAAAGGAATGTATTTTTCACAAATGTATCAACCTTAGCTCAAGATTACTCTTGGTAGAGATGTAAATAGAAGGTTGGTGCTTCTGTTTCAGGGAGTCTCACGTGAATTTTTAGAATGACAAGTATAACAACTGATTATCTAAGTTTGTTATAAACTTTATATTCTCACGCCTCTTCTGTGAGAAATAGATGTTTTGATACGTATTTTATGAGCCTCAGCTGAAGGTGAGTTCGAAAAATAGTTATTCAATGTTTAGTTTTGTATTTCTTTAAGTCATATGGGTGCAGACATCAAATGCACTTAACCAATTGATAGACTCCGACTCTGGATTTATATTTACATAAATAACTAGACATTTATTTAAGAAATATTTGATCAACAAGGCTATATTGAGTAAAATTGATTTGATTAAAAAAAAGTTAATTTAAGTTGTCTTCATGTGAAGATCTTAAGTGATGGTAGATTTTTAAAAAATAGTCCCAACGTTGTTCAGTACTGGGTACTTAGCTTGCAATGTAGTGACAATAGTTGTCGTTGACTACTGGTTCAGTCACGGGTTCAGTGGAGTTTTGACTCTTCCCTCTGTTCATGAGTCGATTGGTTTGTTAGCGGCACGTTTATGACGATGCCGGAGTAACTGCCCAGGTTGCCTCTTCGAGTGTCTTTAAGACCTATCTGTTATTGGTGTCTTGCGTTGACTTCTAGCAACCGGTACCACAAAATGTGAGAAAACAACACCTGTCGTAAATCTTCAGTCTCCTAATGTACACATCAGATGACCTCCGCCTCACTCCACTCGATGTCCTTGAGCATTAAATCTGGACCCATTGAGTCAGATGCACGTGTTTTAGGAGAGCGGAAGAATGCAAATTATATATACAGTAGAACCTCCATAGTTGACCACCTCCCTACATTGACCACCTCCCGAAGTTGACCGCATTTTCATAGACCGGACACGCACCACATGTACTTAATGGAAGACGACCTCTATAAGTTGACCACCTCTGTAAGTTGTATCTTGACCACTTGGACTATGACACACAATAGTAATTTACCCTCTATTACTTGACCAGTTTTTAAAAAAATCAGTGTCTTTGAATTTTGTCGGCACAGGCTTTCTGACCGCTTTTCGAATGATGCTTGCCGACAAAGAAAATTAACCTAACCTTTTTGATTTTTTCGCAAACATGCAGTATAAAAAGACCAACTTCTAAGCAAAATCTTCATTCTTGCTATGACTGCCCTGCCGGTTGATAGTAATTCAACTACTAAACTGTGAGTTCTCTCTGAGACTGTGTTTTATACACTTTATCGTTGGCAAAATTAACCTAACCTTTTTGATGGCCCAAAGGAAAGAACTCAAGGAGCTGACAATGAAGGAAAAGGTTGATCTTCTACATTTTCTGGAAAGCAGCAGCCAAAGAAAGACGGCAGAACATTTTGGGGTTAGCAAGACCACAGTTAGCAACATCCAAAAACGTAAACATGAGTACTTGGAGAGATGTGGTAAGGAAAGCGGAGATCTACAGCGGAAAAGGAGGAAAACTCCCCTAGATGAAGTCAATGAAGCCATATTAAACTGGTTCAAACAAATGAGGGCAGTTAACGCCCGAATCTCCGGGCCGATGATTCAAGAAGTTGCTAAAAAATTCGCAAGGGAATTCGTGGAGGCAGAAGATTTCCAAGCATCAAGTGGTTGGCTCGAGAAATTTAAACTGCGACACGCGATCTCCCAGAAAGTGTTGTGTGGTGAATCCAATGAAGTTCCAGTAGAAGCTGTGGAAGAGTTCATCAAAAAGTTTCCTTACTTCGCCAGAGGCTTCAAAGACGACGACATCTTTGATGCTGACGACTGCGGACTCTTTTTCAAGGCGATGCCTGACAGGAGCCTCGCCATGAAGGGTGACAAATGTAAGAGCGGAAAACTTTCCAAAGAACGTTTCACAGTTATGCTTTGCGCTAGCTCAACCGGAGAGAAACTAAAGCCCTTGGTGATTGGTAAATCGGCAAAGCCATGCGCATTCAAGAACCTGAAGCCCGAAGACCTCCCCGTCACTTGGAGATCAAACAAATCCGCATGAATGACTGGCGCCCTATTTGAGGAGTGGGTAAGGGGCATCAACCAAGAAATGAAGAAGAAGAAACGGTCTATTCTACTGACAGTAGACAACTGTCCTGGCCACCAACAAGTGGAACATCTCACAAACGTGACACTGAAATTTCTGCCTCCAAACACGACCTCAAAAACCCAACCTCTTGACCAAGGCATCATCAAAACATTTAAAATGCACTACCGGGCTCAGCTTCTGCAGTGGGCCATTACTAAAACACAGATCTGTGGTCCGCCTGTGGAAGCAACTTCATCAGCTGCATCAGTTAACGCTCTGGATGCTGTCCTCTGGATCAGTTCTGCTTGGAATAAAGTTCAGCCGGAAACGATACAGAAGTGTTTCAAGAAATGTGGATTTGTCACATGACGTTTTAGCCTCATCGGACAGTCCATCGCCAATGGCAGAATTCGAAGGAGTACATTTTGAAGGTTTTGTTGCATTGGATGATGAGGTGGCAACCTGTAATGAACCTGACCCAGAAGGAATTTTCCAAGCGATATTGACCGAAGTACAGACAAGCATAACAGTGCATGAAGCAGCTGGTGAAGTTGAAGAAGCAAGTGACGATGACACATAAATTGCAGAGACTCCAAAAGAAGAGGCTGTCAGGCATCTGATAATGCAGTTGAAGTCATTTGCTGTGGAAAAATGCCCAGGTATGTTGAGTGATGTAGCCAGCGTTGAGAGTGCTTTCTCCACTTATGTTTGTAATAAGAATGAGACACAGACCAAGATTGACTCCTTTTTTCAGAAAGAATGATTAAACAATGATAAAACAGATGTTGAAGATTTGATTTGATGTTGTGATAATGTATAATTTCGTATGATACTGTATTCTTCAATATAAGATGTTCAAGGAAGTAAAGTATCAGAACAATAGGTCTCGTTCCGTATGTTGACCACCTCCGTATGTTGACCGGTTTGCTACAGTCCCTTGGGTGGTCAACTTATAGAGGTATATATATATATACTTACTTACTTAGTCGTTCCCCTTCTACCGTGAGGTGTAGAGGTTTGGAAGAGAGAGCGCCAGGCTATCCTATCGGCTGTCTTCCTCCTGGCCTGGTTCCATTCTAGTCCTCGGTCCTTCAAAGATTGTCTAATGTTGTCCTCCCAGCGGACTCTGGGTCGTCCTGGGGGTCTGGATCCTTGGCTCTTTGTTTCCCATGCTTGTCGTGGTAGCCAATCTTCTCCCATTCTGCAGACATGGCCAAACCATCTTAATTGGGACTGTTCTACTTGCGTCTGCAGGGGGTAGGATTTAAGGCCTTGACGTATCGTCTGGTTGCGTACCATGTCTCTTCTTGTTACTTCAACCACTTTCCTCAGATACCTCATTTCTGAGGTTTGGATCTGGCTTTTGTGGGTTGTAGTCATTGCCCATGACTCGCATCCATATGTCAAGACTGGGACATAGGTGGAGCGGTATACAGCCATCTTCGTTTTCTTACCAACCTCTCTCTTGCTGAGGAATTCTCGATTTATGGACTGAAAAAGTCACCCAGCTGCTGCTTTTCGAGTGGCCAACTCTTCTTTGATGCCTCCCTTTCGGTCTATAATAGCTCCGAGGTATTTAAAGTGGTCGACCTGCTCCAGGACCTGTTCTCCCAGCTTAATCTGATGTCTTCTTTCTTCTCGTGATATCACCATGGATTTTGTTTTAGAGCTGCTTATGACCATCCCTCTCTTCTCCAGCTCTTCCTTCCAGACCTGCAGGTTGGATTGGAGATGTGCCTCTGATTTAGCAATCAGGGCAACATCATCAGCAAATGCCAGCTCCGAAATATAGATCTTTCTCATCTTCCAGTACCCCACTGAATACTTTCTTGTTTTCTCCTTACATGCCTTGATGACATCATCCATGAGGAGTATGAAAAGGTAAGGTGATAGGATATCACCTTGTCTTACACCAGTGTTGGTCCTGAACTCTTCTGACTTATGGTTTGCTGTCCTCACATAATTTCTGCAAGACTTGTAGAAGCTCTGTTTAGCATGACTCAGAGGTGCTGGAATATTCTTCCTTGCCAAACAGTCCCAAAGTTTGTTCCAGGGGACCCTGTCAAACGCCTTTTCCAGATCTATGAAACAAAGATGGATCTCACTCTTATACTCAAGGGCCTTTTCACTCAGCTGTCTGAGTGTGAAGATTAGGTCTTGAATACTTTGGTTTGCTCAAAATCCGCACTGGACGTCATCCAATTGTGGCTCAGCTAGGCGTCGGAGTCTCTGCTCTAGGATTCTAGAGTAGATTTTACCAGGGACACTGAGAAGGGATATGCCTCTATGGTTTCCACACTATCGATTGTCACCCTTTTTGAAAATTGGTGTTATGATGGCAATCTCCCAATCCTTTGGTATGGTCTTGTTGTACCACGCTGCCTGTAAAACCCTTAAGAGTAGTAGGTCGCCTGATGCTCCCATGTACTTAACCATTTCTGGTGTTATACCATCATGCCCTGCTGCTTTGCCCATCTTGATTTTCTCCAGTGCTGCCTTCAGTTCTTCCATCTTTATGTCATCTTCACCATCATTGATTTTCTCTTCTGTGCTAGTGGTTATCATTTCTGATGCTTCACCATGCTCACCATCCAGGAGTTCTGAGAAATATTCTTTCCATCTTTCCATTACTTCCTTCGGGGCAGTAAGCAATTTGCCTTGCTTGTCCTTTATAAATTTGAGAGGGTATGGTTTTATATATATATAACACATTTTTCACTTTAATAGATTAGGATCCGTCTGTGAAACATTTACATTAAATCCTTAGGACCATATAAATTGGGCCAACAATATAAGTGTGTTCGATAAACTCTGAGTTCACCTAACGTTTGCTTATAATATCGCATACTATACCTCAGTCCATGTGAAGACTGGTGTAGCGGGAGGTTTTGTTAAGTTATGTTATTATGTAAGTATAGTTATGGCAGATGGATATCCAGTTGTATCATATGATACTAGGATAGTATGCCAGTAAAGAGTTCTGGTATTACAAGTAATACTCCAGTCTTAGAAATAAGCACTGGTGTATGGATTTCATAGAAATAGTCAGACTGTGAAAATCCTGGCCCAGATGATAAGAAGTAGTACCAAGATTTAAGGTGTCTGCTCCCTGTGACTATCTTATGAATAATTAATTTCTATGGGATAAATAAAATGAACATTTACTTTAAACACAAGTGTAAAAAGTGAATAAGTCCTCAGGTACAATTATAATCTTTTAATATTTACATTAATCTTCTATTTCTGCTATTTGGAAATGAGCATTAAAATATACACAAAATATTCACACAATTAATGTTATTTGTAAACTAATGTTTTGGGTAGGATTGTCTGTCCTTGTGGAAAATTTATTTACTTGAAACAGTCATTTAGCAATGTTAATAAGTAGTATTGTCTTTTAGACTTCAGGATCTTGAACAAAATTCTCTTGTGTAATATAGTTAATGAATAATGGAATCACTATCACTATATCACTGTTCTCTTAGTCCTGTGACTTTACACATTACTGTCATCATGTGACTGAATTCTACAATAATATGAATACTTTTGTAGATGTTTGTTTTCTATCACAAATATTAGCTGTTGGTTCATATATGGATTGTCAGTGTCTTAAATGACACTTATCTTTGAAACTTGATACTGCTGACACTGAACTGTCACTTGTATTATCAGCATTGGCAGACCCAGCTATAGGAATACCAATGACCAGCTGTAGTTCGCTCTTTGGGATCCTGCACTTTTGTGGGATTGCCTCTGATGAACAACACAGGCATCTGATACTTGACAGTCTGATTTCAGTTATTACATGGAACCCTCAGACTTCAGACACTGGACTGGAAATTTCTGGAGATCCGCTCACAATTCAGATGGTAAAGATGTAGTGGCGAACTCTGCCTCCAGTCTGTCTCAAACTTACTTTCAGTGTGTATTTTTAATTTAGCGCTCCGCTCTTTTATAAAGCTCTGGCGAACGGAAGAGAGATACTGACGTCACAGCCTAAAACTCGAGCTGAAATATTCTTCCCGAACGAGCGATTCCAGAAGATCTGTGTGTTCCTTGAAACTTTCCCTTTCTCATCCTCGGCTTATATACTATCCATACTGTTCCCTCCTGTCTTGGTTTATACAGCCTATATATCTCTATCTTCCTATCCATGTAATTTCACCAACTGATACTACTTGAATTTTTTTATTATATCAGATGTGGGTTTACATACTTTTCCATTCAACTGTAGACAGCAGTAATACGCGTTTATCTAGTAACTGATACACTCCTACCATTTGTCCCTTATATCAGTTTATTCATCAACCTCTCTTGGAATGAAAGATAAAATCCATTCTACCATAATTCCATTCCCCGGACTTATATTCCTTTCAGTTGAGGACCTGACATCGACAAAGAAGCTATATGTTTACATCTCCATCTTGCCTACGGCATTTCGTTCGAGCTGGCTTGTGCCGAGGTTCGCGACAGCCGATTGGTTAGAACTGCGCGAAACCGCGTTTGCATTGTATTGGAACCAATTTTGCGACATTCCTCCTCCATATTTTAAGCTGGATGCTATCTAGCTTAACTATTGGGTACAATACAGTTGCAAATCTATTATTCCGAGGTTAGTTTACCTTCCTTCTATCCTGTTCTAGTTCTGTGGGATGGCGACTGAGAAAATCAGCACCCACATTCTGTTTTCCAGGAATATATTCATCCTTTACTATCTCTCTTTTTCCAGTTCGGCTTTTCATCCAGGCCCTTACTGCTGGTGAAACGGGGTCGGTAGCTTTCCCTTGAAGTTTACCGCCCTCTTTTCGTTGATAGTTGGTTGAGGTTTTCCCTCGCAAATTCGTAGGTCTTTGATTTTGGCTACGTGATTTGTTCTTTTTTTCCAGCGCATGGGGTTCAGACGGCAATTTAACCTGTGTGGGATGTTTCTTTTCCCCTCCAGTGCAAATCTCGGGAGTACCTATGATTGCTGGTTTGCTTGTAGACTTTTGATGAAAACTCTTCCG
Organism: Oreohelix idahoensis; assembly: GCA_024509875.1. Lineage (NCBI taxonomy): Eukaryota > Metazoa > Mollusca > Gastropoda > Stylommatophora > Oreohelicidae > Oreohelix > Oreohelix idahoensis. Next base: position 91,462 of record JAMPIV010010871.1, on the reverse strand, counting down.
TCGACTTTCTGAATCTACATGGGTGCACTCTGGACAGGAATTTACATACCGATTAATGTCTTCCGTAATACCCGGCCAGTAGTACTGGGTGGCTATTCTTTGCTTTGTGGCACCATTACCCAGGTGTTCACTCAAAGTAGTTATGTGCCCCCAGCCTATAACCTTATTTCTATAGGTGGATGGTACAACAATTTGACCATGACTTTTCGTCCCTCTGCCAGCTTTCCTGTGCAAGAGTCCATGTTCCATATAGAAATGTCCTTTCCTAGGAGTGTTATGTGTTTTTGGCAATTTGCCAAAACAAGGCTTTAATGTGCTGTCTGCTTCTTGAGCCCATTTCATTTCAGTCGAATGAAATGTTAATTTGGTGTCCCTCTCTATGTTCCTGGCGTCACACCTGGTCTGGATTTCTGCCATAACCATAGGTTTTACAGGGTCTCCCAAGAAAACATATCTACGCCTTAACATCAGGGGGTAAAAGGGATCATCTAACACTGCTGCATTTATCTCCCCTTCCACATAGCGACAACTGACACGAATCTTTGCTATGGGTAAAGTTAGGGGTAATGCTCCCTTTAGTGGCCCTTGAATATCTACTGTTTCTGTAGTGATTTGTTCAGGGCGCACCAGAGATGCACACACGACTGCGTCATAGGACAAACCTGTGTCATACATTCCTGTGACTTGTTTGCCATTCACAGACACTATATCCTGTGTAGGTGGTGATGGAGGCTATTCTGACTCACTGTCAGTTCCTTCCTATCAGAATTCCTCACCTGTAAGCATGTAGCATAATGAGGAGGGTTTTTCCTTCTGCACTCTGCAGTATTATGATTGCTCATCTTACAAATTTTGCACCACTTATCTCCCTGTTTGTAGGGTTTCTTTTCCTGAGTCTGAGGGTTCTCGTCCTTATTATCAAATCTTTGCTTTTTTTTGTACGGTTGGTCCCTTTGGTCAAACTTGGTATTTGGTGGTGGTGGCTTATATCCTTCTACTTGCTTTCTTTTTGTTCCTACCAGTTCAGCTTGAGCTGCTTGGTATCTCTCTGCATATTTCAAAATGTCTTCCAGCCTCTCTGCTCCTTGTTCCATAAGGAATTTCCTCATTTCTTGAGGCATGGAATCTTTCACTTGCTCTAACATAACCATTTCTTTCAGATCCTCATAGATTTTCTGATACTTACCTAAACTACTCCATTTCAACAAATACGTTTCTAGTCTAGCTGAGAACTGGTTATAGGTTTCTCCAGGTAGAAGTTTAGAAGTTCTAAATTTCTTCCTATTAGCCTCTGAGTTTTTCTCATAACGTATAAGTAATGCTTGCTTTAGGATTTCATAATTTTCCTGATCTTCTTTGGGGAGTTTCAGAAACACCTCATATGAAATACCTCTCAATCCCTGAGATAACTTTAAACTCCATTTTTCCTTTTCCAATCCATATGTAGAGGCTAGCCTTTCATATCTATCCAGATAAGACTCAATTGCGTCCTCCTTTTCAATAAATGGATCCAGGTGGAAACTCATGGCTCCATTTGCCATTCTCTGGTTGGAGCTACTCTCAGAGTGAGGTGTGCTTCTACCATGGGTGCTAGTACCAGCCTGAAGTTCAAGTTCAAGCTGTCTCATTTTCAGCTCATGGTCTCTCTCTGCTTGTAACCTCCTTTCTTCTCTCTCAGCTTCTAATTTCTTGGCTTCTCTCTCTGCTTCAAATTTCTGGGCTTCTCTCTCTGCTTCACATTTCTTGCCTTCTCTCTCTGCTTCACATTTCTTTTCTTCTCTGTCCATATACTTATTACAATTAGTCGTGACATACTGGATCAGAGCATCACCACTCATGCCAAACTCTTTTCCCACCTGCAGTGTAGCTGACCTAAACTTGACCAAGTCAGCCATGATGTATCTGTAGCCTAGTAGGGTAAGTGTAACTGTACTTTTTCTTGTTGAGGTGATCACTGGCCCAAGACAGTATACATGTTGTTAGATGTGTAGTGCGAGCGTATGATGAACTGAGTGTGGGTGCGAAAGAAGGCGCGAATGTGTTTAGGCTCGTATATATGTAGACCCTGCAACCCATACACTCACATGCAGTAGTCAAGGATGCTTGGACACTGCAGGCACGTTTCAAAACATTTATTGACGAGAACACACATGGTATCAACAGGAACAGTCAGTGTAAACAAGGTCATGCTGACCGGAAATCGATAGGTATACATTAGGCATTCAGCAAGCTGGTAAACATTTGAATATTCGTGCATGGTCAATACAATGTTCTTCAATAAGGACAGTTCGTGGCGTCGCCCTGGGATTACTGACTAAACGCGTCAGATACCTTAATCACTTTGACACATAGGTGCAACTTGGCATTCCCCGCCAATTGCACATTATCAGGCTGTAGTATAATAGCCGAAAAACACAGGCCTCGTTCTGACGTCGGCTGTGTACTTCTGATAAGCAGGTTACCATCAACCCTGCAGTAATGCTTATTGTAGACATAAATATGCCGCCAATCTGCGGCTCCCACAATATATCTTCGTCACTGGATTTCTGGATGGTATGAAGACTAATAGTCTTGGATGGCTACCTTGAGCACAACATATAAGTTCTGAAATGGAGGACCGGTGAGCTGCAGTTCACAGACTAGGCAATCTTCTAACATGTTCTGCCACCGAAAGCATAGTAATGGAAAAAGTCGGTATTACCTGTCACCGAATCCACAGAACAATATAAGAAACTCTGCTGTCATTCCAACGCACAGAGATTCACTGGGGAAAACTGCATCGCAGTCACTTCGAAGATTCTCCCCGAAAAACACAATGGACCCTTGGTCCCTTCAGAAAATCCAGGACACTTCCCGGCTTGCCGGAAGTCTAACTCAACTCCCGCTTAAAAAAACCTGCCCATGGGCATACGCCAGAACTGTCTACCTTTGACCCTAAAGGTCAAACACAATGAATGAATAAACAAGGGAAGACAACCCCTAATCAACCTGACATCGCAGGTAAAGACACAATTATTCTTATGATAAAAACATAAGCAAATAACTTGACAGATGACTCCGTCAAAAATGACAGCAACATATTACTACAACCCCCCTGTAAAAAAAAAATGAATTTTTTTTTTTTTAATATGTCCATGAGCAAGATTGCACAAGTATCACTTATGTGCTCATGAAAAAATGAACCTAATATCAGGTACAATAGACACATAAACAAAGCGTCTGAAGAGGATACAAATCATCTCCCAACATAGGAGAAAATATCTCCTTTAAGCCAAACAAACTAAGGGGTACCATTAAAGAAACCTAAGTTGCTGGCAATACCAATCATATATCAAACATTACTAAATACTATAATTATAGCAATATACAAATGTCATGAATTACAATGCTATATTAGCAACATATCACTGATGGATGGACAAAATGAAATTTGTTAAATTATCTAAACATCATCCAAATACATTTGTATTACAACATATTAGGATATTAAGGACAGACCTAAGTCCGAAAGTGTATCAGGAAAAACTAGGACACAAGATTTAACTGGAATCATGTGGGCATCTGGACAATATGTCCGCCATCACATTATCCGAACCACGGATAGCTCGCACCGTGAAATGGAAAGGCTGAAGAGCAATAGCATAACGAGTAGATCTCGAGCTCTTCAAATCCTTACTTTGCATAGCCGTAAGAGCTTTTTGGTCGGTTTCCATAAAGAAATGCGCGCCCAGAAGGAACCTTTGTAGCTTAAGAATGGACCAAACCATAGCCAACAATTCACGGTCTAAAACCGAGTAATTCCTTTCTGCCGCATTTAGCTTCCTAGAAATATACATTACAGGATGCAGAGTTCCTGAATATTCCTGCATTAGTGCCGCTCCAATCCCAGTGGAAGAGGCATCACTACGAAGAACAAAAGTCTTATCAATCGTTGGTAGTCTTAAGATAGGATGAGATGAGAACAAATTCTTAACCTGATCCAATGAAGATTGGCATTCCTGGGACCAACGCACCATATTAGGAGAACCTTTTTTCAATAACGATGAAAGTGGTGCCATAATGGAGGACAGATTCTCAATGAATCTTCCATAGAATTGTATCAATCCCAAGAGACTACGCACTTGCTTTTTTGTCTTCGGAACCGAGATATTTAATATCTTCGAAATGTTTTGGTCCTCTGTCTTCAACAGACCATGACCAACTCGATGACCTAGGAAGGAAATTTCACTAAACCCAACAAAAGCTTTAGAGGGTTTTGCAGTCAAACTATGCTCACGTAGAGTAGATAGCAATTCCTTTAGACCCAAATAGTGTTCTTCCCAAGTATCGCTGAAAAGACAGATGTCGTCTAAATATGCGATGACATCTGCACGATCTGATAGAATTCGTCGCATCATGCGCACGAAAGTCGCTGGGGCGTTCATAAGCCCGAAAGGCATAAAATTCCATTGAAACAGACCCCTAGGTGTCGAAAAAGCAGTGAGAGGTTTGGCGTGTTCCGTCAGTGGGACTTGCCAATAACCTTTCGACAAGTCTAGTTTAGTAAAGAATTTAGCTTTAGAAAGTCTAATAAGTAGATCATCTAATAATGGCATAGGTTCAGCATCGAACTTCGTAACTTGATTTAATTTGCGATAGTCAACGCAAAGACGTATGTTATTGTCTTTCTTTCGAACAATAACTATCGACGAAGAATAAGCTGAAGTGGATGGTTCAATTATTTGCAGTTGAATCATTTCATCCAATTCTTTCTCGACTTGTGCTTGAAAATGAATAGGTATTGGGTATGGTCTTACTCTGATCGGATTACGATCAGTAAGTATGATGTCATGTTCTATGACATCTGTGTGTCCAGGAATGTCGGTAAGGACATCCTGATATGATTGTAGCGTAGAGGATACTTGACGTTGCTCCTCAAAAGACAAGTTCGAAGAGATTGTAACGTCCCTCCACGATTCCGTTGAATTCAGTGGAATCGCAGGAAGAGGTAAGTTAACGTCAGAAAAAATAGTTTCCTCATCCTGTATAACGGACAGGGATGAGATGTGACCATGTTGGACTGGAGAGTCGTCCGTCGCCTGGAAAATAGGCTGCAAATAGTCTGGACGTTCAATAAACTCTGTTAGCATATTTATATGGAAGGTTTTATGCTTTCCATCCACATCGACAATATAGTCGACATCGGAAATTTTGGAGACTATAGTGTATGGACCTTTCCATGAAATGAGAAGTCTATTCTCTCTTGAGGGAAGTAAGACATATGCTTTGTCTCCAGGACAAAGTTGACGTAGGCGTCTTTTCTTGTTAGCAAATCGCCTAGCTTTTTCTTTCGCAAATTCGGAAGATGAAGTTGCTAACCTGCACGATTCGATAATCTTTTCTCTAAGAGCAATGACATATTCATATGACGATTGTGTATCATCGTCAATATTATCAGAAGTTATCAAATCGTGTAACAAGGACATCGGACCGCGCGGTTGCGCACCAAAGACAAGTTCGAAAGGAGAAAACCCTGTATGCTCGTTGGGAACTTCTCTATAGGCAAAGAGGACTGCAGGTAAAACCCTGTCCCAATCTTCAGGATGATCCTCCGTTATCTTGCCAAGTAAGTTCTTTAGTGTCCTGTTAAGACGTTCTACCAATCCATTGGACATTGGATGATAAATACTACTGAGAGACCTTTTAATGTCTAGCGTAGCCATTACCTGAGACATAACGTCCGAAATTAACTGAGTGCCGTGGTCCGACAGTATTTCTCCGGGGAATCCCAGACGAGAAAATATGAGCCAAAGAGCATCAGCGATATCGACAGTTGATATGCTCTTCAGAGGAATAGCCTCTGGCCAACGCGTGCACATGTCCACGCAAGTGAGGATAAATTGGTGTCCTCTGGCTGACTTAATCTTGAACGGACCAATGATGTCTATAGCCATTTTCTGAAACGGCCGAATCGGAATATCTGCAGCCTGAATAGGAGCAGCATGTCTCGGACCTCTAGACTTGACCTCTTGACAAATTTTGCAAGATCGGCAATAAATTCGGATGTCTTTATTCACGAATGGCCAAAAGAAGGACGCAAGGACTCTAGTTTTAGTTCTGGAAAACCCCATGTGTCCAGCACACTGAGAATCGTGTGCATGCTGAAGAATTAAGGCTCTCATACACTTAGGCACAAGAATTTGCGAGTGCATAGACTTGTCCGAGTGTTGTACCATCCGTACCAATATACCATTCTTCATAGTAATATACGATTTGTGATTCGTATTTTGATTGGGATCCCCTTTCTTTGCAAGAAGGAAGAATTTCTTCAAAGAAGGATCCTCTTCTTGACGTTTAACAAACGAGTCATGGGAAATCACCAAGTGCTCGTCTTGGCTATCAACTTCATTACTATTATCCGATGAAGTTGGGGGATTAAGAGCTTGAGCTCTTGTCACCACTGCATTGACCGTTTGAATGTTTTTTTTCTCCCAACTAGAAATTTGTTGCGGGGTGCATTCCTTAACCCCATGAATACGACCGATTATAAGATCCGCAATAGGATTAGGAAGAAGACATGCATGGACATCTCCTGTGAAGAAGGGAGTGTCAATCCTAATAATAGCAGTAGGATAACTTTCCATAGTACCACCAAATGTAACACATTTGATTGTTTTTCCAGTGGCACAGCAAGGATCTATCAGAGACTCCCTAACCCCGACGGTAGTACATCCCGAATCGAAAAGTACTGAGACTAGCCTATCATTTATTAGACCTTTATGTAAGATGAGAGATCCTCTCCCATCATGCGCAACTGTAGCAGGTAGAGCAGGAAGAGGGTGACCACAACTTAGAGTAGATACAGTCGATGAGTCGAACAATGTTAAGCATTGGGGGCATTCAGTTGCTCTCCCAAAATCGAAAGCACAACCAGTGATAGCCCTAGAGTTACCACTATCATTTACTGTATTACAGGCTCCATCAAACTCTTGTTGTGCAGAGTTTGCCTGTTGGAAAGGTCTTTTTTTGTTAAATCTAGGTCTGCCTCGATTATCATTTCCCCTGTAATTATTTCGACTATCATTTCCCCTGTAATTGTTATCATATTGCCTATTGTAATCATCATTCCGGTTTGAATCCCGGTTTCTAAATTCACCATCGTCATAATCTTGACGTCGAGAATGATTACCTCGAAAGTTCGAATAGTTATTATTTGGATAGCCTTTGCGAAAGTGTCTCAAATTATTACCACTAAAATTACGAGAACTACCATCTTGTCTCCAATTCATAGACGAAGAACCATCATGTGTTGGATTACTCCGCTTCTGAGTGTAATTCTGATTACTTCCCCTATTCCAGTTTTGTTGAGCACCCTGAAATTTTTTTTTGAAATTAGGGCCATATGGTGTTGCCGAAGCAGCTGGCAACCCTTCTTTCACTTTAGAATTGCTAACTGTAGCATGGGGATGCGCGGTGGCATACTGACAACAGTATTCCTCCATATCTTTTAAGTTTTTAGGCTTACGCTCATGAAGGAATGCAAGAAAAGAATCATTAACAGATGACAAAACCTTATCTCGCAATAATAAGTCCATTAGACCTTCATATGTTTTCTCAGTCTGAGACAACTCAACCCATCGTGTAAATGTACGACGTATTTTTGTAACAAAATCAGAGAAATCTACTCCATTTTCTGGCAACATTGTCCTAAAACGAAGACGATAGTCTTCTTCTTTTAGTTGGTATTTTTTTTAGCAATGCTGCTCTGACAACATCATAATTAGTCCTGTCATGTTCGTCTATTGTCATAAGAGTAGTCACTGTGTCACCTGTAAAAAATTCCATCAGTTGTTCAACATATTTTTCCTTTTTTATGTTATGCGTATCGCATAAAAATTGGAATCTATCTAGATAACACTGACAAACAACATTTTTCTTTCTTATATAAGAATAAGTGTTCTTAGGTCAGTTTCTTGCGCTGATTTCAAATCTGAAATCCGTTTATCTCTATCACGTCGGGTTCTTAAGATATTTGTGATTAAATATATTTTTGGGAAACCGTTATTTGCTCCGTTTCATTTTTACTATATAACTTATTAAAAATTAATAAAATGCAAAATAATTCTACTTTTTATACCGCTAAAAGATGCATGACATATGTTACAATATGTTTCAAATAGTTACTGTATTTTGAAATAATTCTGAGCGAAAAATGGCTTCTAGAAGTTGTAGAAATTCGGCTGATCTGTTCTGTTACGTGTGTGGATATTTTACCGATCGTGTTCACCAGAAAAACTTTACACCATTACTAAAGAAAGCATATGAACTTTATTTCGATTCGAAAGTTGATGATGCAAATAAATCTTAGAAGCCAAATGCAGTTTGTTTGACTTGTGCAAATACATTGGCAGGTTGGTTACGAAAATCGCCGAAGCATAAGTCGATGCCTTTTAGAGTGCCAGTAATATGGCGTGAACCGACAAATCACGCTACTGATTGTTACTTCTGCTTGACAAATATCCATGATTTCACTTTTAAAACTAGAAAGTCTGTGGTTTATCCAAATATTGAATCGGTTTCGAAACCAGTGCCTCATGATCCAATCACGTGTCCGATCCCAGTTCCACCAGAACAATATCCTTTGGACGTGAATGAACCATCAGAAAGTGATAGTTTACCTGCTTTAGAAACTAATTCTGACTCGGATTATATACCGGTGAATGATGGTGTTCACTTAATTAACCATTCAGAATTTTCAGATCTAATACGTGATCTCGCTCTTACCAAAGGACAAGCGAAATTACTCGGTTCGCGACTCAAAGAATGGAATCTTTTAGCGCCCAATACTCCGATATCTAAATTTCGTCATAGACACAGAGAACTTGTTCAATACTTTGAGATGGATGATGACATTTGCTATTGCAAAGATGTAAACGGTCTAATGGTGCACCTCGGTCATGAGCACATAGTCAACGAATGGCGACTTTTCATCGACTCTTCCAAGACTAGTCTAAAAGCCGTGTTATTGCATAACGGAAATTTATTTTCATCAATTCCAGTCGCCTACTCTGTTCATATGAAAGAAACTTATGACAATATGGCTATACTTTTGGCAAAAATAAAGTACAATGACTACCAATGGCGGATTTGTGGAGACCTAAAGGTCATTGCAATTCTCACGGGCATGCAGACTGGGTATACTAAATTTTGTTGCTTCCTATGTGAATGGGACAGCCGCAACAGACAGAACATTATGCAAGAAAGGTGTGGCCTATCAGGGATCGTATGCAGCTCGGGCATAAAAATGTAATACACGAGCCATTAGTTAACAAAGACAGCATCATTTTACCACCGTTACATATAAAGTTGGGGCTCATGAAGAATTTCGTAAAAGCGTTAGATAAAACGAGCAAAGCTTTCACTTATCTTCGAGAAAAGTTTCCGCAAGTTAGCGATGCAAAGATAAAGGAAGGTATCTTTGTAGGACCTCAGATTAGGAAAGTTATTGCAGACAAACAATTCGAGAACTTGTTACATGGTAGTGAACTTCGCGCATGGATGGCATTCAAATCGATCGTCGATAACTTTCTGGGAAATCACAAATCTGTCGACTATGTGCATATTGTTAAGCAGTGCATAGATGCATACAGAATTATGGGCTGTAACATGTCCCTCAAAATCCATTTGCTCGATTCGCATCTTGACTTTTTCCCTGACAACCTTGGCGAAGTCAGCGATGAACATGGAGAACGATTCCATCAAGATATCGCCGTAATGGAGTCACGTTATCAAGGACGGTGGAGTGTGACCATGCTTGCCGATTATTGTTGGATGCTTCATCGCGATGTACCACATGCCATTCACCGACGAAAGTCGACTGCAAAGAAATTCAAGCCTACATAACTGTTGTACTTCTTGTACAAATGATGTTGTAATACTGTATGCTTTGTTAAAAAACTTCAATTGCGTATTTCTAGAGATCCCGACCTGATAGAGAAAAACGGTTTGCAGATTTAAAAACAGCGCATTAAAATTGACCAGAAAAACATAGAAATGTTAGAGAAAGAAAAAAAAAATTTTTTTTTGTTAGCCAGTGAATCTGCTACGTCATCCTTTAAAGGATTGAAATGAGGCAATTTAATCCTATTAACAAACTCCTTTGTCGTACTCGAAGTTGTTTGCTGAGCACCCGTACTCGCCAATTTCAGTTTCTCTAACTCCAAGGTTGCGAGTCTTTCATCAAGTTCCATCTTCTGTTTTCTTTCCTCATGTTCCATTTTTCTAATTTCAGCCTCAGCAGCAGCTTGAAGTTTTCTCTCCTCTGCAGCAGCTTGAAGTTTTTTGTCTTCCATTTCCATCTGGAATTTTCTTTCATCAGCAGCAGCTTGAGCTTTCCTCTCCTCAGCAGCAGGTTGAGCTTTTCTCTCCTCAGCAGCAGCTTGAGCTTTTCTCTCCTCTGCAGCAGCTTCTCTTTGATACCTTTTCTCTTCAAGTTCTAATCTTCTATTCTCAGCATCTAGCTTCTTTAGTTCAGCTTCTGCTCTCCTTTTTTTTCAGCTTCTGCTTTCAATTTAATTTCCTCTTTTTGTTTCTTTTCATCTGACTTTAATGCAATGGCGAATTGAACATGAATATTCTTCTAATTCTTTACCAGACTTACCAAGGGTCAACCCTTGCTGGATGAAGAAATCCAATGTAGACATTCTGTCTAATGAGATCAGAAACCTGAAAAATTCAACAATTACCTTATCCCACTTCAATGGGAGACAAGTCTGAAATGCTAGACTTGTATACTCACTTCACTTTATTTGACTCTCTTAGTCTTAGACAAAGACCTTGTATGGACCTCTTGTTTATAATGTAACAAAAAATCACTTGAGTACCTGTGGAAAATAATTCCTTTATATCCCACTCACTATGGGCACAAGTCTTTTTTTTTTTAAGAACTTGAATATGTATTTCACCTTGTCTCAATCTTTGAGGATAACAAGTCTTTTATCAAAGAACTTGTATAAATATCTTATATAATAATATTTTATTAACAATCTCTATATGAAGAGTGTACCTTATCAATAATAATAATAATACATGACCAAGTGTATGTATGTAGACTGTGTATGACAATAATGTAGTACAATCATAAATACAAAGACAAAGATACAGAACAATGACCGAAAACGTTCGCGGAAGTCAAATAAACAATACAGCAAAAAGTAAAAAAAAATGTTACACAAATGTGTAATGATGACCGCGAAAAATAAACAAGACAAATGGCAACGCTGTTATAAACGAAAAGGTGTAAAGAAATAAATGGAAGGAATGAATGAAGAACAGATACAAACAAAACTAATCGAAAATCAAAGAACGGAAAAATAACGAAAACAACACTAACTGATGTCGTCACAGCTAAAAAAAAAAATAGCAACAAAAGTCGCTAGCAAATTTCAATTAAGAAAATTGCAATCCCTACAGAACGCTTACAGTAACCCTCGATTAAGTGGCATATTTACTGTAAGACCCACCAACCGAAAACCCGCAGAAAAACACAAGAAAAATACACAACAATAGTACAATTAACATAAATAGCAATCAATTCAATGTGTTGCAAAATAAAGCTTAGTCACACATGATATTACAGTAACTAACTTGCTCCTTGCGAACACAGAAACAAAATGTCAAGCGCGCACTGAATGTCAAATCCACTGTAGCATAAAGTGGTATTCACGACCAAAAGTTACTATGACCTTCTCGACTTAGGACTTGCACATAAAATTGTTACAATTTCCACGTACTGTTTACAAACACTTGACCTCGAACAATGTAGCTTGAATGCTCGGGCGTAGAAAAGTCTGTTGTTGACTGAAACGTGTAAACGACCAGCGGTACAGTTTACAAAAAAATGGACTCGACTTGCAGTTGTGGTCCACGTAGCAAATGCCTAGATGTTAACTTCAGTACTTGTCCTGTTGTGGTTTATGTAGCATTATAACATAAATGCTAGCACTGTTTATCTGGGTCAACAGTTGATGACCTATTTCTGTCCTGTTGTAGCCAAACCTTGCAAGTGTAGAATATGTGTGTTATTCTCAGTTGTCCACTTTGTTCCTCATGACATGTAGCACATGTAGAAATGTAAATTTCTGGACAACACTGGAGGCATAATAAATGTAGCATAAGTCCATGGAAATGTTAATTTCTCGCTCTGTCCAGCTTAAACCCACAGATCAGAAATGTAATGTGTACTTGTCCTTCTCACGCAAATAGCCCCATGAAATGTAAATTTCTGGACCACATTAATGTCATCAATAATGTTAATTGCTCGCTCTGTCCACCAGAAATGTATCAGAAGAGCCCACGTAACTGGTCCACCAAAAATGTAACTGTACTTTTTGTTGTTGAGGTGATCACTGGCCCAAGACAGTATACATGTTGTTAGGTGTGTAGTGCGAGCGTATGATGAACTGAGTGTGGGTGCGAATGAAGGCGCGAATGTGTTTAGGCTCGTATATATGTAGACCCTGCAACCCATACACTCACATGCAGTAGTCAAGGATGCTTGGACACTGCAGGCACGTTTCAAAACATTTATTGACGAGAACACACATGGTATCAACAGGAACAGTCAGTGTAAACAAGGTCTTGCTGACCGGAAATCGATAGGTATACATTAGGCATTCAGCAAGCTGGTAAACATTTGAATATTCGTGCATGGTCAATACAATGTTCTTCAATAAGGACAGTTCGTGGCGTCGCCCTGGGATTACTGACTAAACGCGTCAGATACCTTAATCACTTTGACACATAGGTGCAACTTGGCATTCCCCGCCAATTGCACATTATCAGGCTGTAGTATAATAGCCGAAAAACACAGGCCTCGTTCTGACGTCGGCTGTGTACTTCTGATAAGCAGGTTACCATCAACTCTGCAGTAATGCTTATTGTAGACATAAATATGCCGCCAATCTGCGGCTCCCACAATATATCTTCGTCACTGGATTTCTGGATGGTATGAAGACTAATAGTCTTGGATGGCTACCTTGAGCACAACATATAAGTTCTGAAATGGAGGACCGGTGAGCTGCAGTTCACAGACTAGGCAATCTTCTAACATGTTCTGCCACCGAAAGCATAGTAATGGAAAAAGTCGGTATTACCTGTCACCGAATCCACAGAACAATATAAGAAACTCTGCTGTCATTCCAACGCACAGAGATTCACTGGGGAAAACAGCATCGCAGTCACTTCGAAGATTCTCCCCGAAAAACACAATGGACCCTTGGTCCCTTCAGAAAATCCAGGACACTTCCCGGCTTGCCGGAAGTCTAACTCAACTCCCGCTTAAAAAAACCTGCCCATGGGCATACGCCAGAACTGTCTACCTTTGACCCTAAAGGTCAAACACAATGAATGAATAAACAAGGGAAGACAACCCCTAATCAACCTGACATCGCAGGTAAAGACACAATTATTCTTATGATAAAAACATAAGCAAATAACTTGACAGATGACTCCGTCAAAAATGACAGCAACAGTAAGCTGTCTTACTCAAACTAAATTACTACAATATAATTAACTTAATTAAAATTAATGTTAATTAAACTGACATCACCATATATGAAACAGCTTTTTGGATCTGTTCTCAATGGTACTCCTTAAAAATTGTATTTCCTACTATGTTAATTCTTTCCAAAAAATGTATACAAAAAATTTTTTTACACAGCAGAAATAGAAAGTTGGCTCTGTAATATCAAAGATATCCCGCAAACGAGACCCCAATGTCGCAAGAGGTTTTATTAATTTAGTTTATTATTTAAGTATAGTGATTGCAGATGGATATCCAGGTGTATCATATGAAACTAGGATAGTATGCCAGTAAAGAGTTCTGGTCTTACAAGTAATACCCCAGTCTTAGAAATAAGCACTGGTGTATGGATTTCATAGAAATAGTCAGACTTTGAAAATCCTGGCCCAGATGGTAAGAAGTAGTACCAGGATTTAAGGTGTCTCCTCCCTGTGACTATCTTATGATTAATTAATTTCTAGGGGATAAATAAAATGAACATTTACTTTAAACACAAGTGTAAAAAGTGATAGGTATACATTATACAGGTACAATTATAATCTTTTAATATTTACATTAATCTTCTATTTCTGCTATTTGGAAATGAGCATTACAATATACACAAAATATTCACACAATTAATGTTATTTCTAAACTAATGTTTTGGGTAGGATTGTCTGTCCTTGTGGAAAATTTATTTACTTGAAACAGTCATTTAGCAATGTTAATAAGTAGTATTGTCTTTTAGACTTCAGGATCTTGAACAAAATTCTCTTGTATAATATAGCTAATGAATAATGGAATCACTATCACTATATCACTGTTCTCTTAGTCCTGTGACTTTACACATTACTGTCATCATGTGACTGAATTCTACAATAATATGAATACTGTTGTAGATGTTTGTTTTCTATCACAAATATTAGCTGTTGGTTCATATATGGATTGTCAGTGTCTTAAATGACACTTATCTTTGAAACTTGATACTGCTGACACTGAACTGTCACTTGTATTATCAGCATTGGCAGACCCAGCTATAGGAATACCAATGACCAGCTGTAGTTCGCTCTTTGGGATCCTGCACTTTTGTGGGATTGCCTCTGATGAACAACACAGGCATCTGATACTTGACAGTCTGATTTCAGTTATTACATGGAACCCTCAGACTTCAGACACTGGACTGGAAATTTCTGGAGATCCGCTCACAATTCAGATGGTAAAGATGTAGTGGCGAACTCTGCCTCCAGTCTGTCTCAAACTTACTTTCAGTGTGTCCTTTTAATTTAGCGCTCCGCTCTTTTATAAAGCCCTGGCGAACGGAAGAGAGATACTGACGTCACAGCCTAAAACTCGAGCTGAAATATTCTTCCCGAACGAGCGATTCCAGAAGATCTGTGTGTTCCTTGAAACTTTCCCTTTCTCATCCTCGGCTTATATACTATCCATACTGTTCCCTCCTGTCTTGGTTTATACAGCCTATATATCTCTATCTTCCTATCCATGTAATTTCACCAACTGATACTACTTGAATTTTTTTATTATATCAGATGTGGGTTTACATACTTTTCCATTCAACTGTAGACAGCAGTAATACGCGTTTATCTAGTAACTGATACACTCCTACCATTTGTTCCTTATATCAGTTTATTCATCAACCTCTCTTGGAATGAAAGATAAAATCCATTCTACCATAATTCCATTCTCCGGACTTATATTCCTTTCAGTTGAGGACCTGACATCGACAAAGAAGCTATATGTTTACATCTCCATCTTGCATAAGGCATTTCGTTCGGGCTGGCTTGTGCCGAGGTTCGCGACAGCCGATTGGTTAGAACTGCGCGAAGCCGCGTTTGCAATGTATTGGAACCAATTTTGCGACATTGCTCCCCCATATTTTAAGCTGGATGCTATCTAGCTTAACTATTGGGTACAATACAGTTGCAAATCAATTATTCCGAGGTTAGTTTACCTTCCTTCTATCCTGTTCTAGTTCTGTGGGATGGCGACTGAGAAAATCAGCACCCACATTCTGTTTTCCAGGAATATATTCATCCTTTACTATCTCTCCTTTTCCAGTTCGGCTTTTCATCCAGGCTCTTACTGCTGGTGAAACGGGGTCGGTAGCTTTCCCTTGAAGCTTACCGCCCTTTATTAGTTGATAGTTGGTTGAGGTTTTCCCTCGCAAATTCGTAGGTGTTTGATTTTGGCTACGTGATTTGTTCTTTTTTTCCAGCGCATGGGGTTCAGACTGCAATTTAACCTGTGTGGGATGTTTCTTTTCCCCTCCAGTGCAAATCTCGGGAGTACCCATGATTGCTGGTTTGCTTGTAGACTTTTGATGAAAACTCTTCCGTCGACTTTCTGAATCTACATGGGTGCACTCTGGACAGGAATTTACATACCGATTAATGTCTTCCGTAATACCCGGCCAGTAGTACTGGGTGGCTATTCTTTGTTTTGTGGCACCATTACCCAGGTGTTCACTCAAAGTAGTTATGTACCCCCAGCCAATAACCTTATTTCTATAGGTGGATGGTACAACAATTTGACCATGACTTTTCGTCCCTCTGCCAGCTTTCCTGTGCAAGAGTCCATGTTCCATATAGAAATGTCCTTTCCTACGAGTGTTTCGAAGTAATGAACGAAGTGTGATGTGCACACAAAGTCGCAATATTATTAAATTCTAATGAAAAATAAAGATGGTTCCCAAAATTCCAGGCATGGAATATTGTACCGACAGTGTTGTTGTGTTCAATTTTTCCGCACATACAATTGTGCTCCACCACTCCTTAGATTTTGTTACTTTTTTCTATACTGCGATCGAGTCATTTCACGAAACGTGATAGTATGTTGTTGGCTTTCTACGTAATGCATTTTCGCAAGACAAGAATGTCCAGCTGGGTGCGTTGTTCATCGCAAACGCGTTAAGACACATTGGCGGAGAATACAAAGAAAACCAGGTTGGTTGTGTCTGCATAGAGACATATTTTAGATTACCCCACCTGTAAACGGTGGAGAGGCGATGGATTATCACTCCCGTCCAGAGATTGTCTGTGATAATAATAACAGATAAACCCGTCTGGGAAAACAAATTAGCGAGGACACTATCTTGCAGGGATTAGAATATAAGTCTGACATGGAAAGTTACCTATGCGTAAACGGCCATATATGGAGAAGAGGTCATGTGTTCAAATTTTAAAATGATTTTTTAAAACACGATGGTGAATGTAATAACTAACACGCCGACCCACTTAATTCTTGCTCATGGATTGGATCAAATGAGAGCAAGAAAGATTCATTAGTTCTGATAGGAAGCCGGTCAGAAAACCAAGTGGAAGCGTGGAAGGAAAACTGCAACCTAACGTAGTACATTCAAGATATACGACACTGCATTCCAAAACCGTCAGAGTAGATAGCCCGGACAAAGCCAGGAAAGAATAGAGTAAGGATTCTGAACTTGTAGGACCGGACAAAACGTACTGGAATATCTTCTGAAACATCAGTAGAAAAACTCAACATTATTAATACAAAAACCTGAATCCTACAGGACCGATCACAAGTCACCGAGGGATTCTAAATAGAAACAATACCCCAGACGCGTATTCGAGGCATCTTTATCAAGTTGCCAAGATTATTCAACTGAGCAAGAAGTCTATATTTACCAACACTTGGGGTCGGTTATACCATTTATTTTATACTCTGAATTTTTTAACATGTAAATATCGCTATTGAATGTCCAAATCATACGAGACTGGCAACCTCAGCATATAGACATATAGTTTCATGAGCCACCACTGCAAGAGCTGGTGACTGCTTTAAGCGGGTTTCTCATAGAGAACCAAAAGTTGAGGTAATCCCACGTTCGAAGTGGAGCAAGGAGTGGATGATGATGAGATCATGTGTATATATTTCTTATAATTTGTGATAAGTTATATCTAAACTTTAACACGTTCACCTAGGCGCAAGCCATTGAATCTCCGATGTCCATATTTTTCGCTCAGATTAATTTGAAAGTAATAGCGAATTTTTATCATATCCACTGAGCTCAGCATACTCAGAATGAATAAAATTGCTGAGAAAAAGAGTCGTTGGAAGCGCCATATTAGTATCAGAGAACATAAACTTAGTAGAGGCCTTTGTTTTCCTCTAAAGTTTGTGGTACCAGTTTACGATATCTGTTTGGAAGACGAATCTGTGGTTCAGAGCATGTAGTCGACACGAGACGCCTACCTTCAACGGCCTGTGACGATACTCGCATTGACCATGAGCGGTTACCCCTTGTACTCGCGTTTTGGGGCGTGCCCTAGCCACAGAAATCGTAAATTGACGGAGCAATCAGCAGTAACAACAACACTTCATCAACCTGACAGCTAAATCAAATCTTTTCAGGCCAGAACCAAATGAACACTTTTTGTTGTTTCAAACTTGGTCAACTTCCAGCGACGTTTCAGTGAAGGAACATGTATTAACTCTCCAATCCTTCATTTATTTACAATTGTTAAAGAATAATTGATCATTAAATGTTATATCTTGTACAAATTCATAGTTGATTTAATTATTGCAGATAGAAGTGCACACGTACGAATCAGTACTTTCCATAGATAAAACAGGTGTTAAAGTAACATTTTACTGTTAAATCAGTTGGGGACTTAAACGAGCAAATAAATAAATCATACAATATATCTCTTCACAAAAGGCGGGGGGCAGATACTAAGTTAACTTTGCTAAGATACATTCAGCACTGTTCTTGACTTCTGAATATCTTGTGAATATTCCCTTAAAGTAGATACATCATCATCCTTCTATTTGCATCTCTGCCAAGAGTAATCTTGTGAGAAGGTAGATACATTTGAAACCCACTCTAGGTTTTGACCATTGTTTTTCCATCACTGAAGAGCAAGTGGATGCAACCCGTAACAGTGGGTACCCAGTAGATTAGTTTAGTTAAACTCCAGACCAAAGCAAGCAGTTCACGCTCGATGATGTTGTTGCTCGATTTTGTCGGACTCAATTTCCTGCTCACGTATAAGATCGGGTGAAGATCTCCATCAGTGAACTATAGCAAGGAACCACTAATCCCCTCCAGCGAAGCGTCAGTTATGCGGAGACACGGTGAACTTAAGTTGGGCAACCGTAAGATAGGTTCATGAGAAAAATATTTCTTTTAATCAATGCAATGCTTTGTCGCATTCGTCAGAACATTTGATTTTACTAGGCATGCCCTTGGTTAGTCAAAGAAGATAGAACAGATGTCAGTGAGGAGAAATTATAGTAATATAAGCTGATATATAAATAAAAGAAAGGCAGTCAAGTGTACTGACACGTAGCCAACTAAATTGTGACAGTCCAACATCAAAAGTCGACAAGATATGACAACTTTAAAAGAAAAAAAAAACAGCTGAGATAGTTCACTTCAAAGAAAAAAAAACGATACACTTACTAGACAATATCTATGATATAGAGAAGATGAAAGAACGAGAATACAACTAAAATTGTGTGTAGTGCTGAGTTTTGCACAAATCTCACATCTAGACAATCTTCTTCTTCTTCTTTGATCCATAACCACCAACCGTCAAAGCAGTTAGCGGCCATCACGCCTGGTGGCGTCTTGTAGGGCAGCAACAAAGTGATTCCACTTTGCTCGGTCGGCGGCCATCCTTCGTACAGTGCCCCAACTGTGGTTCATTCTTTGCATCTAAGCTTCCACAGTTCTCCGCTAAGTTGTTTTTGGTCGGCCTCTCTTTCGCTTTCCCTCGGGGGTCCATAGCATAGCTGTTCTTGTGATGGTATCAGGGTCCCTTCTGAGAACATGGCCAACCCA
The DNA here is from genome assembly GCA_024509875.1 of Oreohelix idahoensis. Taxonomy (NCBI): domain Eukaryota; kingdom Metazoa; phylum Mollusca; class Gastropoda; order Stylommatophora; family Oreohelicidae; genus Oreohelix; species Oreohelix idahoensis. Next base: position 72,101 of record JAMPIV010010871.1, on the reverse strand, counting down.
GCTCCAGCGTCTGCCAGCTATGATGGTGTGCATGTTCTCCTGGTTACTCCGAATAAGTAGTTCTTGGTTGCTGATGGTGTTTGGCCAAAAGATTCGGAGACTTTTCCTTAGGCAGATTGTGTGGAAGGAGGACAGTTTCGACATTTCCTTCTCTGTTACTCTCCAACATTCCGCACCATAGAGAAGCACAGAAAGTACACAGCTCTCATACATTCTTTATTTGGTGTTTGTGCTGTACTGGGAAGACTTCCAAATGTTGTTGAGAACAGCAAAGGCTGTTCTCGCTTTATTCATTCTGTTGTTAATGTCCTTGCTTGTTCCGCCGTCAGGTGTTACTATGCATCCTAGGTAAGTAAATGTGTCTGTCTGTTCTAACTTCTGGTTCCTTACTGTTATTGGCTCAGGATTACCCACATTTAGTGTCATGACCTCTGTCTTCTTCAAATTGATGTTCAGACCAACCTGCTGGCCATACTTATTCAGTCTGTCGGTTTTGTCTTGAATGTGTTGATGTGAATGCGCTAGTAGTGCAATGTCATCTGCATATTCCAGGTCTTCCAATGTAGAAAACGCTGTCCATCTAATTCCTCTTGGACTGCCCTCTGTTGTCTGGCGCATCACCCAATCTATGACTGTCAAAAATAATGTTGTTGATAAGGGCATCCCTGTCGTACTCCTGTTTTCACTTCGAAAGTTACATTACTCGATCCAACACTGCACGTAAAGTTAGAATAGAGGCTTTTTATGATGAAAACAATGCTGCTGGGAATTCCATAAGCCCTCAGAATTTACCATAGGATGTTGCTGTTTTTGCTGTCGAAAGCCTTTTCAAAATCAACAAAGTTAATGTACAGCTGTCTCTGCCATTCTGAGCACTGCTCTATAATGTTCCTGAGGGTAAATATATGATCTGCACATCTTCTGTTCTTTCTGAATCCCGCGTGTTCTTTCCTCAGTTTATTGTCAACTGCTTTTGAAATTCTCTGGATGATTATCCTGCCTAGTATTTTGCTGGGAACTGAGAGGAGGGTAATTCCTCTCCAGTTGTTGCAATCTGCAAGGTCGCCCTTCTTGGGCAATTTGAAATTATTCCTTTACTCCACTCTGTTGGTGTTGTCTCAGTTTCCCAGACTTGTGCAAATAGTGGTTCTAATAGCTCTGCTGCTAGTTCAAGGTCTGTCTTGAATAGCTCAGCATTTAGATTGTCGTGACCAGGCGCTTTTCAATTTTTTAGCCCTTTGATAGCTGTGATGATTTCTTCTTTTCGTGGAATGTCTGTATTTAAGTCTAAGTCACTTTCAGCCTCAGGAACATTCAGCTGAGTCTCTGATGATTCCTTATTCAGTGTTTCTCTGAAGTGCTCTGTCCATCTTGTTTCCTGCCCCTGTGCTGTGATGATGAGATTTCCTTGCTTGTCTCACATCTAGACAATGGTGCGCAAAAAAAAAATGTTTTTAAAGTGTACAGATTTTCGTGCATCACCATTGTCACGAAAGTGGACAAATGCGATTGTATGACAAATATTATGAAGTTTTGAAATACGCACAAATCTGACGTCAGTTTCCGACTGAAAAAAAAATTTCTTCAATGTGCACCAAGTTGCGCATGGTGGTAAGTTTCGCACCTGCACGGTGCGGTTGTGTGCAATACGACCACCAAAGGAAGTTCGACTAGAGTGAAACTGTGAACAAGAATAATGTGCAGTGCTTGCAGCGCCAGAAGTATTATGAATATAAGATGTCTGTGAATATGTCGTAACTGAATTATCAAGAACAGTATTGTTTTTCACTGACAAGTTACTATAATCCAGGTGGATGGTGGTCCCGTACATCCTTCACATTGCAAGTAGTCAGATCAACGAGAGGGTGGTTCACTGCGACAGCAGAAACCAGTCCCGAAATAAATGGTGTGTCAATGTTAATCAGGGCAACTGATAGTATTCAATACTACTACTAAATGTAATACACTTTTCCAATTTACCTGTGAAACATGACTCATCTATACAGGATTTCCGGACGCCAATAGTTGTACAACCAGTGTTTCGTAAGACTGATACATTTGTCTTACCAACAAATCCTGGCTGTATCGTCAATATCCCGTTCTCATGAACGGCTGATAGGCATGGTAATTCATGACCACACAATAATTTTGCTTTAGTCCCAGGCTAAAAAAACGTTGTTACGTACAGGGAAATTTAAACTGTTGCACAGATTCACACTACATGCGTTAGCAGGGTTTGCTTTATCGTTACCCTCAGCAGAAACCAGTATTATCTACGAGACGAGGATGTTCTGTGCTGTGGGATCGATCACAACGATCAATACTATGACATCCATTTATGGGCCATGACTCAATTGGTGATTGTCGTAATGCTGAGAGCATTTACAGCCGTAACAGTGATGTCTGTGGGGAGTATTGGTTTTTCATAGTAAAATGAGATCAATCATGTCTATTGGAATACTCGCCCTTAGAGTGGTGCCAGTAACCACCATCATGATGGTGAAAAAATCCCTGTTGTGGAGATCGCTGACGCAAAACCGTGTACTGTCCCTTAAATAATGGTGTAACGTCTCTATTAAAATCGCTATCTACACAGTGTGTGCGAGACCGTATGTCTCTCCTGTGTAGACTCGACGAGCCGCACACACTGGCAGTGCTTCCAGAGTACGTGGATGAGCAGTCACATATTGTCTTCCTAAAATTTCCATGTTCGCCAGCGAATCTGGTTTGCGTTATTGGAAATAAGCTAGCAAGTCTGAGCTACTTGAGGACATTACTTTGTCTCTCAAAATTATATCCATCAAACCTTCAAAAATTCGTTTGATCCCAGACAGGTCAATCCAGGTAATTCCATGTATTGAAGCACATCTTAATGGAGGAGATGCATTCTCCGAGGTCCTTGTTGGTTTCAGGTGCCAAAGTCTTTAGGTGTTTCCTATAAATTAATATGAAACAAATATAAAGGTCACCCGTGTGTTACCGGGGCCCGAAAGGGGAGCAAAGAATAGTAACACTGTCCCCTGCCAAGCATGTCGTAGAAAGCGACTAAGGAGGGTTGGGCATGGGGCCGGTTACCCCATCCTGTAAAAAAAAATTTAAACCACAAAAAACTTCAACAAATATGGACAAGTCAAATAAAGAAAATAAAACACAGCCATCCAAGACAGGGGAAGGTCCTCTCATGGGGAGGCGTATGATGCAACACAGAGAAAGCCGAAAGGAGTCTGTGTTGCTGACTAACCTTCTTTCTTCTAGGAGAACTTCCAGATTTGGCACCTGGAATGTTCGGACATTAAACGAACAAGGGAAAGTGGCGCAAGTAGCAGCAGAAATGAGGGAATACAAAATCGAGGTTCTGGGAATGTGTGAAACAAAGTGGAAGGGGGTAGACAGGAAGAAACTCATCACAGGTGAATTGGTGCTGTCCTCAGGACATGAAGACGAAAGTTCACACCACAGTGAAGGGGTAGCTCTTATGTTATCTAAAGAAGCACAGAAAGCACTCATTGAATGGGAAGCTGTTGGACCCAGAATAATAACAGCTACTTTCAAAACAGCTAAAAAGAAAATTCATGTAAATGTCATCCAATGTTATGCACCAACTAATGACAAAGAAGAGTCTGTGAAAGAAGCATTTTATACTAAACTACAGGAAATTATGGATAAAGTAAAAAGAAGAGACATCACAATTTTGATGGGTGACATGAATGCAAAGATAGGTACAGTCAACACCGGATTTGAAGAAGTCATGGGAAAACATGGGCTAGGAGTAATGAATGAAAATGGAGAACTATTCGCAAACTTCTGTGCTTCAAATCAACTGGCTATAGGAGGAAGCATGTTTCCACATAAGAGAATACACAAGGCAACATGGATATCACCAGACCATAGAACAGAAAATCAGATTGATCATATATGCATAAACAAGAAGTTTAGATCATCATTGCAGGATGTAAAGGTATATAGAGGAGCAGATGTGGCATCAGATCACCATCTTCTGATAGCCAAAGTAAAAATGAAACTCAAGAGATATGCAACAATGCAAAATTATAGACAACAGTATAATGTAGGACAGCTAAGAAATCAAGAAACAAGAGACAAATTTGCGGTCACAGTATCCAACAAATTCCAAGTGCTCCAACAGCTGGAAGATGTAGAGAATACAGAAGACTATTGGCAGCAGGTCAAAACTGTATGGAAGGAGACATGTGAAGAAATACTGGGGAAAAGGGAAAGACAACAAAAAGCATGGATAACAACAGAAACCATCAATAAGATAAAAGACAGAAAAAACAAGAAAGCAGAGTTAAACACAAGCAAAACCAGAAGTTCCAAAGCCAAGGCTCAAGAAGTGTACACAGAAGCAAACAAAGAAGTAAAAAGAAGTATCAAAAGAGACAAGAGGAAGTATATTGAGGAGTTGGCAAGAGAGGCAGAAGATGCTGCAGCCAAAGGAAATATGAGAGAACTGTATAGCAGCACAAAGAAGCTAACAGGGAAATACAAGCAAACAAGTTGCCTCATAAAAGACAAGAATGGGAAACTGCTCAGCAATATACAAGAGCAAATGAAGAGGTGGACAGAATATTTTGGGGACCTTCTCAATAGACCAGCTCCACAAAACCCGCCGGACATCCAGCCAGCAGAAGAAGAGCTACAAATTAACGGTGAAAGACCAACGAAGGAAGAAATAAAGAAAGCCATAAAGCTTCTAAGAGATGGAAAAGCGTCTGGACCTGATGGCATTCCAGCAGAGGCCATCAAAGCAGATATCGACACGGCTACAGAGATGTTATATAAATTACTTGGTAAAGTCTGGGAAAAGGAAGAGATACCAGCAGAATGGAAGGAAGGATATCTGGTTAAGTTGCCTAAGAAGGGAAATTTACAAGAGTGCACAAATTATAGAGGAATAATGTTACTATCAGTGCCAGGAAAAGTATTAAACAGGATTATCCTTGAGAGATTAAAAGAGTCCATAGACAAGAAACTGAGAGATGAACAAGCAGGTTTTCGACAAAACAGATCATGTACAGACCAGATAGCCACTTTGAGAATAATAGTTGAACAAAGTCTGGAATGGAATTCACCACTATACATCGGATTTGTGGACTACGAAAAGGCATTTGACAGTGTAGACAGAGAATCACTTTGGAAATTGATGAGGCATTATGGAGTTCCCCTGAAGATCATTAATTTAATAAAGAAAACATATGAAGACATGACATGCAGAGTTCTTCACGAAGGACAGCTTACAGAACCGTTTGGGATAAGAACAGGAGTGCGACAGGGATGCCTCTTGTCTCCATTTCTTTTCTTGCTGGCAATAGATTGGGTTATGAGATCATCGGCAACACACAACAGAAATGGAATCCAGTGGACTCTGACTAAGCAGTTGGATGATCTGGATTTTGCTGATGACTTGGCTCTTCTGTCCCATAACCGTAATCAGATGCAGGACAAATTGAAAACACTCGATGAGAGGTCACAGCAATTGGGTCTGAAAATACACAGGGAAAAGACAAAAATAATGCGAATAAATGCAGGTAATGATAACAGGGTTGAACTTGAAGAAACACCAATACAAGATGTAGAATCATACACATATCTTGGCAGTAATATAGACAAAGTTGGAGGGACAGACAGCGATATCAAAATAAGAATACAAAAGGCAAGAGGAGCTTTCATTGCATTGGGAAATATATGGAGATCAAGAGAAATAGGATCCAACACGAAAATAAGAATCTTCAACTCAAATGTGAAGTCAGTCCTATTGTATGGCTCTGAGACATGGAGAACAACAAAGACAACAACCAAAAAGCTACAGACTTTCATAAATGGGTGCTTGCGTAGAATAGAGGGATTAAAATGGTATGACAAGGTTACCAACGTGGAACTGATGACAAGAACTAGACAAGTGCCAGTGGAACAAGAGATGAGAAGAAGACGATGGCGATGGATAGGACACACACTGAGGAAACCTGTTGATAGCATTACAAGGCAGTCCTTGTTCTGGAACCCCCAGGGCAAGAGAGGCAGAGGAAGACCAAGAAGTACATGGAGAAGAGAGTTGGAAACAGAGGTGAAAATGATGAGGAGAACATGGAAAGAACTTGAGATGATGGCACGTGACAGGAGGACTTGGCATGTGTTTGTTGAAGGCCTATGCTCCTTTGGGAGTGGAGGGTTATGAATGAATGAAATATAAAGGTATGTTATAAGGCACTCGTAGGAAATAAAGAATTAGAACACTAGACAACAGAAAAACAACAGACATGAGTGGCTTACCCAGGATTTGAACCCTGGACCTTCCGTGCGACAACACCGCCTAGCCATGCAAGCGAATCACACTGTCCTCCTTGCCATCTACGCATCCCCAAAAAAGGATGTTTCAATGACAAGTCATTAGTGCGAACCTCTATACATAACACCGGAAGTTTACCATGGGCAGTTCAGCCTATTAATGACGCAATCACTTATGTTGTTCCCCTATATATCAGTATTGGTCAGTCCAACAAGACAAAGACCTTAATACTGTGTCCAGTATGATAGTAGACTTAGAACAGTAAGAACAGGACAGAGGGTAGGTTTGGTATTGTATAAACATTTATAACACATAAGGAAGGGAAACCACGAGGCCTGTAAACAGTAAATTAATATGAAACAAATATAAAGGTATGTTATAAGGCACTCGTAGGAAATAAAGAAGTAGAACACTAGACAACAGAAAAACAACAGACATGAGTGGCTTACCCAGGATTTGAACCCTGGACCTTCCGTGCGACAACACCGCCTAGCTATGCAAGCGAATCACACTGTCCTCCCTGCCATCTACGCATCCCCAAAAAAGGATGTTTCAATGACAAGTCATTAGTGCGACCATCTATACATAACAAGGGAAGTTTACCATGGGCAGTTCAGCCTATTAATGACGCAATCACTTCTGTTGTTCCCCTATATATCAGTATTGGTCAGTCCAACAAGACAAAGACCTTCATCCTGTGTCCAGTATGATAGTAGACTTAGAACAGTAAGAACAGGACAGAGGGTAGGGTTGGTATTGTATAAACATTTATAACATATAAGGAAGGGAAACCACGAAACCTGTAAACAGTAAATTAATATGAAACAAATATAAAGGTATGTGTAAGAGCGTTATTGTTTCGCTTCTTCTAATAGTGATTCCTGGTTAGTGGTGGTGATGGGATGGCACTAGAATATTTACGCGAATGTTTAATAAAGTAATCAAAACTCCAATGAGTGGTAGGCAAATTGGTCAACATGACGATACTCAACTCGTGGTTAGAAAATTAGTTCATACAATTTATTTACGTTGCACAGTAGACGATACGAAACAGTACTTTGATGCATGGACGATCAACAAGAATACATGACGGTGAAAATTCTGTCATAATGTTCATAATGGCAATATACATCTTTCCAGTCAGTTCCATTACTAATATTCTTCCTCACGAAACTAATGTTCAGACAATTAATCTGTCTCTGTGATAGTCACTAAGGCATCGGCCGTTGACCTTCTACAAGGACATCGGGCTTATTATACATCTTCATAATACTTGAGAATGCAACCAAAATATACTGTCTTGCTCAATTGACTTCTTCCATAGACTGCTCAGACAGTTGATTAAACATAAGATCCACACTTTCCTACATCAAGATAAATACAGATTAGCGACTATCCTTGGCTAACCTCTCCAATCCGTGCCATGACCGAGATGTCGGCACTGCGCAATACAATCTTGCAATACATTTAATAATATTTCCTCTCGTAGGATTACCACTACGTTTTACAAGTGAAGCTATCAGCTCATCTGATCCATTCTTGAAATCCTGACATGAGGACTCCAGCTAGATGCCAGTAATGAGTAGAGACATCACTTAAAAATCATCCATAAGATCATTTATCAATACATGGGTACAAGACTTACGTATACATCTTGACATTGGCTTCTGAGAAGAAAACCAGTCATCCACAATAGAAATAATTCCCATTCATAAGGGACACAATACAATACAATACGGACGATCAGTCCGGCTTGACCCTTCAAGATTGCTCTCTGACGTCATTCCCCTAGATCTTGGTTCCCCGTGCGTTAAGAGTCTCATGCTCTACATAGTGCACACACGTGCGTGATAAATCATACGCACAAATAATATTCCTATCATAAGAATGGTGCGTAACCTTTTAACACAGGCAGGACCTAAGACTGCCATCTATGTAAAAGTACGCAACAGTTTCCTTATCACTCCCCCTTAAAAAAAAGTTAATTATATTAATCTTTTTTTTTAAGTAATTAGGAGAGGTGAGTCAAACTACATCGACATCTATTAAAATTATTCATAGTTAAAATATTATACCATAAAAAGAAAATGAATATTCAATGGAAATCAAGACAACTAAACCATCGCATGCATTAAAGCATACATCCACAATCGACCTACTTTGGTACGATGTGGTGAAATACAAGAAAAAAAAATTCAAAGAAAGTTGGAAATCAGAACCAAAAGAATGGTAAAACATCCAACTAAATTTCCAACAAAAAAAAAAACAATTAACACATGATTTCAAATGAAAAAAGAAAAACAATGATGATATGTAACAAATGACAAGTGAATTATAAAACGAAAAATGAAATTAAAACACGCAAAGTGAATAAACAATGCATAATTCAACACGCTAAGAGAACAACACACTTAATGTTTCTAACATTACTAAGGTGGACTAATCATCTATAAGTATTAAGATCATGTACCCTGAGTGGTAGATATAAGTATAAGGAGACACATATAAACTATTAAAGTTAGTGAATGTGAAATATACCACTACTTGAGAAACTTAAATTGATTCTAACTAATGAATATAGTTCCTAATTTTAAAAAAATCACTAATTACTAATTCATTTAATTGCTAACAGTCTTACTAAGTGTTACTGTTATATTAAGAATAGTTAATAAAAGATGAGAATCTGTTATTTTATGTTCCATGCACGATGAAAAAATATTTTCCAACACATTACGTAGTCCAATATGTTCAGTATGAATATTGACTATATCTGTATATAACTGACAACAGTGTTCCCGTACCAAGAAAATGGTAAGATCTAAAAAGTTATGTTTCAATGCAAACAATTAGTATATCCTGATAGTTATGTCGGTACGAATAATCCTGATCCAGACGAAGTCTGTATAGAGTTTAGGCAAATAACATAGTTCAATGATCATCACATTCTACTTAAACGATTTTCTGTAGAGACATTTCCATTTCTGGAAGTTGTTCTGGTTCGACAGGTTCGCTTGGACAGCGTGACAAACAGTCCGCAAACACATTTTTAATTCCAGGTATTGAACGAATCTCAAAGCTGTATGGCTGTAAGGCTATAGCGTAATTTGTTGACTTTGAAGATTTAACGTCTTTCCTATTAAGAGCTGTGAGAGCCTTTTGGTCACTTTCAACAATAAAATGTGAGCTTAATAGGTATCGTTCCAGTTTAGTAATAGACCACACCAAGGCGAGAAGTTCTTTGTCCAGGACTGAATATTTCTGTTCGGTGGTCGTCAATTTTCTCGACACGTACATCACAGGGTGCAAGGTGCCTGAATATTCTTGCTTAAAAACACCGGCAATTCCATATGATGACGCATCACTACGAAGAGTACAAATAAGGTTTTTGTTAGGCAACCTTAAAACTGGAGCATTTGAAAAAAATCTTTTTATTGAATCTAAAGCGATTTGATGCTCGTTAGACCACTGAATTACGTTAGCTGTCCCTTTTCTCAACAAAGAAGAAAAAGGAGCAGTTATAGTAGACAAATGAGGGATAAACTTAGCATAGAACTGTATTAGTCCTAAAAGAGATCTAACTTGTTTTTTTGTCTTAGGTGCTGTGATGTTTAGAATTTTAGAGACATTACACTCCTCTGTATACAGCAAGCCATGACCAATACGGTGACCCAGAAATGAGATGTCGTGAAAACCGACAAATGCCTTCGATGGCTTGGCTGTTAAAGTATAATCACGTAAAGTAGACAGTAAAGCATTCAATCCCTGAATATGCTCATCCCATGAGTCGCTACAAAGACAAATGTCATCAATGTAAGTAATGACATCGGAACGATGAGAAAGTACGCGACGCATCATGCGTCTAAAGGTAGCAGGTGCGTTTACTAATCCAAATGGCATAAAATTCCATTGGAATAGACAACGTGGTGTCGAGAAAGCGGTGAGTGGTTTTGCTTTAGGTGTGAGTGGCACTTGCCAGTATCCCTTAGAAAGGTCAAATTTAGAGAAGAAAGTAGAATGAGCTAATTTGACCAATAAGTCTTCCAAGAGGGGCAAAGGTTCGGCATCGAATTTTGTCACTTTGTTTGATTTCCTGTAATCTACGCAAAGACGAATATTGTTGTCTTTCTTTCTAATAATCACCATAGATGAAGAGTATGGTGATGAAGATGGTTCAATTATATTTAATCTAAGCATCTCATGCAATTCCTTCTCAACCTTATCACGAAAGTGTAAAGGGATAGGGTATGGTCGGACTCGAATAGGTGTATCGTCAGTCAAAAGAATATCACGTTGGATAACTGACGTATGACCTGGGACGTCAGTGAGAACATCCTCATACGAGTGCAGAATTGAAGAGACTTGCTGACGTTGATCAGCAGAGAGAGTAGAAGAAATAGTGACATCATTCCAATTCTCAGTGGAATGAAGCGGTACAACTGGTATAGGCAATTGTACAGCATCAAAAGAAGATTCTTCTTCTTGGATAACCGATAAATTAGAGTAGTGTTGAATAGGAGGGGTAGGATCGTCAGTTGCTTGGAACACTGACTGTAGATAATCAGGAAGTGAGTAATACTCCTTCAACATGTTAATGTGGAAGGTTTTATGTTTGCCAACGATGTAGTCAACATCGGATATTCTCGAGATGATCCTGAAAGGACCTCTCCAAGTAATTAGTAGACGATTGTTATGAGAAGGTAGTAGAACAAATGCTTCGTCACCAGGAAGAAGCTGGCGAAGACGTCTATACCTGTTTGCAAATAGACGAGCTTTTTCTTTGGCCTGTTCGGATGATGCAGTAGCTAATCTACAAGCATCTATGATTCTCTTTCTCAAAGAGATCACATACTCATAAGAGGATTGAATTTCCTCTTCCATATTCTCTTCAACTAGTAAGTCGTGAATTAACGATATCGGTCCGCGTGGTTGCATGCCAAAAACAAGCTGGAATGGAGAAAAACCAGTGGCTTGATTTTGTACTTCGCGATACGCGAAGAGAGCAGCGGGTAAGACTCGGTCCCAATCCTGAGGGTGATCTTGAGTTATCTTACTCAACAACTGCTTGAGTGTCCTATTCAGACGCTCAATTAACCCTTTAGACATCGCATGGTAGATCAAACTAAGAGATCTATCTATTCCTAACGTCTTCATAACCTGAGACATGGATTCGGAAATATACTGGACACCATGATCCGATAAGATCTTACGCGGAAAACCAATGCGTGAAAAGATCAACATTAACGCCTCTGCTACACTGGCAGATGAAGTGTTCTTCAGAGGTATGGCCTCAGGCCAACGCGTACACATATCAATACAGGTAAGTATGTGCGTATGTCCTCTGGCAGATGGTAGCATCGGACCAATGATATCAATCGCCATTTTATCAAATGGTCTAATAAGGATGTCCGCAGCTTGAATAGGAGCCGCATGAAAAGGACCCCGTACTTTAACCTCCTGACATATCAAACATGAACGACAATAGAGAGTGACATCTCTATGGACGCCAGGCCAGTAGAATGCAGATAGCACCCTAGATTTGGTTCGCGAAAAACCCATATGGCCTGCGCATTGCGAGTCGTGTGCATGCAGTAATATCCGAGCTCTCATAGAAGACGGGACTAGAATCTGCGAACGTAAGGATGAATCCTTTTCCCGTATCAACCTAACCAAAATACTGTTTTTAAGAGCAAAGTCATGTCTAGATTTTGCATTTCTGGTGTTGGTATTATTTTTGTTCACAAATTGAACATTTTTTTTTAATGAATCATCATTCTTTTGCAAAGTCGCAAACATCTCCCGTGAAATAGGAGAATCATCATCATAAGTGGCGTTAACTGTACGTTCAGTAGGTGTATCACGCGACATAACAGTAGCTTGCGCTCTGGTCACTACTGCATTTGCAGCCTGAATATGTCGCTCTTCCCATTCAGCAATTTGCTGAGGGGTACACTTTTTTTACCGTTTATTCGACCTAGAATCACATCGCTAATAGGATTCTGAAGAAGGCACGCATGAATTCTCCCTGAAAAAAGGGTGTATGTAAATTAATTATGGCTGTGGGAAAGGTTTCCACAGTGCCTCCAAAGGTGACACATTTCACAGTATTGCCTGTAGCGCACAATGGGTCAATCAGCGAAGTCCGCACACCGACCATGCTACAACCTGAATCAAATAAAATAGAGCATGGAATGGAATTTACATATCCTTTATTAAATTTAAGACAACCCTGTCCCTGGTGTACTGCCGCAGAAGTGGCCGTGCAGACTGCAGGAAGACTAGGCAAAATATGTCCGCATCGCAGTGTTGTGATCGCATTTGGCTGGAAAAGAGTCGTACATTCGGAACAAGCTTTCACCTGATTAAAATCAAGAGAACAAGACATGGCATTATGCGTATTAGTATCTTTATCCTGTTCATTGTTAGCCTGTGTATCTCTTAAAGCAACATTAGCATGTCGACGTGAATTGCTTGAAGATCTATCTCTTCGTCGCGATCGATTCTGACTATTGGCATTAAAATTGCTATAATTACTATTTCTGCCTGAGTTGAAATCTGGATGAGTACGCCAATTATTGTCCTCACTGCTGTGATTTTGGCCAAATGATCTATTCCAAGAACCCTGTCTATTTTGAGGATTTTGTGATTGTGATCGCCAATTTTGTTTATTATTGTTTCCTTGATTATATCTGAAATTATTGTTACCAAAATCTCGTGATCTATGAGATTGGCCCCAAGAAACATTAAATGGAGCAGATTGCTGGTATTGTTTTCCCTTATAAAAATTACTATAGTTGAAATTGTCATTACTTCCCTTATTAAAGTATCTATCGTTACTCATCGAACGATGGCGTGAAAAGTTCTTCTGTTGCATAGCAAAAGCAACAGGTAACTCATTTTTTATCTGCGCATTACTAATATCCATGTTTGGGTGAGCGGTGCAGAAATTTTTACAATTTTCTTCTAATTCTTTTATTGAAGAAGGTTTACGCTCATGCAAAAATGAAAGAAATGTACGATTTACTGACGATAAAACTTTATCGCGTAGTAATAAATCGAAAAGACCTTCATAACACTTTTCTACCTTGGACAATTCGATCCATCTTTCCAAGGTCAGCCGTATTTGGGAAAAGACCTCAAATCTGTCTAGAAAGAATATTACGTCGTCGGATGGTGGATTAAATTTGGGTAATTTTAGGTGAACTTCCCTAAAATTATCGTGTCTAGATGAAGATTGGCCTTCATTAGTTTTCTGAGAATTAGCTTCATGAGCTAATTTAAATTGTTCAAATTCCATTTCCTTAATTTTTTGTTCATGTTGAACCTGAAGCTGATATTTTCTTGTATTTTCTTCAGCTATCAATCTCCTCTCTTCCATTTTCTTTTGCTTACATTCCATTTCAATTCTGAGTTGCCTTTCTTTTTCAGCAGCTTTTCTCTCGTTTTCTTCAGCCTCCAAACGAAGTCTTTTTTCGGTTTTTTCAGCCTCCAAACAAAGTCTTTTTTCGTTTTCTTCAGCCTCCAAACGAAGTATTTTTTCGTTTTCTGCTGCTTCACGCTGAAATCGTTTTTCCTCTAATTCAGCGGCTAATTTCATTTTTTTTTTCTCATTTTCTTCAGCCTCCAATCTTTTTTGTTCTGCCTCAAATTTTACGTTTTCTAGTCTTAGCGTTTCTAATTTCCTCTGTTCAGCTTCTATCTCTTGAGCCTTTTTATATTCCGCAAGTGCGAAAACTTTTACCTCTTCAGGAGTTAACTGAAGGGATTTAGCTTGTTTAATAAAATAATCAAGCGAATACATTATGATTAATAAGTAGTCACTATACTTTTTTCTGCTTAAATGAAAATTAATTAATGTAGATTAATTTTCCTTATCACTATAATGAGTGATACTCGTTCCTGTCCAAGAACGGTAAGTATTATCATATAATTATCAATTATATTATTAATCAAATAAAATAATTTAAGCGATGAAATGTTATGATAAGACAAAAGCAATAGAAAATTACGACAATAGTGACAAGACAACAAGACAAGATAGTTAATGACAAATGGAAACAATCGCAGAAATAAAAAAAATTAGAATGAAAAAATAAGAAATAATTTTGCAAAAAGTGCAATGATAACTGAAATAAACAATTAAACAAGACAATTGACAACACAGTGTATAAACATAGGTTTGTAAAAACTAAACGATAGTAAGGTGAGAATGGACGAATGTTACAAACAAGATACATTATAAAACCAAGGTACGAATAAAAATAACTACGAAAACTACAATAAAACTTGACAATACAGCTAAACAGTCAGGTGTCACAGACAACCAGACACAGTGGACCTAGAATCCTTCGACACACAGGTGTCGGAACATTCCACTGCGGGAAGTCTGCAAATAAAACTATAGAACACTTACAACGGACCTGTGATGAAACTGGTATGTTTCCGAAGTAAGTCGCCTTACCCAACCTCCCACAATAAACATAAAACATAGAACACTCAACATGAATAGCATATAAGTGGACATATATGTGAGGAAAAGATCAGCTCAATGTAAAACAGTGAGAATATTTACGCGAATGTTTAATAAAGTAATCAAACCTCCAACGAGTGGTAGGCAAATTGGTCAACATGACGATACTCAACTCGTGGTTAGAAAATTAGTTCATACAATTTATTTACGTTGCACAGTAGACGATACGAAACAGTACTTTGATGCATGGACGATCAACAAGAATACATGACGGTGAAAATTCTGTCATAATGTTCATAATGGCAATATACATCTTTCCAGTCAGTTCCATTACTAATATTCTTCCTCACGAAACTAATGATCAGACAATTAATCTGTCTCTGTGATAGTCACTAAGGCATCGGCCGTTGACCTTCTACAAGGACATCGGGCTTATTATACATCTTCATAATACTTGAGAATGCAACCAAAATATACTGTCTTGCTCAATTGACTTCTTCCATAGACTGCTCAGACAGTTGATTAAACATAAGATCCACACTTTACTACATCAAGATAAATACAGATTAGCGACTATCCTTGGCTAACCTCTCCAATTCGTGCCATGACCGAGATGTCGGCACTGCGCAATACAATCTTGCAATACATTTAATAATATTTCCTCTCGTAGGATTACCACTACGTTTTACAAGTGAAGCTATCAGCTCATCTGATCCATTCTTAAAATCCTACATGAGGACTCCAGCTAGATGCCAGTAATGAGTAGAGACATCACTTAAAAATCATCCATAAGATCATTTATCAATACATGGGTACAAGACTTACGTATACATCTTGACATTGGCTTCTGAGAAGAAAACCAGTCATCCACAATATAAATAATTCCCATTCATAAGGGACACAATACAATACAATATGGACGATCAGTCCGGCTTGACCCTTCAAGATCGCTCTCTGACGTCATTCCCCTAGATCTTGGTTCCTCGTGCGTTAAGAGTCTCATACTCTACATAGTGCACACACGTGCGTGATAAATCATACGCACAAATAATATTCCTATCATAAGAATGGTGCGTAACCTTTTAACACAGGCAGGACCTAAGACTGCCATCTATGTAAAAGGACGCAACAGTATGTTATAAGGCACTCGTAGGAAATAAAGAAGTAGAACACTAGACAACAGAAAAACAACAAACATGAGTGGCTTACCCACGATTTGAACCCTGGACCTTCCGTGCGACAACACCGCCTAGCTATGCAAGCGAATCACACTGTCCTCCCTGCCATCTACGCATCCCCAAAAAAGGATGTTTCAATGACAAGTCATTAGTGCGAACCTCTATACATAACACCGGAAGTTTACCATGGGCAGTTCAGCCTATTAATGACGCAATCACTTCTGTTGTTCCCCTATATCAGTATTGGTCAGTCCAACAAGACAAAGACCTTAATACTGTGTCCAGTATGATAGTAGACTTAGAACAGTAAAAACAGGACAGAGGGTAGGTTTGGTATTGTATAAACATTTATAACACATAAGGAAGGGAAACCACGAGGCCTGTAAACAGTAAATTAATATGAAACAAATATAAAGGTATGTTATAAGGCACTCGTAGGAAATAAAGAAGTAGAACACTAGACAACAGAAAAACAAGACATGAGTGGCTTACCCAGGATTTGAACCCTGGACCTTCCGTGCGACAACACCGCCTAGCTATGCAAGCGAATCACACTGTCCTCCCTGCCATCTACGCATCCCCAAAAAAGGATGTTTCAATGACAAGTCATTAGTGCGAACCTCTATACATAACACCGGAAGTTTACCATGGGCAGTTCAGCCTATTAATGACGCAATCACTTCTGTTGTTCCCCTATATTAGTATTGGTCAGTCCAACAAGACAAAGACCTTAATACTGTGTCCAGTATGATAGTAGACTTAGAACAGTAAGAACAGGACAGAGGGTAGGTTTGGTATTGTATAAACATTTATAACACATAAGGAAGGGAAACCACGAGGCCTGTAAACAGTAAATTAATATGAAACAAATATAAAGGTATGTTATAAGGCACTCGTAGGAAATTAAGAAGTAGAACACTAGGCAACAGAAAAACAACAGACATGAGTGGCTTACACAGGATTTGAACCCTGGACCTTCCGTGCGACAACACCGCCTAGCTATGCAAGCGAATCACACTGTCCTCCCTGCCATCTACGCATCCCCAAAAAAGGATGTTTCAATGACAAGTCATTAGTGCGAACCTCTATACATAACACCGGAAGTTTACCATGGGCAGTTCAGCCTATTAATGACGCAATCACTTCTGTTGTTCCCCTATATATCAGTATTGGTCAGTCCAACAAGACAAAGACCTTAATACTGTGTCCAGTATGATAGTAGACTTAGAACAGTAAGAACAGGACAGAGGGTAGGTTTGGTATTGTATAAACATTTATAACACATAAGGAAGGGAAACCACGAGGCCTGTAAACAGTAAATTAATATGAAACAAATATAAAGGTATGTTATAAGGCACTCGTAGGAAATAAAGAAGTAGAACACTAGACAACAGAAAAACAAAAGACATGTAAGGAGAGAACAAGAAAGTATTCAGTGGGGTACTGGAAGATGAGACAGGTCTATATTTCGGAGCTGGCATTTGCTGATGATGTTGCCCTGATTGCTAAATCAGAGGCGCATATCCAATCCAACCTGCAAGTCTGGAAGGAAGAGCTGGAGAAGAGAGGGATGGTCATAAGCAGCTCTAAAACAAAATGCATGGTGATATCACGAGAAGAAAGAAAACATCAGATTAAGCTGGGAGAACAGGTCCTGGAGCAGGTCGACCACTTTAAATACCTCGGAGCTATTATAGACCGAAAGGGAGGCATCAAAGAAGAGTTGGCCACTCGAAAAGCAGCAGCAGGGAGACTTTTTCAGGCCATAAATCGAGGATTCCTCAGCAAGAGAGAGGTTGGTAAGAAAACGAAGATGGCTGTATACCGCTCCACCTATGTCCCAGTCTTGACATACGGATGCGAGTCATGGGCAATGACTACAACCCATAAAAGCGAGATCCAAACCTCAGAAATGAGGTATCTGAGGAAGGTGGTTGAAGTAACAAGAAGAGACATGGTACGCAACCAGACGATACGTCAAGGCCTAAAATCCTACCCCCTGCAGACCCAAGTAGAACAGTCCGAATTAAGATGGTTTGGCCATGTCTGCAGAATGGGAGAAGATCGGATACCACGACAAGCATGGGAAACAAAAGAGCCAAGGATTCAGACCCCGAGGACGACCCAGAGTCCGCTTGGAGGACAACATTAGACAATCTTTGAAGGATCGAGGACTAGAATGGAACCAGGCCAGGAGGAAGACAGCCGATAGGATAATCTGGCGCTCTCTCTTCCAAACCTCTACACCTCACGGTAGAAGGGGAACGACTAAGTAAGTAAGCCTTATAACATACCTTTATATTTGTTTCATATTAATTTACTGTTTACAGGCCTCGTGGTTTCCCTTCCTTATGTGTTATAAATGTTTATACAATACCAAACCTACCCTCTGTCCTGTTCTTACTGTTCTAAGTCTACTATCATACTGGACACAGTATTAAGGTCTTTGTCTTGTTGGACTGACCAATACTGATATATAGGGGAACAACAGAAGTGATTGCGTCATTAATAGGCTGCACTGCCCATGGTAAACTTCCGGTGTTATGTATAGAGGTTCGCACTAATGACTTGTCATTGAAACATCCTTTTTTGGGGATGCGTAGATGGCAGGGAGGACAGTGTGATTCACTTGCATAGCTAGGCGGTGTTGTCGCACGGAAGGTCCAGGGTTCAAATCCTGGGTAAGCCACTCATGTCTGTTGTTTTTCTGTTGTCTAGTGTTCTACTTCTTTATTTCCTACGAGTGCCTTATAACATACCTTTATATTTGTTTTATATTAATTTACTGTTTACAGGCCTCGTGGTTTCCCTTCCTTATGTGTTATAAATGTTTATACAATACCAAACCTACCCTCTGTCCTGTTCTTACTGTTCTAAGTCTACTATCATACTGGACACAGTATTAAGGTCTTTGTCTTGTTGGACTGACCAATACTGATATAGGGGAACAACAGAAGTGATTGCTTCATTAATAGGCTGAACTGCCCATGGTAAACTTCCGGTGTTATGTATAGAGGTTCGCACTAATGACTTGTCATTGAAACATCCTTTTTTGGGGATGCGTAGATGGCAGGGAGGACAGTGTGATTCGCTTGCATAGCTAGGCGGTGTTGTCGCACGGAAGGTCCAGGGTTCAAATCCTGGGTAAGCCACTCATGTCTGTTGTTTTTCTGTTGTCTAGTGTTCTACTTCTTTATTTCCTACGAGTGCCTTATAACATACCTTTATATTTGTTTTATATTAATTTACTGTTTACAGGCCTCGTGGTTTCCCTTCCTTATGTGTTATAAGTGTTTCCCATAACCGTCTTCATTCAAAAAGTATTTACGTAAAAGAAATTTCTTGACAGCATTGTAGTCACCTCTGCCGTAGTCTGTGGGCATCTAATAAACTGCGTGTATCCATTATGGATTGTATTGTGTTTAGTTGGTGTGCGTCTTCTTTGTTTGTTCTCTTTATCTGTGTTCTAACTACTCTACTAATCACGTCCATATCTGTCAAAACAAAGTTAAATTCGAAACTCAAAATAATATTATGTCCCCTGTATGACTGAGTGAGCAAGTTGTCTAAGTTTTCTTAAAATTGTGGATTTTGGTTTAAGTTTGCTGGAGCGTGTATATTCACTATCGTGTAATTGTGTGTGATGTTTCCTATCTGAGCCATGGTTATTTTGCCCTCGCTGTCCCAGTTTGCCCTAAGTATTTCCCACCTGTCTGATATTTGTATTATAGCTGTTCTTGAACCTGTGTTGTGTATGGCTAAACTAAAACAGGAATGCGTAGTTCTAACTGGGTTGTGATTTGTAATGCATGTTCGTCTGTGTGTATATTTGTTTCCTGCAACCTACAGAACGGTTCTGAATAGATCCATCAACATATGTGGTCTACTCAGAACTCCTAAACCAACAGCCCACGAGATTCAAAGAATGATGATGATTTGACATCGTATTCAATGAGGACCGTCGACATCTCTGGTAATACAGTTCGTTCTATGAGGTTAAGTGGGTACGCATTTGGCTGATCAAGCCAATGCGGGCAAGAAAAGTTACCGGGTATATTGCATCACCGACAAACAAGGCTCGAAGACATTAATGGCTGCACATCTACGCTTGACTTTCGAGCTGCACGTTTTTTCTGGGCTAACCTCACACGGTTGCCCTCGCTGACCGCGACCCCTGTTTTGATAGCGCCTTTCCGTGCTGTGCGATCCTGTTCCAGTTGCTCCCAGGTGGTTATATTAATCTGACAGCTCTTCAATGACTCCCCCAGGCTGTCTTCTGAAGCGCTTCTTTGGTCGTCCTCTTGTATGATTTCCCTCCCTTAACTCGCTATACAGCAGCTTCTTTGGGAGGCGTTCATTTGACATGTGAACCAGATATCCTGTCCATCGTGACTACGCTTTCTGGGCATATGTGCTCTTGATAGAACCTTGGTCTGCCATCACTGGTGTCAATACCTTGTCGAGGTATGGCGGCTTGCACACCCTGATTACCACCAGAGCTATGCCAGCGGGAGTTTTACTCCTGGAAGGTTCTATCAAGCTAGACAGGTTTGCGCGGGCAGGAGTCAGACTAAAGCAGATACCCTGGTCCTCCAGGTTGGGGGTTTTAGCATAGGGCTGACACCCCTGTCTATGAAAAAATAAATGAAGTTACGGAAACGCCAACAAATGAACAAACTATGCTGCGGGATGGACATCCGGAGTCTGAGACTCGTATGACTGTCAGTGATGAAAGCCGAAAGGAAGTCACTGACACGAAAACGGACGTCCTGGCTGCAAAGCGCGAACCAAGAATAGGATTTTGGAATGTCAGGACAATTAACGAGACGGATAAACTAACACAGGTCACAGCAGAAATGAGAAACTATAAATTACACATTCTAGGGATAAGCGAGAGCAGATGGACAGGGGCACGAAAAGTTAAAACATCAACAGGAGAAACAGTACGTTACTCTGGAAGAGAGAATGGACAGCACAATGAAGGTGTAGCCATTATTCTACAGAAAGGAATAGAAAGGACATTACTGGAATGGAAACCCATCAACAACAGACTGATAAGAATAAGATTGAGAGAGAGATTCACCAACACTACAATAATACAATGCTACGCACCAACGAATGACAGCGATGAAGAGTTCAAGACTGAATTCTATCAACAACTGCAAAAAGAAATGGAAAACACACCCAGATATGATCTTATCGTAGTAATGGGACACCTCAATGCGAAAGTTGGAATACACAATACATATAATGAAAGAGTAATGGGGAAATGTGGCAGCGGAACAGCAAACGAAAATGGGGATAAATTAATATGTTTCTGTAGCCTTAACAACCTGGTCATTGGAGGAACACTTTTCCGACACAAAGAAATTCACAAATTAACATGGGAATTACCAAATGGTCGGGACAGAAACCAGATAGACCACATCATCATTAATGGTAGATGGAGACATGCATTACAAGATGTGAAGGTAAGAAGAGGTGCAGATGTGGGGAGTGATCACCATTTAGTAGTAGCAAAACTGAAAGTGAAACTCAGAACGGCAGACCAACTGTAACTATACAGAAAAGGTTTGACATCAGCAAATTGAAGGACCCCCTTACCAGAAAAGCTTTTGTGGCTGATATAAAGAAGCGATATCACTTTGCTTAAAGTCAGGAAAAGACATTGACTGTTGATATAGACCAGAAATTCAACATCATTTCAACCATATATAAGGAAAGCAGTAAGTCATGCTTGGGATTCCAGGAAAGGAAGATGCAAGACTGGATAACAACAGAAACATTAAACACCATAATGATTCAGAAAGGAAATGAAAAGAAAGAAAACAGAAGCGAAGTCCCCCAGGTTAAAGCAACTATATAGCGAACAGTACAGTCAGCTGGACAAGGAAGTTAAACGCCAACAAAAGAAATTTCTTAGACGATCTTGCAAGACAGGCAGAAGAGGCAGCACTGAGAACTGAACAAAGCACAGTATACAAAATAACTAAAATCATCAGTGGAAAACGAGGTGCAAACAATATTACATTAGTAAGAGATAAGCAAGGAAATTTCATCACGACAGCAGAGGGACAGGAAACAAGATAGGCAGAGCATTTCAGAGAAACTCTGAACAAGTAACCATCAGAGACACAACTGAATGGTCCTGAGGCTGAAAACGATCTAGATATTAATACAGACATTTCACGAAAAGAAGAAATCATCACAGCAATCAAAGGGTTAAAGAATGGAAAAGCTCCTGGCCGTGGTAACTTAAATGCAGAGCTATTTAAGACAGACCCTGAGCTAGCAGCAGAACCACTAGAACCACTATTTGCACATGTCTGGAAAACAGGGACAACACCATCAGAGTGGAACAAAGGAATAATTGTCAAATTGCTGACAGCTTATGGAATTCCAAACTGCATAGCGTCAATCATAAAAAGCCTCAATGCCAACTTTACGTGTAGCGTTTGGCAGAGCAACCTAACCTTTGAGGTGAAGACAGGAGTACGACAGGGATGCCCCTTATCAACAACTCTATTTTTAACAGTCATAGACTGGGTGATGCGCCAGACAACAAAGGGTAGTCCAAGAGGAATAAGATGGACTACATTTTCTACATTAGAAGATCTGGAATATGCAAATGACATTGCACTACTAGCACATTCACATCAACACATCCAGGAAAAAACGGATAGACTTAATAAGTATAGCCAGCAGGTGGGCTTGAACATCAATCTAAAGAAGTCAGAGGTCATGACGCTCAATGTGAGCAACCCTTAGCCCATATCAGTAAGGAATCAGCAACTGGAACAGACAGACACCTTCATATACCTAGGATGCATAGTAACACCAGACGGTGGAGCAAGCAAAGACATCAACAACAGAATGAACAAAGCAAGAACAGCCTTTTTTAATCCAAACAACATCTGGAAGTCTCAGTACAGCGCAAGGACAAAATTAAGATTATATCAGAGCTGTGTGCTTTCTGTGCTTCTCTATGGTGCGGAATGCTGGAGAGTTACAGAGAAGGAAATGTCGAAATTGTCATCTTTTTACACAACATGCCTACGAAAAATTCACCGTATCTTTTGACCGAATACCATCACCAACCAAGATCTGCTTACTCGGAGCAAGCAAGAGGACATGCACACCATCATAGCTGGCAGACGATGGAGCTGAGTTGGCTATGTCTTCAGAAGAGACCCCGATGCCATCACAAGAACAGCTATGCTATGGACCCCTGAAGTAAAACGAAAAACAGGCCGACCAAAAACAACTTGGCGGAAAACTGTGGAGGCTGAGATGCAAAGAATGAACTAGAGTTGGGGCACTGTAAGAAGGATAGCCACCGACCAAGCAAAGTGGAATAAATTTGTTGTTGCCCTACAAGATGCCACCAGGCGTGATGGCCACTGACTGCTTTGACGGTCGGCGGCTAAGGATCAAAGAAGAAGAAGAAGAACCTCGGTATCTGGGATCTTATCCTTCCATCGAATGTTTAGCACGCGTACAAAGAATACATACATGTATAAAAACATACGAGAAGGGACTGTCGCGTAAAATACTGGACGACTACTGGCAACAAAACACAACACTACTGTTATGTGTTATTTACTCGGGTTCTTCTCTATGTTTATAATAGTGTCTAGGGTAATATTTCGCTGTGTGAGATTTCATCTTGGCATTCCATCATGCCGGTAACACTTTTAGATACAGCCTGTAAAGTACCTTTCTTACACTTCAAAGATAAACGAAGTCCTGTAAGGCCAGTTTCGACGTGTAGACAAATATGTATTTAATACATTCACAAGCTCCAAGTACTATGAATCCAATAATCAAATAGACAATGGCATAGCCTAGCCAGTCTTTAAAAACGTCGCTATTACGTCGACTATGGATAAAATGTCATCGACTTGTTGCTGTAATCTTTATTCAAATATTTCCACGCTCATTCCTAGATTCAACAGCATTCGATTATCCTCAAATATTAATGTAGCATAGATTCCATGAAGCAAATGGACTATCTAGCTGTAATAAATCTTCATAACTCTGTAGCAAGAGTACACATATCGGAGCTGTACAATTATACGTCCTGTCCCACTGAGAGACACAGATGAAAGGCCACGATGTAACGCTCACTTCTGCCAAGTAAAGCCGGCAGAGCCGTCTGCTATAATTTGGCCACAAGACAGTGACGTACTTCCGGGAGTAACCCAGGAAACGTTCTATCAACAATATGTTCTGTAAATAAGCCTTATCGATGTGAATCGATGTGTTATGATTTTACTCATAACAACTACTACCCCCCCCCCCTCATTATTTACTGCTGTGGGTAAAAACCACCAGCATAATTAGATGGTAACATCACATGTTAATGCTGGTATGACATTGCATAGCACCTATGTTTGAGTCAACAAGCTAGGCAATTTTAACACACGAGGACAGGAAAATAGCACATAATGCTAATACCCATGTCTACGAAAGACTCAAAAACAAATTAACATAGAATGAGGCAACTATAGCAAAGTCAGTGAACATATAACCGTCAAATAAGCATATATCTTATGCATTCACATACTTTATTACGTCAAAAACAACTATTGTGTCGTCATTGTAACTTAGTCACATGATGTCATATCAATGTAACATTTACGGAAAGTATTAATAATACCATAAGTCAATGATAGACGAAGTAAGACAGACACTTAACCATTAAGGTGAGTGACTGTTACACTTTGTCACATGTATAAAGTTTTGTGTTATTGTGATTGATATGTCAAAGGTGTATCATACACATAATTTGAGTAACGAAGAACTTATCTAATGGCGTAACAATGCATCAATGTCTCAAAGATTACACAGCCCTACCAAAAAAAAAAAATTTTTTTTGGTGCCAAACATTTTACTCTTGATTGTACATAAATGAGGCCTGCTCAGTCCAAATATCACATTTACTTGTCTGTAGCAGCTCTAGTTTTTGAGATACAGACATTTTTGTATTTCATTAATACAGGGTGACCCAAAAAAACGGGCCCGCGCAAACACTTTTTTGGCTCGCTCGGGCCCGTTTTTTTGGGTCACCCTGTATTATTACAATATTTTCTATATAAGGCTATGTAAAAAAAAACTATTGCTGTCTAGTCCTTTACAAAAGAAAACTGCTTGTTTACTCTCAGTTTCAGTTTTCCAAGAATCTTCCCAGAATTGCCTTTTTAGATTTTAAGCCACTGCATGCATGTTAGTATGCTACTTAGTTTATTAAACTTCTAACAGAGAATGGCATCATCTTTAAGAAGAGTATGTTTTCTTTCACCGCATTTATTTTGTTATATTTGTGGAGAGTACACTTTCAAAGAAGAACATAGGAAGCACATTACTGTTTTTGCGAAAAAGGCATACTTTGCTTACTTTAAAGTAAAACTAGGTGACCAGGACACGTCTTGGGCTCCTCATATTGTTTGCAAAACATGTGTTGAACACCTGCGAAAGTGGACTTGTGGGAAAAGAAAATGTTTAAAATTTGGAATTCCAATGGTTTGGAGAGAGCCCAAGAACCACTATGATGACTGTTATTTCTGTGTTGTGAATATTAAGGGAATTAATGGAAAAAATCACAAAAAGTGGAAATATCCAGATTTAGATTCTGCTAGGCGACCTGTTCCACACGGAGATGACATACCAATTCCAACTTTCAGTCAGATTTCGGATTCCCTGCTAGAAGATGAGACTGCAGTGGCATGTGGAACGACAAGTGACAGTGATTTCGAAGATGATTTTTCAGATGCTCAACGCTTCGACCAGCTTGAACTAAATGATCTAATCCGAGATCTATATCTCTCCAAGGAATCTTCAGAACTTTTGGCTTCAAGATTGAAAGAAAAAAAAATTACTGACTGCTGAAACAAAGGTTACATTTTATCGCAGCAGAGAGCAAGGTTTTATTCCATTCTTTTGTAAAGAAAACAACCTTGTGTTTTGTACTAATGTAGGAGGTCTTGTTAACAAAATGGGTGTAAGTTATACACCAGATGAGTGGCGACTTTTCATTGACAGCTCTAAAAGAAGTTTGAAGGGTGTTCTCTTACACAATGGTAACAAATATGGCTCAATTCCAATTGCTCATTCTACTACAATGAAGGAGGAATATGCTACAATAAGCACAGTTCTGGAAAAATTGAAGTATTTAGAACATAACTGGATGGTTTGTGTAGATCTTAAAAAGATGAACTTCTTGCTTGGCCAGCAAATGGGATTCACTAAATATCCATGCTTTATATGTTTTGGGATAGCAGGGCAAAAGATATGCACTGGACAAAGAAACAGTGGCCGTTGAGGGATGAATTTAAAGTTGGAGAAAAAAATATTGTCAATAAGCCTCTCATTGATCGAAAAAGAGTTCTACTGCCACCATTACATATAAAGCTTGGCTTGATGAAGCAATTTGTTAAGGCACTGAACAAAGATGGTACCTGTTTTAATTACTTATGCAGAAAGCTTCCAGAATTGAGCATAGACAAACTTAAAGCTGGAATTTTTGATGGACCTTAAATTAGAAAGTTAATAAACGATCCAAATTTTATTGATTCCATGAACAAAACAGAGTCCACAGCCTGGTCATCATTTGTTTTAGTTGTGCAAAACTTTCTGGATAACTTTAAAGCAGACAATTATTCTGAATTAGTTGGAAACATGCTGTCGAGTTTTTGTGAACTTGGATGCAACATGAGCATAAAATTGCAATACCTCCATAACCATTTACATTTATTTCCGGAGAATCTTGGCGACTTTAGTGAGGAGCAAGGTGAAAGATTTCACCAAGATATAAAAACAATGGAAGAGAGATACCAGGGACTTTGGGATGCCCACATGATGGCAGATTACTGTTGGACCCTTAAGCGTGACTGTCCGGGCATATCACATTCCAGGAAGTCCTCGAAAAGATCCTTTTTGCGTGTTGACTAAACAAGTGCTAGTGATAAAGTTTTATTACATTTTTGGTAATATATGCACAGTAATTACATAAAATATGAATGCAGACTAAAGTCAAAATGCCACTGATAGCACCTAACTCTAGGATTGTACATAACAATTGCCCTACTAATATGGTCATTCTTAGTTATCTCAAAAACTAGAGCTGATAGAAAAAATCTAATTACATTTTTGGAATCAGCAACCAAAAATTACCCAAGAACAGCTATAAAATTTAAGGCACCAAAATGTGTGTATACCAGTGTTAGTGTTAATATGACATAACTTTTATCAAGAAGTCAATTTATATTGTAATTCAATATATCAATTTACAATCCTGTATGGAAAAAATTTAGTCCTTAAGATAATATCATTTCAATCCTGTGCAAAAGATCCTATACAGTCATCCGTTGAATGTAGAAATCCTTCCATGAACTTGTCCCTGATTGTTGTTCATTCAATAATGTAACATAAAAAATCCGTAAGTCCTCAAACCTTGTAGCGAATTATCAGAAAATAGTTCCATTTTAAATAATCTGGTTACATCCCTTGGATACCTGTGTAATCTTCAGTTTTTCATTACGTCCCTTGAAAGTATAGCATACTGTTCTTTGTAACACGAAACGTGTATGTCTTGAAAATGTTTTCAAATAAGTCAATTAAAATCGTCGTACATGTGAGATGATTGACAATCGGTAGTTGGCTAGTTCGTATCGATATGACTGCATTATGTCTCCATGAAGTGTAATCTGTCGAATGAGATACTACAAGACATGAAGGGATCCATGATTCTGCATCATCATGTTGCTGTGCGGGTCGCATAGACGTAAAATCACTGTAACAACTTTAAAATCCATTTAGTGACTTTAAATTACGTGGTTCTTGAACAAGACCTCACCATGTACACATATGCACTACATTGAATCACGTGCATCATCAGGACCTGTTGAGTTGCTAGATGACGTCGTGTCCTTGATACATCTGGAAAGAACGTCAGCAACTACATTGTGACTTCCCTTTATAGCCTTTATACTGTAGTCGAGCGGCTGGAGCGCAAACGAGACTCTCGCTGCTTTTTGATTTGTAAATCTAGCAGTCTGAAGGTAAGCCAACGCCTTCTGGTCAGTCTCCAGAGTAAAGTGGGCTCTATTAAGTACCTCTCGAGTTTTTTAAAACGAAGACAATCGCCAAGAGCTCCCTTTCGACAATTGGATATCGTTGCTCTGTAGGTGATAGTTTTCTGCTGACGTACATCGTCGGGTGCATGTGGCAATCAAATTCCTGCATTAGTGTTCCTTCAATTGCTGAATTGCTGGCATCGGCTCTGAGAACAAAAGGATATCGAATTTCAGTTAATCGTAATATTGGAGATTTCGAGAAAGCAAGTTTTATCACATTTAAAGCCTCATGGCACGCATGTGACCATATTATTTTATTTGGCGCGTTTTGTTTTTTTACTAACGCAGACAGAACTGAAGTTATATCAGAAAAATTAGGTAGAAATCGTCCATAAAAGTGTATTAGACCCAAAAGAGAACGAACTTGTTTCTTTGTTCGTGGGATATCAAGATTCAGTATTTTGGAAACAGCAGAATCTTCAGGTTTTAAGAATCCACCTCCAACTTTGTGACCGAGAAAAGTAATCTCAGTATAACCTGTTCTTATTTTGGAAGGTCTAGCAGTAATATTATCACAGCGCAAGGTGTTTAACACATAATGAATTCCGTTGACATGACCATCCCAAGTATGATGGGATAGACAGATATCATCTATATATGTAATCAAATCCTCACGATCAAAGAATAATCTACGCATCATGCGAACCAAAGTGGATTAATATGAGACAAACATAAAGGTATGTTATCAGGCACTCGTAGGAAATAAAGAAGTAGAACATTAGACAACAGAAAAACAACAGACATGAGTGGCTTACCCAGGATTTGAACCCTGGACCTTCCGTGCGACAACCCCGCCTAGCCATGCAAGCGAATCACACTATCCTCCTTGCCATCTACACATAGCCAAAAAATGATGTTTCGATGACAGGTCATTAGTTTGAATCGCAATACACGACACCGGAAATCCACCATGGGCAGTTCAGCCTATTAATGACGCAATCAGTTCTGTTGTTTCCCTATCATACAGTATAGACCAGTCCAACAAGACAAGGACCTTAACACTGTGTCCAGTAAATGATAGTAGACTTAGAACTGTAAGAACAGGACAGAGGGTAGGTTTGGTATTGTATAGACATTTATAACACATAAGGAAGGGAAACCCGAGGCCTATAAACAGTAAATTAATATGAGACAAACATAAAGGTATGTTATCAGGCACTCGTAGGAAATAAAGAAGTAGAACACTAGACAACAGAAAAACAACAGACATGAGTGGCTTACCCAAAAGTGGCAGGAGCGTTTACCAGACCGAAAGACGTGTAGTTAAGCTGGAAAAAACCTAATCGTGTAGCGAAAGCTGTATAAAGCTTAGATTCGTTAGATAAGGGAACTTGCCAATATCCCTTTGATAGATCAAACTTAGTAAAGAATTTAGCAGTAGATAATTTATCCAAAAGTGATTCAAGCACGGGGACCGGTTCAGCGTCCTGAATGGTCACAGCATATAAACGTATAAAATCTATACAAATTCTAATAGATTTTTCTTTTTTCCTGATTAAAACCATGGGAAAACTATATGGTGAATTAGACGGTTCAATTATGTTTAACTTAATCATTTGTTTTATTTCCTCCTGTACCTGAGATTGCAAATGAATTGGGATAGGATAAGGTTTCAGTTTGACTGGTCTGAAATCTGTTAACACGATATCATGATGAATGGTATATGTATGCCCAGGAATATCCGTAAGCACATCAGAAAAAAGATTGTAGTAAGTCAGAGATCTGCTCTTTCTGATCAGAAGATAGAGTAGGAGCAAAGGAAACATCTTTCCAATTTTCAGTATCCAATAGACGGACATCAGGTAAATGTAGTATTGGTTCCCCATCATCAAAGAAATCACAAGTTTCCTCCTGAATAACAGCTAACGACGAGCGACGATTAACAGATTCGTCAATAGCTTCAAAGATAGGACGGAGATGTGGGGTCGAGTATGAAGTTGTTGTAACATATTAATATGGCAAAATTTTCTTTTCCTTAAACATGAACAACATAGTCAACATCTGTTAATTTGTCCAAAATTATGTAAGGACCCGTCCAAGAAACAAGCAATCTATTATCCTTGTTTGGAAGTAATACGTAGGCTTCATCACCTGGCCATCATTGGCGCAGTTTTCTGTTTTGATTGAAAAATACACGAGCCTTTGATGTTGCTTTTTTGATGACTGTACTGCTATCTGGCATGCGTCGATAATCTTTTATCTTAAATTTACAACATATTGATACGAGGATTGAATCTCCTCATCCATGTTAGTACCAATAAGTAACTGTTTTAAGATAGCCATAGGACCTCAAGGTTTTGCACCGTATACCAATTCAAAAGGAGAAAATACCGAACTTTGGTTGGGAATTTCCCTATAAGCGAAGAGAACAGCAGGCAAGATTCGGTCAAAATCTGTCCAACATCTGTTTCAAAGTCCTATTTAGTCTTTCTATTTTACCTTGTGATTGGGCGTGATACAATGAACTGAGCGATCTTTCAATCCCAAACATGTACATTACTTCATTCATAGCATCAGACACTAATTGAGATCCATTATCAGATTGTATGTTTTCGGGAAAACCCAGTCTGCTGAATATTAAAAATAGCGCATCCGCTACGTCACCAGTAGAGATTGTTTTCAATGGAATTGCCTCGGGTTAACGTGTACACATATCAATACATGTTAGCACGTATTTATGACCCCTAGCTGAAGTGACTTTCATAGGACCAATAAGGTCGATAGCCATCTTTGCGAATGGACGCAAAAAAATGTCGGCGGCCTGAATAATGTTCCTATCGCTTATGCGAATGCTTGTAGTGACGACCTATCCAACAATGCTAATTGTACTGAATGTGGGTCTTTATTTCAGCCACAGAAAGTGCCAAGACTGGTATGACCAGGCCTTTTAGTAGCGACACTCTGGCACACTAAACATGTGCGACAAAAAACGTTTACATCTTTAGTCACACCAGGCCAAAGGAAGTGTGACAAAACTCTCTGTTTTGTCTTTGCGATACCCAAACGACCTGCAATGTTAATGTCGTGGGCATATCGTAAAATAAATGGCCTGAAACAAGTAGGCACCATTATTTGTTTTTTACTGAGTTAACATCCAGAAAATTTCTAATCAAAATATCATTCTTTAATGTGTGCCAATGTTTTGCATTATCATCAATCATCACCTTATTTGATTTTGCCATGCGAAAATATTTTTTTAAAAACTCATCTTCTTTTTGCCTTTGGACGAAAGATTCTTTTTCAATCAATTCAACCACCTGGAAACTATCATCATCTTCTGTCTGAGCAGTAATTTCATTTTCATTATCATTATCTTTGTCATTATCATCATCATTCATAACCTCCTCCAACATAAAATTATCATGGTCATGATTTATCATCTCAGCACGAGCCTGTGCTCTGGTGGTAACAGCATTAGCTGTTATTAAGTGCTTTCTCTCCCGATTTACAATGTCCTCTCTAGAACACTCGTGTAAGCCAGGGATGTTCCCAAGAATAATCCAAGCAATAGGTTTGTTTAATAAACATACAAGCGCTCTTCCAGTAAAATATGGTGTATCCAAAAATACTTCCGCTGTTGGATAGTATTCCACTGTGCCACCAAAAGTAATATACTTTACTTCTCGTCCTGTGTAATCTGACTGATCCACCATATCTCTACGTACACCAATTGTTGTCGAACCTGTGTCTCTCAAAAGTGACACTAATTTATTGTTCATAAAACCCTTATCAAGCACCAGTGAACCTGTGCTTTCACAAGAGGACATGACTGGCAAAGGATGTCCGCACAACAGTCTTGGCACTTTCTGTGGCTGAAATAAAGACCCACATTCAGTACAATTAGCATTGTTGGATAGGTCGACACTACAAGCATTCGCATAAGCGATAGGAACATTATTTTGGCCTGTATAATTGTCATTCACATTTACGACAGCATTAGCACGTTCAGGGTTTCTTGATTGTCTAAAATTATTATTTTGATAAGACCCTCTGTTATTTCCATAGTTGTCATTATTCCTATGGAATGACTTTTGTCCTCTGTCTGATCTGGCATTATATCCTCCTCTATTTTGTTAATCATTGGATCTAAATGATGAATGAGGTCCAAAATACCCATCCTCATTAGAATTGTAATATCTCTGAGGCTGTTGAAATTTCTTATTAAAATTATATCTGCCTCTTTTATTGCTATACTGCATATTCTGGTTGACCCTATAGTTCTTACCAATGCTATTGGATCTCTGCCTAGGTGTGTTATAATTGACCATCCTAGCAGATGCTGCTGGCAAAGATTCCTAATATTGTTTTTACTGAGATTCTTATTAGGATGTGCAACTTGGAATTGTCTACCAAGATTTCACAAATAGTCAAATTTTCTGGTTTTCTTTCTTGCAAAAAAAGAAAGAAAATCTCCACTAATGGAAGACAAAACTTTATCCCTGAGAATTAAATCAGATAATCCTTCAAATGTTTTTTCAATCTTCGAAAGATCAATCCATCTAGTAAATGCAATCTTAATGGAAGAAATAAATTCCGTAAAATCCTTTGATGAGTCTGGCAGTAGTGATCTAAATTTCACCCTATATCCATTTTCATCTAATTGATACTTCTTAAGTAGCAAAGTTTTCACAGCTTCATAATCTTTTCTAGATTGTTCATCCATGGTACAAACTGCTGTACATGCTTCCCCGACTAATAGGTTCATGAGCCTACTAGACCAGGTAGTTTTATAAATATTAAACTCCTGAGAATACGTCTCATATCTGCTGAATAAGCATGAAATATCGTCGATTGCAGAGTTAAATTTTGGCAGATCCATCTTAAAATGGGCAGTATTGTCCCTTCTACCTGTATCACCAATAATAGGATTGACCTGTGGTTGCTGTAATTTTAATTTCTCAAGATCCAATTCAGCTAATCTAATCTCTTGTTGAGACCTGATTTCCATTTGAGCTATTTGAGCTGCTAATTCAGCCTTCGCATAGGCAAATTTTTCTTTTTCAAGAGCCATCTCCTCTGCTCTTCTTTTTTCAGCTAATTCTTCAGCTTTCTCAGCTAAATCTTAATGTCTCTTGAGTTCCTTGTCTACATAGATTTTTAAGGCATCACTCTCCAAACCAAAATCTTTACCAACCTTTACCAAATCTTTCAAGGTTGCCATGATTTACAATTATTGTGCTTTTCAATAGTGTGGTGAATTTGATGTTAATAGATGTTATCATTCAATATTTCTAGTGTACTGACCAGCTGTGAAGGTCCCTGATTATAACAAATTTTGGGTTGAGTATTCAGGGTACCTTTCTGCTACCCCCTTATGACCTCAATCAGACTTATTCTGGACTAGTATGTATGATAGCTACGTATAATGTCTAGGGTTATGCAAGTGTGTAATGTAGTGTAAGTAAAATTACAACAAATACATTTATATTTTATCACATATATATATACATGACAGGGTCAATACCACAACCACAAACAAACTAACACTCTATTATATAACTTATGGAAGTCTGTGGCTGAATTTTGTGTAATATACTAGATTACAATTTATTTGCCCTGATTCAGAATTTTCTGAGTCAGGACCAACAACAAAAATGAAATTTTTGGTTTCATTTACATAAATATTTATAACACAATGGATCTTCTGTCCATACAAAGGACTATTATAATCAAATTATATTTAGGTATTTCTCTACACTGGGTGACACTGGTAACTAATGGTGGGGTGGGGTGTTGACATCATTCCCCTTCTTTATTTTAGTATCTTGTGGAAAAATTATTTAATAATCAAAGATTTTATGTCTATGTTAAGAAAGTCCGTGGATGACCGTTGAAGTGCCGACACATAGGCACTTAACTGTAGGTGAATAGTAGATATGATGCTGACAATTTCCTTTCGTTCACTTGAATGACCAGACTGACTCAGTCCCTGGTGTAGAATAGTATAGTAGACCGCTTGGTCCAATAAATTTTCACTTCTCTCTCTCTCTCTCTCTCTAGTAAAATCACCAGGGTCCTGGCACCACAGTAGCACCAGAACTAAAAACCCTGAAATAAGGTTATGATTCTGTACAACATATCTACAATATTTTTCCACAATCAATACATGGCATAATTCAATAAAAGAAAAGGGTCAGATCTCTCTGACCACCCCATGTCAACTATTTTCTTCTGAGATAACAACTCATACCAGTGCTCCTGTTCTTTTCCCTAATGGCTACAACGCCTCTGACACTGTACAATGATTCTCTCCCATAGAATATTGTGGGTTAGCCTTCCCACTGGTAACTGTGGAAATCATTTTAAGTTATACAACTCATGTCAATTTTTACTGCTTGTGTGCAACACCACAGGCCCTGCATAAGTCTGCTGGGGACCCTGTACTTCGTCGTAACGGCTGCCCAAACCAGCAGTAACTCATACACCAAATTTGGTTGTAATAACAAGGTTAATAAAGTCATTCTTACCACAATTCAAAGAAATATCACAAACATACGTTGACTGGCATTAGCATTAAGGTAAGTTTAGCTTTGCCCCCGGTCCAGACTGCCAAGAATTATTATTTCACTCTAGGCACTGCTGTTCTCAACGCAGCTTGCTTTCAAAAACTTCTGTATCAACTGGCGACAAGCCTTTGCTTGCTTTTGCCAATATTATCAGACCGGCCCAATCAGCGAGGGTCTAGCTTTTCCAATTCAAAATTTAAAAAAAAACAAAAGCCAAACTCCAAACTTCTAGGAGTGAGTCTTCAAATATATTTAGCTTTTTTTTTTTGGCCTAACCAATACCCTCCTTCCTATACTCTTCTATCAACCAATCGGATTTGAATCAATCTAATGCCTCTTTTTTAAACTTGCGTCCCCAACTAACGTAATGGATAAATGAGCAAAAACACAGTCCGTCCGTCTTAGCGTTCGTAGACATATAGTATTATTTCAATATCTTGGTTAATAATTAGACTACCATATATTTTACAACATATTATTGCTCAGGGGATCCTAAGCTATCTTTATATATGATTTTTATGGCCCTAATATTTGTCGTTTAGATTTTCAGTTTTGTCACTGTTAATCGTCAATTTCAACTTTTCCAAAAGTCGGCCATCTTTTCCCCTCCCTCTCTCATTTTTTTTCATTCAAATAAACCAACTAGTTGTGTTACGTCAGAAATACACTACTCGGCGAAAATGGAACACTGTCTGTGTGTTTATGTGTTCTGGCTTGTCCAACAGAGAGGTTATAGTATTAGTCCCGCGTGGAGAGCGAAGAGGGGTTTTTGCCAAGCATTGGTAGTGTTGGCGTTAATTATTACTATCGTTTCGTTCTTGCTACTGGAAAATGTCCGAGTTACTACTAATTTGAGCGTTAAAGTTAAAATATTACGTTAATTCAGATGGTAGGTTGGTGTGACAGTTCTGGCAGATCGTTAATTGTAAGAATCAAAACCGAAACTAAGAAAGCGGGTTAGATTTTACAGTGGAATCGTTTTTATAAGCATTTCCTCTGCACAAAAGGCAGCGCTATACTGGCGTAGAGACGACTTTAAGCAGACACTTACGGTCGGGTATTATTTATTATCATAGGACCAAAATCTTACTGAATTTAGCGATTATCCCACAGAATTCGGTACAAATAGCACCAATAAAGTAAATATATAATGTTATCATTCTGTGAATAATATTTTCAATACTTATTTCATCAATTCAAATTATTCCAACTGCATGTAATAGTAGAAAGTAATATAGATGTTTTAAATATGGAGCGTTAAAAGAAAAGCACAAACAGGATGACAAAATACAGTGACTAGACCTAACAGAAGCGAATGCAAATAGGAAACTGAGGCAGAATTATATTAACTAGAACAAATAAATAAAACGTTGCGCTACCACAATTATGACACTTCAGTAGGAATTTACAACATTTATGACATCCTTTAAATAAGCAATAGCAAGGTGAGACCAACAATGTTACGAACAATAATGCAGGAAAAACTGAAGAAAAAAATATACTGAACTATACTACAAAAACAAACTTTATACTTAACAAACTGCACAACTAGACAGAAATTGGACCTGAATACTTCAAATGAGGCAGCATTACAGCAATGTTAGCCGGCTCCTCCCTTTGAACTACACAGATGCATAAACTACAGAACGCCCATGACTTTGTCGATCAGCCGAAGCGGTATGAACAAAGACATGAGTCCCAGACCAACCTCCAACACTTATTAATACAAGAACGATATTAAAACAGAAAACGTAGAGAAAAAAAAACGCTGGCAAATAAAATAATCTAGCCACAGGCTGGATGAAGCTAAAATGTGACTTATCTTATTGCCAGGACTCAAAATATTCCCAGTTCCAACGTCTGTTCCTAGCAGCACCAATGAGAACTGGACACGTCAACCGCACACTAGGTCTAGGAATCTGAAACAGCTGACACGACGCAGATTTCCCTTTGATCTGTCGTTGTCTTAAAATACACCATCTTCGGCAGAAAACTTGAAATTCAATCGACTCAGGATACAGTGGGTACGATGTGCTTCAAAAATGCTCCGTTAATGACAGGAACAGGTCAGGAGTATACTGCAAACTTTGACTCCAAAAAATTTTCACAAGTCAGCAGACGATACGGGCGCCATCTTTTCAAACTTGAACAAGGCACGATCTGTATGCGACTCTGTAATTCTTTAAAATAATCAATTCAGGCTGTTGTCGTGTGAAATTCTAATCCACATATATAAATTAAAAAGTAAATGTAAAGCCTAACAAATAACTTCCATAAAAGGAAAGAAGAATGGTAAAGAACAGTGCTGTCACAATGACTATACTCGAAATCCCCCTTGTTTTCTACTTCGTCTGCAAATTGTAACGTTTCACGTTGATAGTAAAAGCCTACTGCAGCATACACGCTTTCTACGATAAAACGTGTACTGCATTTCTAAGAAAAACCTTGAGATACGCAAGCTGACCTATATTTAATATTCCATTCATGTCATTTTATACACTAAGTTACCATAAACGAAAGACAGATGGAATTAGGATAGAGAGAAGGGAGGGCTGAAAGCAGGAACGCATTCAACACTAAACACGCGTCTCGCTATACAATTAAAGTCATCACGCGTGTAAGGCCACAAGCACTAGCTTTTTTCAAATCGACAGTGATAAAAAACACTACCCATACGAGAGTTAGGTTTTAAAAACCTGAAAAATGCTTATTAGGAAATATGACATTATACTGTTTTATGTCTGAAAACATGACAGTACACCAGACACCATAAAGTTTGGAAGTGAGGAGGTGGCAACAGCACGACTATCCTAGAAGAAAATGCCTATTTTGAACGCCGCCACTTAGCTCCTTTAAATTTGAATATTTGGGTTCCTTAGGACTTGCTGACAAAGAATATGTTAAACGTTACGCAAATAGTCTAGGAATTAATAAATTATAGCCAAAAGAAATAGTGAGGGTGTCAGACAACCCCAAAATCAGAATCGCTCAGTGGCAGATTTTGACACCACCATTGTACGGGAAATAGGTCCCCATGTTAAATCCTATTTGATTGGAGCGCAATAAATGTAAGGCTAAACACGATTAGTCGAGCTACAAATACTATCTTTTGTTGTAAGGGGAGACGGAAGGAAGGGTACTTTTTTTCAAACGCTTGTGTAAACATGGCTCGATTGGTTAGACCCGCCAATATAGTCAATTAGGAGCGTCAGGTCAGAACCACATTTTCAAATAAACTTTCTAAAGCAACAGTGCGTTGAGATTCAGCTTATATTTTTCTAAATAAAAGCCTGAGACAGTGGCAGGTCGGATTTTGTGCCTATTCATTGCCAGTCAACGTAATTCTGTATTATTTCCATGAATTGTGGTAAGCTTGAAATATTTGATATCTTTTTAATGAAAATTGAATGTAAATTGATAATTTATGTCTGTATATGTGTGTGGTTCAGTAGCGAACATGAGGCAAAGCCTATATAGTGCTCCAACCTGAACAGAAGGTGTCGGAGGAAGGTAACTACATGGAATTGCCAAACAGTACACTGACACCTATCTTATTGACTAGAAAGAAATAATGCTGGAATTGCAGAGGCGTAGTAACCATTAGGGAGGAGTATACTGATGTCAATTGTTTCAGATGAAGATAGCAATTGGCCTACCGCTCTGAACTCAGTGTTTGTTATGTATTGTGTTCAGTCTGGAAATAGATTATAAATTAGTTATGAAGTAGGAGGTACAACCTTCTTGTTTCAGGGACTGTGGTCCTAAAGTTATTGAGCAGCACCTGGTCTGAGCTTTGCTGAAACTGAAGGCTGACAGCATACTCCTGGGTCCAGATAGCGACTAGTGAGGTGTCTCCAGAACACAGGGGAGCAATCGAGCAGAGGAGTCTTTTCCTGCCACCATCACGAAAGTTAAGCCTCTGTGGCCATTGGAGCTCAACATTATGTGTCCCCTCAAAAATTGACATTTTAGTAAAAAAGAGGGACAATACCTTGTTTAAATTGACAGGAACTGTGAACTTTTTCCCCATACTATTTCCCAGATAAACAAACACTTGAAGTCATGATGACAAATAATAACATAGCTTGAAAAAACAAAACCAGTATTACCTCATAGTACTACTACACAACTGACACACATAGGATAATATTAATAAAATATGTCTCTACAAGGTTCATAGTTATAAATTATGTATATATAAATTGTGATTACAATTAATTGTGATTCCTGGTTCACTTTGTAGTTGAATCAGGATATATATATTAGTGAAAGTAATTAATACATATATATTTGAAACTTTACCAGTGACTCATTTAAGATAGTCTTATAGAGTGTTAAATGTGTGTGAGTGTCACAGTGTTGTCAAGTGTGGTGGAATAAATTAAATTGTTTATCTGTCTGTTGTTGTTGTGACTTACACTTCATCATATACATACCCTAGACATTTAACGTAGTCATCACAATATTCCAGAATAATTCTGACTGAGGTATAATGTGGTAGCAAGTAAGGTTATCTGTAAAACACTACACCTATTAGATACAGATACCTTCACAGCTGATCTCAGACAGTACACTAAGTCCCTATAAATATTTATATCATCCCACTTTACCACAGCTGTGGATCGAAGATCCTCCTGCTTGTGACCCCAAAATGTTATGTGTTATTTACTCGGGTTCTTCTCTTTGTTTATAATAGTGTCTAGAGTAATATTTCGCTGTGTGAGATTTCATCTTGGCATTCCATCATGCCGGTAACACTTTTAGATACAGCCTGTAAAGTACCTTTCTTACACTTCAAAGATAAACGAAGTCCTGTAAGGCCAGTTTCGACGTGAAGACAAATATGTATTTAATACATTCACAAGCTCCAAGTACTATGAATCCAATAATCAAATAGACAATGGCATAGCCTAGCCAGTCTTGAAAAACGTCGCTATTACGTCGACTATGGATAAAATGTCGTCGAAATGTTGCTGTAATCTTTATTCAAATAGTTCCACGCTCGTTCCTAGATTCAACAGCATTCGATTATCCTCAAATATTAATGTAGCATAGATTCCGTGAAGCAGAATGACGATCTAGCTGTAATAAATCTTTATAACTCTGTAGCAAGAGCACACATATCGGAGCTGTACAATTATACGTCCTTTCCCACTGAGAGACACAGATGAAAGGCCACGATGTAACGCTCACTTCTGCCAAGTAAAGCCGGCAGAGCCGTCTGCTATAACTTGGACACAAGACAGTGACGTACTTCCAGGAGTAACCCAGGAAACGTACTATCAACAATATGGTCTGTAAATAAGCCTTATCGATGTGAATCGATGTGTTATGATTTTACTCATAACAACTACTTATCTTAAATAAGCCACCCGACGAACAGACGCGTCAAATGGTAGAATGCTACTACGGTGTCATGCTTCAGCGGTATTCAGCATTCCCTTCCGATCGTAATAGGCGAAACCGAATCCTGGTGTAGAGCATTCCTTATAAATACATAACGATAGCGTCAGTAACGGCAGTGATCATGAATAGTAAGTCGACACCATGACAGTGGGGTGTTGGACGTCAGTAAATTGACAACACGAAGCACTGCACTGCGAAAGCGCAGACACTTGATAAACGTGCGTGAAAGTGTCCCCTATTCACTACTAGACTGTACTTGACTGCAGTTGACACTGAGTATTACTTGTTAGTGTCACCTTGAGAGAAGTTCAGCCATGTTGTTCAGAGATGTTAAGAGTTTGCGTAGATCAACAACTGCTCAATGTTCGTGACGACTCTGTAAAAGTGTGTGCGTTGGTTGACACCAAAATTATTGAGTATACGTCGTTGAAAACAGTGGTAGACTAATACATGCGTCAATAATACAGTACTCCTGTTAGAAGGAGACGCGATACATCTCCGAATTCTGTGGCAGATTTTTCCAAGTCTATGCAATAATATTCTGAATAATTCTTACAGTTCTCAGCTAATCAATCAATCGGATCTCGTGGCTTGGGCTATCACATATAGAACTTCAGATTCAAGGGACATAATCCAAATTATAAAAGCATTTTAAAATGTATGTAAATAGCAACCCCACTATTCTGTATTTTATAACGCAATTTCAAATTATTAACAGTACACTTCTAATTTGAGTGAAAAGCTAAAACATTTAGTTATATATTATTACGTAATTATAATGCACTCATTTTTACAAGGCAGATTTTAACTGTTAAAGAACTGCTATATAATTTTTGATAAAATTTGAAAACAAATCTTTATGTCTCTTTTATTAGGACTCACGCCCTAATATACTGAAGCACATTACAAACGCACCACCTGTATAATCCAGAAACAGAGTGTGAAATGTAAATATAAGTGTTTACAAGTTTACATATTTTGAATCTTTATTCATTTTCCTATGAATCCATGCTGGTCATTAATTTGTACATTTGATTGTTATGAAATTCATTGCATTCTGTGCAGGCAAGGGAGAAAACCAAAAATGCAACCAATAAAAAAATTCATTCACACTATCCTCAGTTATCTGGTATGTCCACCGTGTGCTTGCAAACAAGCTTGGCAGTGGCTCCGCATGGAACGCATAAGTCTCTGAAGGAAATTCCGGGGAATCAAGTCCCATTCACGTGTAAGAGCAGCTTCGAGCTGTTGCAGATTAGCTGGAGAACCTTGCCTGTAGATTCTGCGTCCAAGCTCGTCCCACAGATGTTCTGTAGGGGACATGTGTGGTGATAGGGCACGGCAATCAATGTCACAATGTTCTGCTGGATTAGATATTGCTGCGTAATGCATGCGGTGTGCGCACGTGCGTTATCCTGCTGGAGAAGCTGCAAGTCTGGATAATTTATGAACGCAGGAGCAACCAATGCATCCAGAACCTCTTCTCGATATGTCACAGCATTAACATTTCCACGGAAGACGTGAAGAGGCAAGCGATGGTGAAAACTGAATCCTCCCGAAATGTGAATACTGCCACCTCCAAATCGGTTGTGCTGACGAACACAGCAATCTGCAAAGCGCTCTCCACACCGTCGCCAAATCCGCATACGTCCATCAGCAAAGGATATGTTGAATCTGCTCTCGTCTGTGAATAGGATAGCATTCCACTGCAGTCTAGTCCATCTAACATGTTGCTCTGCCCATTGCAGGCGCTGCTGACGATGTCTGTGAGTCAAGTTTGGCCCAACATAAGGTCGTCTTGCAGTAAGGCCTGTATCTCTGAGTCGTCGTATGACTGTCATTCGAGAGACTTGCCCACGTCTACCCACTATTGCTCTTGCTGTTTGACTTGCCGGGAGAGAACGATTCCTTAGGTGACTCAGCACAATATGACGATCTTGCGCAAGGGTAGTAACTCGTGGTTGGCCACTCCGAAGTCTATCCCGGGCACTGCCAGTGGTTCCGTAACGTTCATTGAGACGTACAATAGTGCTGTGGTGGCAATTCATCCTTCTGGCAATGGCCCGCGAGCTCATTCCGGTCTCCAACATACCAATGGCTCGTTGGCGGTCGTTTTCAGATAGTCGTGGCATTTCAAGCACATGTACTGGGTGTTTTGTCTCAACGGCCTTTTTATACCGAGTATACTGCCACAACGCGTACACATTTTCAGGGTCATAGCTGTTGGGAATCGTGTTGCACGTGTAACTTTCATTGTTTTCATGTAGTCTGTACACAAACCCGTGGGTTGAATCATGCACTTTCCATTCCAGCAGCCATTCGCTCTCTACCTCATGACAAACACGGGAAAAATCCATTCCCACACTTTTTTTTCCAGCTTCTCGGCATCAGTATATATAATAGTGGTGCGTTTTTAATGTGCTTCATAATATAATATACGCTTTGATTTTCGCGCATTAATCTCAATCAGTGACAGCAGCCAGAAATGAATGCGCAGTCACGTACCCTGACGCCTATGCTGATTCACAAGCAACGCTTTATAACATTCCTATAATTGTGCGGGTCATTTATTTCCAGAACATTCCTTTACTAATGCCAACCCTGAAAACCTTAAACTGTAGCAGTGGAAATTTAGTGTGCGTGTATGGTCAATTCCTTTTTTTTCTGCTAATACTTTGAAATCGTAAGAGGGAATACAAGATTGTCTAGAAGTAAGCATGTGTGTGCGCATAGGCGGGTATGCATATATTATTTGCATTCTCTTGTTTTTTTTTGTTTTTTTTCGTACGCCCGCTAATACTCGAGGCGAAATCTCAGGTTATTGTTAATGTCTAACCTGACATTGATTTTACGTGAGTATCCCTTTTCTTGTACAGAGACAGGTGTCCCTCGCCATTCAGGCAGATACTCGCCGATTTCGGAGGTACCCATTAGAGCTGGGTCGGCTCAGGAGCCGCCAATCCCTGGTCGACGACACTCCTTCAAATGTCATCGTCAGGTCTCGAGTTAATCCAGTCCAATTCCCGGTCGACGAAAAATCCTCAAATGCCGTCGCCCGGGTTTGATCCTGAATCACCCGGTCGCCAGAACGGTGTTGTAACCACTACGCTAGCGCGGCTCCCAGCATTCTCTTGTAATTTTGTGTTTGATTAAAATGTAAAATATATGATGTTTGTAGAATCCTATCAATTGCAAAAAAAATTTATTAAAAAGATATTTATTTGATATGATGAGGTTACCAACCCCCATGCACAACCTCATATGGCAGCCTTCATGATTATATGTACGATGTTACAGTCGAAAATGTCTTTCATTTTCTCTCTAAAGTCCCCGGGGAACTAAATGGGCGTACACGAGTATAAGAATTATTATTAATTCGAGGTTGGGAATCCTCAGGCCAAATTGATTAAAATATTGATGTTACAGTTACAATTTTTATTGTCATTGTTGAACAGAATCGAAATCATTGCACGCCGGCAAACCATTAGATGATCGTTTCCCTCAGATTATGTTGAAGACTGTGAATACTAACTGTTTCTGTAGCTCGCTGGTTACATACAGGAGGGATGCATCCTCTCATACGTACATCTCTGCTAGCCTTACGTGTAATGTCAAATTTCCAAAGTCTTATCCTTGATGATGATATTATCATTATTATCATATTACATATAAGTAATCATGAAAACACACAGGACTGTTCCAGTGCTATGTCTGCACGTACCTGACTCCTACTGAGCATTGCAGAATAGTACACACACCGCACATGCACAAGAACGTGGACATTATCTTTGATTTCACAAATTATAAGGCAGTCTTCTGGCACCTATGCATTCAGTATGCTGGTGTTGACATCACTCACCACATTCTTATTGCTCGTGACATTGAGCAGTTTTATTAGGTGATACTGTGCACCATCAAGACCCAAGGCAGTGTTTCTGCTGGTTTTTAAAGTGCACACAATGTCTTTATTGGATATGTGGTCGAAATTACTGTTAAAATACTTAATGTTACAAATCAAGATGATTGCTCTGCAGAAGAAAGTGTGTGCACGAGTGGTTATATGAATCTACTATGCTATTTCCTTGCATACTTTGTGGGACAATGTTATGTAAATTTATCTGGAATGCAACAACAATAACAATAATAATATATATTATATAATATATATTATAATATCCATAATAATATGATGATATCATGATGTACGCTGCCCTGATATTTCTTTAACTTTTTTGTTTATGTAAAATATCAAAAGCTGTTGAGTAGTTTATGAAGCATAGATAAAGGTCTCTTTGTACCTCAATACGGGACCCA
This sequence comes from Oreohelix idahoensis, assembly GCA_024509875.1. Classification (NCBI taxonomy): domain Eukaryota; kingdom Metazoa; phylum Mollusca; class Gastropoda; order Stylommatophora; family Oreohelicidae; genus Oreohelix; species Oreohelix idahoensis. The sequence continues at coordinate 27,792 of JAMPIV010010871.1, read as the reverse complement.
AAGATGCAGCAGTAGAGAATGCAGTCAGCGACCCATAGCTTGACTGCTTGCATCAGGGTCAGCGAACCAGAGCTGACTAAGACCCTACTCCACCTCCACGTGGTGGTCCTGGAAACAGGCTGCATCACTGCAGTCTGGCTGAGAGAGTAGGGATCGAAGAGGGAAGGCAAACCCGGTCCCAAAAAATGCCGTGCTGAAGTCGGATGTGTCGGCCGAAAGGCGCAGATATCACAGCTCCGGCGTAAACAGACACAAAGCAACCAACGTCCTTTTCAGGACGAACGAGGAAGAAGAGGAAGAAGAAGTACCTCAATACATTTCCCATTGAGCATTGATAGTGTGAAAATTGCATTTCTGGTACCTTTATCAGCAAGGAAACCGAATTGAGTTTCATAAATTTCTGGTCGTATTCTATTTCTTGTCCTTTCCATTATGATGCGAAGGAGTATGTTGGTGACATGGTTCATTAGGCTGATTGTTCTATGTGATTCGCATTCTTTTGTTCCTGGTGTTTTAGGTAAAGTGATGAATACTGATCTGCAGATGTTTGGGGGTATCTCTCCTGTGTCATATATCTTGTTCAGGAGTTTTGTTATGTCCTCTATGCCAAGTTCTCCTAGTGCTTCATAGATTTCTACAGGAATATTGTCAGGCCCTGGTGCTTTACCCTGTTTCATTTTCTTAATAGCATATTCAACGTCGTATTTCAATATGGGTCTTCCATGTTTTTCTTATGTTTGGTTCATCACCTCTATCATCATCATATAGCTCCTCTATATATTCTGACCATCTATATAAACTATCTTCCTTGTCCATTAGAACATTTCCTTCCTTTGAATTTATACATCCTGCTTGAATGCAGGCACGCTGCCCTGATATTTCTTTTACTTTTTTGTGCGTAGTTTTATTATGACTGTTTTTGTTGCTCTGGATTTCTTTGCATTGCGCGTTGAGCCATTCCTCTATAGCCACGTTGCATTTCCTCTTTATTTCTCTATTTAATTTCCGATATTCTTTGTCATTATTTTTCGCCAGTCTTCTCGATTCCATGAGGTCTAACATTTATTGTGTCATCCATTTTGTATGTTCATTTTTCCCTGGATTGGGTATATGTTCTTGCATTGACATCTCAATACATTTATTGAATTCCTGCCATCTCTCCTCTATCGATATAAGGTCAGCGAGTGCTTCGAATTTATTCCTTACCTATATGATGAACTTTTCTCTCATATCCTCATTGGTCTTCAACATGTTTGTTTGCAACTTGGGGGTTCTTTCTGATTTCTTGAGTATTTTCAGTTTCACTCTTAGATTACACACAACTGGAATGCGATCACTACCACACTCTGCCCTTGTCATCGACTTTGATGACTCTACGGCATTCTTAAAGCGCTTTTGTATCAGTATGAAATCAATCTGATTTATAGTTATGTCGCCTGGGCTTTTCCAGGTCCAACGTCTCCTTGGATGATTTTGAAACCATGTATTCGAAATCGAGAAGTCATGTTCTTTGCAGCGTATTAGCTTTTCACCACGTTGATTTAATTCACCTAATCCAAATGGACCGACTATATTTTCAATTTTTCCTTGTCCGACTTTTGCGTTAAAGTCCCCCATTACTATCTTTATGTCCTGTGATTTTAGTTGTTTCATAGCCTTGTCTATCGTATAATCCCACTTATTCTCAGTCTTTTTAACATGTCTGCCGATATCAAAACGGTTCGACAAGTAGTCATATTTGTTTATGACCGGTTGTCGTAAATTTATTTGAGACAGGTCTTAGAAATAGTGGTCCCGTTAGAGTGAAGAATGATGGTGAAGGCTCTGTGATAGAAAGGGGTAAGAAAAAGATAGTTGATTCACAAGGGTGCTGAAGAGAGTAAGGACAGTCTCTGAGATCGGGTAATTTCTCCGATCTGCCTATGTTACGACAACTTTTGTTTATCTGTAGACTCCTAAACTTCTCCTGGCTAAACAATTTTTGCCAGTTACTCAACACTCATGTACACACACCAATTTGGTGCTTCAAACACACATACGTGAATACAAACTACATATAACATATATGGGGTAATGGGTCGGTCAACACAGTAATATCAGTTTTATGGTGTTTATTATCATTGAACCAAAATCAAAACATTTAGCATGGTACAGTCAAGAATCATAGTTACAGAAAAATACAAATAACAAGGTTGGGAGGGGGGGGGGGGGGGTTTGAGGAGTTGCATCCCAATATGCCCTTCCCGCTTGTATAGACAAAAAAACCCAGTCCAAAGACAAGTGGTTATCAGAAAGAGATAATTTAACCCAAAAATAGATTAATTTATTTTGATAGGGGGTTTTACAATAATTGGTATGGGGTGTAGGAACAGAGTCCTAGTGTTCTCCAAGTTATCCCTTGACTAAGCAGATTAGGGGAGGGGAAATAAGCAAAGGTAAGCAATCCCGCTTACAGAGAACAATACAAGGAATACAGTATAAGGATATTTACCAAGTAAAGAGAATCAAAAGTTTAGCTAATATCTCTCATTCATTCATGCACGCTAGCGATGGCCATCACACATTTTCTCACACTTACCTCTCGGTGAATCTGGCACTCCATAGAATAACACAAACAGCAATTAAATTTCTCAATAAACTGTCTGAGTCTTTTCCTTTGTTTTCCAGCCCCAGACTAGCGGGTTTGGCGTTTAGCAAATTTTCCCGTAATCGCTGGAAGGTGAAGCATTAGTGTTCCTTTTTGATTATCAACTAAAAGTTTCTATGGGATGGCACTGGCACAGGTAAAGTTATGAGAAGGTAGTGGTCTCCTGGATTTTCACGCTGCTGGTGTAAAACTTCTATAGCGTGATGACAAGACTGAACAGCGAGGTATGGTTTTTCTCTTCGGGGGTTTTAATCCAGAGAAAATACGTGACTGTCAGTGTACATAAATGATATACTCTTTTCCACAGCAGAACAGTAAAATTTAAATATATCGCTCTGGCAATTGTTCTTCTCCAGTTAATCTTTACAGATTATATTGATTTAGTATTTAAATGTTCTTGGGTGGCTTTATCTCATGTAACTTTAAAGAGCGAGACCGCACCGGGTCGTCACAAGATTATACCTTGTATTTAAATGTTCAAAAATTCTGGATGTTGAAGAACCGAGTCTGGAGGACTCTATAATTGCTGGGACGCAAAGGTGCATGATCATTCTATGTGAAAAAATAGAAAAACATGAAATCATATACTCAATACTGTTACGGTATTTTATTGAAGTCGTCTGCTATGGTTGGCAGTGTGCTACTTCTAGGGTCACAGCGTTTAATATAATTTGATGTTAAGAATTCACGGACTACTGAACGCTATATACACGATCGATTTATGACGTGTTAGCGTTGATAAGTCATGCATCGTGACTTAGATACGAGACCATTTTTTTACGTTGACCGTCAAGCTGTGAAGACGCGTCCTATCTCCGTCTAGTGTTGGGCATTGTATTGCCACATATCTGTATAATTATTTCGAAGTAGGGACTCAGGGTCAGTCCAAAGTTATATGAATCAAATAATATAAAGAGGTTAGTATATAACCAACTTCAAGGAAAGATTATTTACAGTCCATAATATTATATTCATCAGACTCATACGCTCATTGTCGGCCATTGGAATCCCCAACCGCGCGTGCACATAGCTATGCTGTTCTGGCTATATTAATTCATTTTACTGGACACGGACTGAGAATATTATATGGATTCAAATGTACTCAATTATAGATGTTTGCTTATAATGAATAATACTTGTGATGTCGTCATCCGTTGTTTCGTCAATCAACATTGGACTCAATCAAGGACTTACCCACGTTACTTCGATTGCGGTTGGTTGCTTCAACTTACATTGTTGATTGTTGTTTGACCTGATAAACTCTTTTATCATAGGAAGTTTATACTAATGATACTGAGGTTCGTACGGAACCAATGTTTTCTTGGACACCCATTAATCAACGAAACCTTTTATGTTGACCTCAACTGAGATAATGATAAACAAGCAAAGCATACATATTCAACTAATAATAAGAGAATGAAAGACCCAACAACCGAATCCCGCAACAAATACTAATCATATTCTGACGCACGATAATTTTACAGTTAAGACTATTAAATACACTCGCGTATTCAATTATATATATTTAAGAAACTTTCCGCGAGTCTAATGGTTAAAAACACACACATATATATACAGAACTAAACTGTATTAATTTGTTATAATCCCTTAACGGCTTCAAAATTAAATTTAAGCATCTATTATATTGGGTAATAACGTATAGATATCATTTAATTTACAACTGGAAACTTTTGAGATGGGTTTATTTAATAGGTTTAAATTAACACAGAATCCAGTGAAATAAAAATGAAAGAACTAGACCACTGATCACTTGAAACTAATATAATTTTACCGTTGCACAGAATGAATTCACTCTAATATAGCCGAAAATCCAGAGGAAATCTAGCAGTATTCTACTATAAGCTAGTGCTTCTTTAAATCTCTGGCAAACGAATGATAAACTGCATTCTTCAGCGGTCTCAATATATATTAAATTAAATGAGAGGTAATATCTAGATGTTAAGTTTAACGCCTTATTTGAAATCAGGGAACTTTCTCATTCTGCGCCGCCAGTCCCCGCTCGTATTACCCAACTCTCTGATCGCTCGTCTTTCCCGTTCGTCTCGTTCTGCGAGCTGTTTTAGCGCTCTTCTCTGTTTCGCACTGAGATGCTAAATGACAGCGGAAACTACTTCGTCCGTTTTGAAGACCACTACTGCCTTTGATCGTATCCCGCTTTCCTCGTTGGACTCTGGCAACGCCCTACTAGGCATGGGGGACAGGCAAGGTAGGGAAATAACTGCTTATAACCGCTCTAGAGATTTGCGGTAAGCGTGGTTTAACCTCCCCTCTAAGACACAAGCGACGTCCAGGATGCACGCATGAAACTATCTACATATTAATTATCCAACGTTGTAGAATTCCACGTGGAAATGGTGCATACTAATGAGCCCAGGTTGTAGAATTCCCCGTTGCTATTGTGCATGCTAATGAGTCCGCGTGGAATCCACGTTCACTCTTGTGTTGCACACAAATCCAAGGGCTGCGAAGCTATTCGAGGCTACTGTCCTATCATCTAATAATTCAGGGACTTCACTTATCATACTATACGTACGTCACAATCGTCCCCACTTTTAGACATGAAACCATTTTTCATGTTTCAATTATGACAATGAAGGTGCCCTGGTTGGTAACTTTTGGATGATTGGTATCTTCAATTTCCTCCTCTTCCTCCGTAGTCCAGTTGTGGTAAAGTGGGATGTTATAAATATTTATAGGGGACTTAGTGTACTGACTGAGATCAGCTGTGAAGGTATCTGTATCTAATAAGTGTGGTGTATTACAGATAACCTTACTTGCTACCACATTTATACCTCAGTCAGGCTTATTCTGGAATATTGTGATGACTACGTTGAATGTCTAGGGTTATGATAATGATGAAGTGTATGTTCACAACAACCAACCAACAGATAAACAATTTAATTTAATTCACAATACTTTACAACACTGTGACACTCACATACATAGAACACTCTATAAGACTATCTTAATAACTCACGTGTAACTTTTAAAAATATGTATTAATTCCTTTCAATAATAGATATCCTGATTCAACTACAAAGTGAACCAGGAATCACAATCAAATGTAATTACAAGTTGTATGTACACAATTTATAGATATGATCTTTGTATTGACATATATTATTATTATTACAATATGTGTGTAAGTTGTGATGTAGTACTATGAGGTAATACTGGCTTTTTCAAGCTAGGTGGTTGTTTGTCATCATGACTTCAAATGTTTGTTTCTCGTGGAAATAATATTGGTAAGGTTCACAGTTTCTTTTGATTTGAAACAAATAAATGTCCCTCTTGAATTAAGGTAAAGTCACTGTTAGAGGGGGGTTATACACAAGATTGAGCTGCTCTGGCCACACACTCTTAACTTCTGTGTGAGCGGCAGGAAACAGTCTCCACTGCTCGCTTGCGTCACCGTTTCCTTGAGAAACAACCCTGGTTGATATCTGGACCAAGGAGTATGCTACCAGCCTCTGGATTCAGCAAAACTCAGACCAGGTGCTGCTTCAATACGTTAGGACCTCGGTCCCTGAAACAAGAAGGTTGTACCTCCTACTTCAGAACTAATTTATAATCCATTTCCACACTGAAGCACAATACATAACAAACACCGAGTTCCGCGCGGTAGGCCAACTATTAGCTTCTCATGTAACACATTCACCAGTATTCCTCTCCCTAATGGTTACAACGCCTCTGCAATTTCAGCATTATTTCCATATATTCAATAAGATAGGTGTCATAGTACTATTTGGCAATCCCACATAGGCCTATGCAGTTATACTCCTCTCCGACAAGTTTTGTTCCTGGTGGAGCAATATCTAGGCTTTTCCTCATGGTTGCTACTGAACTATGCACAGACAGACATAATTTATCAATTCACATTCAATTTTTCATCTAAAAGATATCAAATATGTCAAGTTTACCACAATTCATGAAATATTAAACAAATACGTTGACTGGCGATGAATTATGGCACAATTCCAATCTGCCTCTGTCCCAGGCTTTCATTAGAAAAATATGAGCTGGATCTCAACGCACTTGCTTCTCAGTAAGTTTATTTTCAAAATGTGGCACTGAACAGACGCTCCTAATTGACTATATTAAATGGTCTAGCCAATAAGACCATGTTTACAAAAGTATTTGAAAAAAAAGTACCCTTCCTACCGTTTCCCGTAACAACCAAAAATAGTATTTGCAATCGACTAATCATGTTTAGGCTTACATATTCTTCTAGCCAATCAAATCGGATTTAACTTGTTGGCCTATTTCCTGTAAAATAGTGGTTTTAAAACATGCCACTGAGCAATTATGATCTGGTGGTGTCAGACAGCCTCACTATTTTATTTTGGCTATAATTTGTTAATTCCTAGACTATTTGCGTAACACTTAACATATTCTTTGTCAGTAAGTCCTAAGGAACCCAAATATATAAATTTAATGGAGCTAAGTGGCTGCGTTCAAAATATGTATTTTCTTCTACCACCCGTTCACTTCGATACGATGGGGTGTCTTCTGTACTGTCAGGATTTCAGACGTAAAACAGTAGAATGTCATGTTTCCTAATAAGCATTAAACATGTTTTTTAAAACCTAACCGTGTATTGGTAGTGTTTTTGTCACTGTTTATTTGAAAACAAAGTTAGTGCTTCATGCCTTTCGCGTTGGGGGTGGCATTAATTGTATATCGCGAGACGGCGTGTTAGTATTGAATGCGTTCCTCCTTCTCTCTCTCTCTCTAAGGCCGTCTGTCTTTTAGTTACGCAGTGTATAAAATGAAATTAATGGAATATTAATCCAGGTCATTACGCAGTGTGTGTATCTCAAGGTTTTCTAAGAAACACAGTACCGGTTTTATTTTTTTGAAACGCGTGTATGCTGCTGTAGGCTTTACTATCAAACGTGAAAGCGTTAAACTATGCAGACGAAGTAGAAAAAGGGGGATTTTTGTAAGCCATTGTGACAGCACTGGTCTTTTACCATTCTTCTTTCCTTTTATTGAATTAATTCGTTAGGCTTTACATTTACTTTTTAATTTAGATATGTGGATTTAGAATGTTTCACGACAAATTCTCCCCACTTAAAAAATACGTTATATGTCAGACATGTCCCGAGAATATTAGATGTTCCTCAATGTGTACGTTATGAGGAGTTGATCTATATGGTGATATCTGAGTTGTGTAGGGGATCCAATAATTTCCTGATCAGCCTTAATAAACACTCGGACTATCCTCAATTCAAAAAGGCAACAATGGAGACACTCTGCTCCTCCGAAATGTTCACAGCCAACAATTGGTCTGATCTCAGGCGTGATTGAATGTGGAAACACCCTTCTAATAATATATTTATAATGTTCTATAATGTGCCACTCAAATGGAGGCCATATTCACCAACTATAGTTCCGCCTACCGACAATCTGGTGAATTAAGATAATATGTGGGGAAATGAGTTTCTGCATCAGAAATCAATTCGCCCTTAGCATTGCTATAAGATGTGTGGGTTATCTCCATCCAGGTTCCGAACACTACTTCCCCTTGGACGGTGTAGGGTCGGGTGACTACCAATGTCACCAGTGCCCTTTTAAGGCTAAGTTAATAGCCATATTGTGAAGCGCTGTGAGCATTTTCCTAATTGCTCACTCGTCCACTGCCCACTGTTCTTCTGTTAACTATTTGTTTCTGTTTTAACTTAGGCGGATCATCTTCAATGTCAATGTCAGCCAGCTCCCTAAATGCGGCTTCAAACTGTTCCTGGGTTGACTGGTCTGAGTTTCTATTTTCTCTGGATGCCCTTCTCGGAGTTGCGAATCTAATTATTTTTGGTGAACACTGTTGGGGAAAAGGTGGGTACCTATCCTCTATGTCAACCTTATTATTTTTATTTTCCTTGTTATTGTTAGGCCCATATGTTTCAGAATGCTTGGCTGGCATCTGGTTATGATTTTCCCAACTTGGGGACTGTACCTTGCTACATTTTTCACAGGCCCCCACAAATTGTGCAACATCAGCAGCTACTTGGGGCCAGTAGAATTTTTTCCTATGTCCTTTGACGGGTGGTCCCATTTCTCTGGTGTCCACCGTCTGGTACAACATGAGCTTGTGCCATCACTTTTTCCCTGTAGGGGGTTGGTAATACCAATTGTCCCTGTTCTTTGGATCCTGCTCTAGCTTTCCTGAAGAGCAGTCCCTCCTTTAAATAAAATTGTCCTTTCTTAGGGTGTGCATGGCTTGTTGGCACTTTAGCAAAGCAAGGTTTTAATGTTTTATCTTTTGCCTGGGCCTTTCTCATCTGCTTATGAGAATAAACTAGTGGTGGTTCCTCCTCCGTTTTACTAGGGGTCGACCTGACCTGAAGCGTGGCCATTACCACAGGTTTTACAGGGCTTCCTAGAAAAACATATTTGCTTCCTAACACCAGCGGATAATTAGGGTCGTCACACACGGCTGCTCTAATCACTCCTTCCACGTACCTTGTCTCTACATTGATCTCGGCTACGGAAGTGTCATGGTTGATATTACCTTTACGGCCCCTTGTATCTCCACTTTCTCTGTGGTATACTGTTCAGGGTGCACTAGGGTTGCACTCCCAACTGAGTCATATTCTAAACCTGAATCGTAAAGGCACCTAACCTTGGCACCATTACATGTCACTTCTTCACAGATGGGGGGATGTTGAAGATTTATATGATTCTCTGTCAGTTTCTTCTTCCCCTTGTCCACTGTTATCATGCATGCCGCGTGATATGGAGGAACTTTCCTACCACATTCACTAGTATTATGATTATGCATCCTGCATATTTGACAATATTTTCCTTCCTGTCTGAAGGGTTTCCTGTTATCATATTTCCTTTCATTGAATTGTGGGGTGTTATTTTTATAGTCATTTCGTGGCCTATCAAACTGGTGCTTACCTTTGTTTTGATCTCTATGATCAAATTCATTAAAGTTTTGTGGTGCCTGATAATTGTCTACCTGTCTCTTCTTATTACCTGTTACCTCTGCTTGAGCTTCTTGATATCTTTCAGCAACATTTAGTAACTCACCCAGCCTCTCTGCACCTTGTTCCATGAGAAACTTTTTCAGGTCTGGAGCCATGGACTCTCTTAATTGTTCTATAAGGATCATTTCCTTAAGATCTTGGGTTTTCCCCAGAGAAGTCCATTTCTCCAAGTATGTCTCTAACCGTGCAGAGAACTGGTGATAGGTTTCACCTGACAGTAGTTTAGCATTCCTAAATTTTTTCCTATAAAATTCACCATTCTTTTCATATCTTAACAAAAGAGCCTGCTTTAGCATGTCATAATTTTCTTGATCACCTCTGCTCAGTTTGGTAAAAACGTCATAAGCCGTACCACGAAGCCCTTGTGATAAATTTAAGCTCCACCTTTCTCTCTCTAACCCATACGTGGTAGCTAACAGTTCATATCTATTTAGATAGCTCTCGATATCATCTTCTTTCTCAACAAAATGATCTAAATGAAAGTTCATAGCTGAGGTTGAGGCTCCCTGACTAGCAGTGGCATCAGAGGTAAAGGGACTGGCACCATTTTCAGGAGCATGGCCTTGAAATTCCAACTCCCTAAGTCGTAACTCATGTTCCCTTTGTAATCTCTTCTCCTCCTTTTCTGCTTCCCTCTCGGCAGCCTGTCTCCTTTCTTCTCTTTCTGTAGCTTGTCTCCTTTCTTCTGCTTCCCTTTCTGCAGCCAATCTCTTTTCTTCTCTTTCTGCCTTTTGTTCTTCTAATTGGAGCCTGTTAATCTCCCTATCTGCCTCCAATGCCTTAGCCTCTTTGTCAGCCTCAATCTGCAACCTCTTAATTTCTTTTTCAGCCTCTAACTTTCTTTCAGCCTCTTTTTCTAATCTTTTTTCTTCACGTTCAATAAATTTGTCACATTCAGTAGTGACATAAGCAATCATAACTTGCCCGTCCATTCCTAACTCTTTAGCAGCCTGCACAGCAGCAGATCGAAACTTTGCTAGGTCCGCCATTTTCTAACAGGCAAATTTATACAATGTCTAACTTAAACAAGTCAATCTAGAATTAATTATCTAAGGACATTACAGATAACCTTACTTGCTACCACATTTATACCTCAGTCAGGCTTATTCTGGAATATTGTGATGACTACGTTGAATGTCTAGGGTTATGATAATGATGAAGTGTATGTTCACAACAACCAACCAACAGATAAACAATTTAATTTAATTCACAATACTTTACAACACTGTGACACTCACATACATAGAACACTCTATAAGACTATCTTAATAACTCACGTGTAACTTTTAAAAATATGTATTAATTCCTTTCAATAATAGATATCCTGATTCAACTACAAAGTGAACCAGGAATCACAATCAAATTTAATTACAAGTTGTATGTACACAATTTATAGATATGATCTTTGTATTGACATATATTATTATTATTACAATATGTGTGTAAGTTGTGACCAGAACGCTTCCTATCGCATTGGTAGAAATACACTCTGATTTTGTCAGAGGGGTTATTAAAGCGGCCATTATGGATGATCCTATCTACCCAGTTATCTTGGGATGTAGATATGTGTTCATTGGGAGACCTAAGGAGCCGATTGTGGCAGCGGTAACCACAAGAGGGCAAGCCAAGAAGGAGAGGGAGCCTGCGCCAAATTTGTTGCCGAATGAACTGAAGGAGGCGCAACAAAAGGACCCTACTCTGGCGCCCTGCTTTAAAAAAACTGCCCATGGCTAAGGACCCTAGACACAACGGAGACATCTTTTCTAAGGATGGCGTATTGTATCGTAGAACGGGCAACCCGGACACGGGGAATAACCAGCTCCTAGTACCGACGCAGTACAGAAGCCAGATCTTAGAAATGGGGCACTCTCTTCCCTTTAGCGGACATATGGGACAAAACGCCACTATTCAGCGAATAAAAAACCACTATTGGTGGCCAGGAATGAACTCTGACATTGTCAGGTATGTGAAATCCTGCGCCCAGTGCCAACGGGTAGCACCCAAGCACTTGACACCCCCAGTATCTATGGGGCAAATGCCAATAGTAGGGACTCCATTTGAACGGGTTGCTGTCGACATTATTGGTCCCCTGGAAAAGACCAAAAGAAGGAACAGGTTCATCCTGACCTTAGTCGACACTTGCACTATGTGGGCCGAAGCTGTACCGCTACCATGCACTAATTCCAAGCATGTCGCAGAAGCCCTTGTGCAAATTTTTACACGGTTGGGATTCCCTCAACAAGTTTTGACGGACAATGGATCCCAATTCCATAGCCTGTTAATGGAGGAGATCTTTAAGATCTTGAGGGCCAAACATATCCACACAAGTCCCTACCATCCGGCCGGAAATGGGCTCGTGGAACGTTTTAACAGTACCCTCACCATGATGTTACGTAAGCTGGGTCAGGAGAAACCGGAAGACTGGGACCAATATATATCGGCTGCCTTATTCGCCTACCGAGAGGTACCCCAAGCGTCTACGGGTTTTGCGCCAGCTACACTTTTATTTGGCAGACCTATTAAGGGGCCACTAGAAGCCTTACTTCGGTCCCTGACAGACCAGAAGGCTGACGAGACAGTCGTCTCTGCAAGCAAGTATTATCTGAGCTTAAGGAAAGGCTAAAGCTAGGATGGGATCTAGCTACTACCAACCTTAAGAAAGCCCGCGCTAAAATTACTAAAAGATACAACAAAGCTGCAAAAGAGAGAGAACTACAACCAGGGGAGAAAGTCCTATTGCTACTTCCAACCGGAAGCAATAAACTTCGCATCGGATGGCAAGGACCATTTACCGTCCTTAAAAAGATCTCACGTACCAATTACAAGATCTCCATCAAAGGAAAGGAGAAGGTCTTCCACATAAATCTGCTAAAGAAATATTTGGAAAGACCGGTGCCATCCTCCGAGCATCTCCTTGCTGTCGCCATAGCAACGGAAGACGAGGAAGATGATGATGGTTGCATGGAGTATCCATTGCAACCCACAGAATCCTTTAAAGATGTCAAGTTCGGCGACAATCTCTCACCAGAACAACAAACAGAAACCAGGGCTCTACTAAAACAGTACAGTGCAGTCTTAACTGATGTACCTGGTCGAACAAATCTCATTGAATTTGATATGAAATTAACAAACGAGAACTCGGTTCAAACCAGAGTTTACCCCAACCCGTACGCTAAAGCTGATGCACTTCGCGGAGAAATAGACAAGCTGCGGCAGGCAGGAATTATCAGTGAGTCTACATCTCCTTACAGCTCGAGTGTAGTGCTGTTGCAGAAGCCCAATAAGGAAGTTCGGCTGTGCATTGATTACAGGTTGCTAAACGCTGTAACGGAATTCCAGCCCGAACCTCTCCAAACTGTTTCTGAGTTGTTCACCAAGCTCAGCAAAGCAAAGATCTTCTCCAAGATAGACCTCAGTAAAGGTTATTATCAAATACCAGTCAAGGAGGAAATTAAACCTTTGTTAGCTTTCAGCACTAGCGAAGGACATTACACATTTAATGTGATGCCGTTCGGTTTGCATAACGCACCAGGAGTGTTCACCAGGATGATGAGGAAGCTTCTAGAACCTTTGCAAAGTCCCCATATCCATAATTTCATGGATGACATATTAATTGCATCGGAAACCTATGAAGAACATATTGCTACGGTTGCTATGCTCCTCAGGAGACTACAGGAAACGGGTCTCACAGCCAGACCTAGCAAATGTCTCATCGGGTTTGAACAGTTAGACTTCCTGGGGCACACTATTTCTCACGGATGCAGTTGGCCTATTAAGAAGAACGTGGAGAAAAAATAGTGGCAGCAAAAAGACCCCGAACGAAGAAAGACGTACGTTCCTTCATATCGCTATGTGCATACTATCAGAAGTACATCCAGAACTTCAACGGACTGACGGCACCTCTGACTGACCTCACAAAGAAAGGTTGTCCTGATAAGGTCATATGGGATCAAAAGTGCGAACACGCGTATAGCACTTTGAAAGGACAGTTGTCTGCATACCCCATTTTGAGGTTGCCTGACCTCAAGAAACCTTTTGTACTGAGAGTCGACGCGTCAGGTCAGGGCATCGGGTCAACACTGCTTCAAGCCGATGACAGTGACCTGAACATGCTATTTCCAGTTGCCTATGGCAGTCGGAAATTAAATAAAGCGGAACGGAACTACAGCGTAGTTGAAAGGGAATGTCTTGCTCTGATTGACGGTATCAGACGCAATCATGAGTTTCTTTATGGTACATCTTTCACGGTGCAAACAGACCACGCTCCGTTAGCATTTCTTGGTGCCAATAAAGAATTTAACGCTAGGATCATGCGTTGGGCCCTCCTTTTAAGCGTTTATTCTTTCAAAGTGGAATATATTCCGGGAAGACAGAATGTCGGGGCTGATTTCCTGAGTAGAAACTGGACTACAGAGGAAGAGGAGGAAGGTGAAGATACCAATCATCCAAAAGTTACCGATCAGGGCAGCTTCATCGTCATAAATCAAACATGAAAACACGTTTTCACGTCTCAAAAGAGGGGACGATTGTGATGGACGAACTCGGCTGACCCTGAACTTTGTTGTAATTCTTGTAAAACGAGACTTCTTTCACGTGGATTCATTAGCTATGCAACTGTTCCACACAGAGGGCAAACACGTTTGCTGATTGATATGCGGAGAGTTTACCTATCGTTTATTCTGGTCATCGCATTGATTTAAGGAGAGATTAAATCACGCCCACTAACATCTCTTGAACAATCATAGGCAGTTATTTTCATTAACTTGGCCAGTGGGGGGCGTTGCCAGAATCAAACAGATAATGCGACCACGATCAAAGAGACAGACTGAGGGATTTCAGGGGAGACTATCGGCGCTATCAAAGACAGTAGTGGTCCCTGATACGAGACGCAGTTTCTTGCCGCTATTTTCGCGTCTCGGTGTCAACCGCAGAACCAAGCGAACGGGGAAAGCCGAAACGGGCAGCAGCGAGCGGAGATACGAAGACCAGGGGGCGGCTTCTCCCCCTGATTTGGCGGTCAGATCCCCAAAAGTTCCTGGGATGAAATAAGCTGTCAAGTTTTTCATGTCCCACTCAACTTACATTCTATTTTAGATAAATAGACCATGAAGATTAGACACTTTATCACTCGCTGGCCAGAACAGAAGCACTAGCTTTATTGAAATCTTGTTATAGATTTTCCCCTGGATTTTATATATATATTTGCAGTGATTTCTATTCTGTGCAAAGCGGTAATATATTGTGTAAAGTGATCAGTGGTCTAGTTCAGTCATTCTATTTCAATGGATTTTGTGTTAATTTAAATCTATTAAATTAAACCATCTCAATAGTTCCAGTTGTAAATATAATGATCTATCTATTATATTATTTCAAAAGATAATAGATGCTTAAATTAACTTTTAAAGTCGCGAAGGAATTTATAATTAATAAATTCAGTTAAGTCCTAGTTTTATAGATGTGTGTTTTTAACCACTAGAATTCGCGCAGTGTTTATTAAATACATAATTAAATACTCGAGTGTATTATAGGCTTAACGGGAAATTTATCGCGCTTGATTTTTCGGTATGTTACATGTCTTTTTTTCTTTCACACAGAGTGATCGTAACCTGCGGTCCCAGCTAAATAAAGAAAGAAATAAAGAAATCATCCTATAAACTTCCAGTCATATTGAAGAAACATTTCTTTTAAATATAATCTTGTGGCGGTCCTTTGCGACCTAGCTGTCAGAATTAAATGAAATAAAGCCCACCCAAGAACATTTTAAAGAAAAATCATCAAATTACCATTACAAACCTGTAAGATAAACTGGAAGGTAATCATCGCCAGTAGCGATATTATTTACTGTTTACTGTGAGAGAGTACATATTTTCCTGACTGTGACTGAGCCTAGTTTTTCCTCAATTGGATTTAATAAAACTTTCCGGTCAGTTACTATCATCACGCATTGAAGGAATTTTACCATAGCAGAAGATTAAAAGAGACCACTTCATTTTCACCCCTGTGCCGAACTGTGTCAGTGCCATCCCATAGACTCCTTTTTTTATATAATAAAAACACAAGAACTCTTAATCTTCAAGTCTTGCGATAAGTGAGAATATTTGTTACCAGCAAAACCTCGCAAACATCTGGGGCGGGACATCGAAGGACTAGACAGTTCACATGTCAAGAGAATACTTGCTGTTTTATATACTTTTATGGATAGTCTGAGGCTGCATTCGGTAAGTGTGTGAGTATATGAGTGTGGATCTTCACGCGTGTGCATGAATGACAGGAAATTTAATCTTTTTTTCTCTTGTAACCCTTCTGTTAACTTTCGTGCCTGGTAATATAATTTTTCTGTACTCCCTGCACTGTTCCTTTAAAGGGGAGGTGATAATTGGTTAACTCTGTTTTAAAACCCCCCCCCCTTTCCATTTGCTTAGTAAAAGGAAGAACAGCTGGGAAGAACAGGTTTTTTCTATCACCTATACCTAACTTTGTAACACCTCTTTCAGAGCAATTAACTTCACTGTTAGGTTAACGTATCCATGTTCCTGATATTATCTATCTCTGGACTGGGTTTATCTTTGTCTAATAAGCGGGAAGGGCTTAGTCGATACCAATCTTCTTCACCCCTCCCAAACTTGTTATTTGCATTTGTGTATTTATGATAATTTATGTAATACCTGATATTTGTTAGTGATTGATGTTTAAGGTGAATAAAATCACATAAACTCATTGAGTACTGTGTTGGAGATACCCAAAGCCCAACTTTTACCCTATTCGTTTAATATAGTTTGTATCTACGTCGTCTGTGTGTTTGAAAACACCAAATCGGTGTGCGCGCAGAGGTGTGTCTGGAAAACTGGCAAATAATTGTTTGACCAGGAGAGCGGAAGAGAAGATTGAGGGAAGCGATTTGTCGTAAATAAGTCTGTCTTTACTCTCCTCCAGCCCATTGTGAGCAACTATTTAATCTCTACATTTTCTATCACTGAGTTTTCCAACATCATTTCACTCTAAACCGGGCCACTATTTCTAAGACTCTTTTCTCTCAAAATAAATTTACGACAGTGGTCTCCTGGATTTTCACCGTTGGTGGTGTAAAACTTCTATAGCGTGATGACAAGACTGAACAGCGAGGTATTGTTTTTCTCTTCGGGGGTTTTAATCCAGTGAAAATACGTGACTGTCAGTGTACATAACAGTAAAATTTAAATATATCGCTCTGGCAATTGTTCTTCTCTAGTTAATCTTTACAGACTATATTGATTTAGTATTTAAATGTTCTTGGGTGGCTTTATCTCATGTAACATTAGAGAGCGAGACCGCACCGGGTCGCCACAAGATTATATTTAAATGTTCAAAAATTCTGGATGTTGAAGAACCAAGTCTGGAGGACTCTATAATTGCTGGGACGCAAAGGTGTATGATCATTCTATGTGAAAAAAATAGAAAAACATGAAATCATATACACAATACTAATCATATTCTGACGCGCGATAATTTTACAGTTAAGACTATTAAATACACTCGCGTATTCAATTTTATATATTTAAGAAACTTTCCGCGAGTCTAATGGTTAATAACACACATATATATAAAAAACTAAACTGTATTAATTTGTTATAATCCCTTAACGGCTTCAAAATTAAATTTAAGCATCTATTATATTGGGAAATAACGTATAGATATCATTTAATTTACAACTGGAAACTTTTGAGATGGGTTTATTTAATAGGTTTAAATTAACACAAAATCCAATGAAATAAAAATGAAAGAACTAGACCACTGATCACTTGAAACTAATATAATTTTACCGTTGCACAGAATGAATTCACTCTAATATAGCAGAAAATCCAGAGGAAATCTAGCAATAATCTACTATAAGCTAGTGCTTCTTTAAATCTCTGGCAAACGAATGATAAACTGCATTCTTCAGTGGTCTCAATATATATTAAATGAAATGAGAGGTAATATCTAGATGTTAAGTTTAACGCCTTATTTGAAATCAGGGAACTTTCTCATTCTGCGCCGCCAGTCCCCGCTCGTATTACCCAACTCTCTGATCGCTCGTCTTTCCCGTTCGTCTCGTTCTGCGAGCTGTTTCAGCGTTCTTCTCTGTTTCGCACTGAGATGCTAAATGACAGCGGAAACTGCTTCGTCCGTTTTGGGGACCACTACTGCCTTTGATCGTATCCCGCTTTCCTCGTTGGACTCTGGCAACGCCCTATTAGGCATGGGGGACAGGCAAGGTAGGGAAATAACTGCTTATAATCGCTCTAGAGATTTGCGGTAGGCGTGGTTTAACCTCCCCTTTAAGACAAAGCGACGTCCAGGATGCACGCATAAAACGATCTACATATTAATTATCCAACGTTGTAGAATTCCACGTCGAAATGGTGCATACTAATGAGCCCAGGTGGTAGAATTCCCCGTTGCTATTGTGCATGCTAATGAGTCCGCGTGGAATCCACGTTCACTCTTGTGTTGCACACAAATCCAGGGGCTGCGAAGCTATTCGAGGCTACTGTCCTATTATCTAACAATTCAGGGACTTCACTTATCATACTATACGTACGTCACACCGGTGACATTTGGTTACAGGACGTACGTCATTGCCTCGGGATAGAGTAGCAGACGTCGAGAGTTGCCTCCAGCAGATGTCTACGATCGTTGGCCTATGTTTTTTTTTCTGTGTGTTCTTAAGGCAGGCGGACGTGTGTTATGAGCTCCTGAGTATTATATAACTTCACTACAGTTTCATACAATGTTCGATCACTACATCATCCATACACCTCCGTGAGATGATGCTAGTTTGTGTATGAAAGAAATTCGCATTATTGGACGCAAGTGAGTAAATAAAATTAATGAAAACCTGTCGAGGACAGAGTCTTAGTGACAGACGATACTGAGTTAAACTGAGGACTGCATATCTGTATAATGCCCATATATATCATGGCTTTCCTGTTGAGATTTGTGGAGCAACGTTACCGCAAATGAACTGTGTATTTGATTCGTCCAGCCGCCCTTTGATGTATTATTCAGTGTTGGTGGAGCAGGGTGTGTCCGTGGTCCAATCTACATACCCCTATTGGACTTGGTCTGAGTGAATGTAGTTACTCATCATAATATAATGACCCGCAACAATGAGGCTAAGCAAATGATAACTCTAGTATCTGCCGTCAACTTTTGTGAAGGATAAAGTTTTCTTATAACTCGTTAGCTCGTTCAACCTCCCAGCTGAGTTAAGTCAGCAAAATTCCTCTTATTGTTATTATTATTATTATAATATATATATATATATATATATATATATATATATATATATATATATATATATATATATATATATATATATATATATATATATATATATATATATATATATATATATATATATATATACAGGGTGTTTATAAAGTCGCTATGCAGTGAAATTTACGCTCGGGTGAGACTACGTCACCAGAAATGTGGTTTTCAATTGGGGCTTTAAAGACGCCCAAAAAATTGTAACGTAGATTTTATTATTTATCTAGACATTACTGCTCTTGGCTGGTTTGTATTCGGTAAAGTGGCTGTTAACACGATGAAATTGTGTCTACAGCATGTGTTGAAAATGTCCACCACGGGCCTCAAGACATGTGTTGACTCGTCTCTTCATATTTTCGAAAACCTTCCGGATAATGGCCGGTGATATTTGCTGGATGTGGGTGACGATTTCTGCCTTTAGGTCATAAACTGTTTGCGGATTATTTTCATAAACTTTTCCTTTCAGTGCACCCCACAGAAAATAGTCAGGCGGAGTTAGGTCTGGTGAACGAGCAGGCCAGATTCCACGCGAAATAATGTGATTTACAAATATGCCTTTTGAATAAATAAATGATGTTGCGGCTGTGTGTGTTTTTGCCCCATCCTGCTGAAAGCAGGCTTCTCTAATTTCCCGCTCTGTAAGGTGGGCTATGAATGGTTCGAGGATTAAAGTACGGTAACGTTCTGCATTGATTGTTGCATTAAAAAATATTGGCCAAATTATCCGCATACGACTTATGGCGCATCACACTCCGACTTTCTGATCGTAAAGCGGCACTTGATATAATTCATGGGGGTTCTCACTGTTCCACAGACGATTGTTCTGACTGTTCACGTAACCGGAGAGATGAAACCATGCCTCATCAGTGAAGAAAGTCAAGTCAAGGATTTCATCACCTTGTTCAGAAATAAAGTTCTGAAACCACATGCAGTAGTTAACTCGGGATTGGTAATCTCTTTCATGAAGTTGAGACACAAAAGGTTAATCTGTATGGACGAAAGTGCAGCTTACTCTTCAGAATCTTGTAAACGGTACTCATGGGTAAGTGTACCTGTTGAGACAACTGCCTTAAAGATTTTTTTGGGCTCATTGTAATTCTGGCCTGGATATCAAGCATTGTGTCTTCTGAAGTTGAAGGCCTTCCAGATCGGTATGCATCTACCACACTACCCGTAGCACGAAACTTGTCGATCAAATTCCTAACCGCATTGCGGTGGAGGACTTGTGAGTCTGGAAATTTCAGCACAAATTGTCGAATTACTTCTTCAGTATATTTGCCACCATTACGAAAGACATGCTCCACCAAAAATACCCTGTTTTCAATGGCTAACATCATTTCCTTTCAGCAATGAAACCACGAATATAACAACGGCTTGTTGTGTAATGCTGCTCATGGGATTGTGAAACACAGAATGTCATGACGTAAATTTGCATCATTTGTGACGTAATTTCTAAAATATTTTTCACATTCACTGCACAGCGACTTTATAAATACCCTGTAAATATATATATATATATATATAGATATATATATATATATATATATATATATATATATATATATATCTATATATATATATATATATATATATATATATATACATATATATATATATATATATATATATGTTTAAGTGTATTTAAGAAATTGTCTGAGACATACGAATGTAGTACATTCAAAATGATTTTTAGATTTGTCTTTATACAAGTAACAAATTTATTAATCAATTATGTTTTAACAGTTATAAAAATGAATAATTCCGTATAGAAAAGTTGTCATCACTGGGTGATGTTATGGCGCTAAAAAATTGGATGGTTTACTTGGCAGCTTTTATGTTTCTACTTAGCTGCCAGTGAGTTTGCCTGTTCTGCTATAGCTGATGTTTGGTTCTATGTAGATGGAGGACAGGTTCGCACTCGTCCTGGTCAAGTCTGAAAGTTGTAGCACGTTCTAAGAAGTGTCATGGAGTAACTATCAAGCTGGTCGTGCGTCTCTAAGACCCGCCTGATGATGGTGTTTAGCGTTGATTTCAGGTCACTTGTTCCAGAGATAGTACCGTCAACATGTATCACCAACTAGAATCAAAAAAGAAGAGAAACAAATACCCTCTGAGTACTGAGTTTCCTGACACATACTTGTGTGCCCCTCTCTTTTCATTTCACCATCTAAGCTACCTCAGAACGTTTACCCTCGTTAAAAATTAATATTTATCCCATTGAACGGAAATCTTTCATTGCATTTAGGTTGAAAGATTTTTATTTACCTTTACATTGGTTGAAACGGTTAATAATATAAATTGAATATGTTTCCCTTTACATCTACCATGTTTGAAAATGTTAACAATATAGATTGAACATGTTTACATTTAAATCTACGCTGGTTGAAAATGTTAATAATAGATTATGTACGTCATTTTTTTCATCATTCATTCCCTGCTCCATATGGAACTTGGGACTACCTCTGCTTTCGGTTCTCTGTAAGAAACTCGCAATAAAGCAGTCACCAGCCCTGACAGTGGTGGTTCATGAAATCATCATTTTATATGCTGAGGTTGCGAGCCTCAAATGTGAGCAAATGCGAGCCTCAAATTATACCCACTAGCAATTTTAATATATTAATATTCGCATGTCAATATATATACATATTAGTTCACATGTTAATAATGCGAAATATAGAATTTAAAATGTAAAACGTACGCCAGTCTTTAGGCTCACAGACTGCTGGCTTGGAGAAATAGTTTAAGGCAGCTTGATGATGCCTCTTACATGTGGTCTGGGGTGTTTTTATTTTAGCAATAAATTCCCACTTTGACTTTGATTTACAGTTTCCTCAGATTCCGGTTTTCCGTGTTAAAATAGTAGAGTTTTCCTGGTCTCTAAGTCCTCAAGACGCTCAAACAAGGTCCGGTATGGTAAATGAAATTTGCTGCTATTCTTAACTCTCGCACGGTTTGGTTGTGTTCTTGGCGCGAGGTGAATTCTCACAGCGTTCTAAATTTACTAAAGTGTCAGGTTATATTACACTTTATTACGCTTTAGGTTTGGTCCAATCAGGATATTTGTTCTTCCTATGTTTCGAATGCCCTACAATCGTTTCAAAACCTATGTATTTTGGTGGGGTAATTCAAGTTATTTCCACTTGGAAATGTATGTGCGTTGATGCAAAGGTCATGTCTTCCAAATATGGAAGTGAGATGTCCGTACTATTCCCGTAAGTTATTACAAATAACTTCTTACTTTTATCTCAAGTAATATCTTTTTAATAATTCTGCTGGAAGCTTATTACAACATTCCGACTGTCAAGTGCGTGTCTGTAATCTATCAGCAAGCGGATGATTTATCACCTGTTCTGGGCCTAGGTAAACATAACGCTCGGTCACTATACGAACTGACCGACCCATCTGTAGAGGAGAAGAAATCGACCCAATATTTATGTGGCAATCAAGATCCGTCAACCTGTCCTCAGTCGTATCATGATCGTCCTGCCTATACTTCTCCCCTGTTGTGTCTTGAATCACGATATCTTGACCAGTTTCCTGTCGTGTCTTGAATTATGATGTCTTGATCAGTTTCCTGTCATGTCTCTTGTCTTGGATCACGATGTTGTTTTGACCAGTTTTATATCATCTTGTGTCTTGAATCATAATGTTTTGACCAGTATTATGTCATCTCGTGACTTGAATCATAACGTTTTTACCAATTTCCTATTGTGTCTCATGTCTTGAATCACGATGTTTTGACCAGTTTCCCTTCGTCTCTCGAGTCTTGAATGACGATGTTTTGACCATTTTCCTGCCATGTCTTGTGTCTATAATTACGATGTTTTGACTGGTTCCTGTCATGTCTCTTATCTCGAATTAAAATGTTTTGACAAGCTTCCAATCGTGTCTCGTGTTCTGAATCATGAAGACTTGACTAGTCCCCTGTCGTGTCTGGTATCTTAAACCACGATAATTTGACCAGCTTCCTGCCGTGTCGTGAAACACTATGGCTTTACCTTCATCCCATATTCGACCTTACACAACTTAAAAAAGAACGTTTAAATGCTATGTTAACGACATGACACGTTGCACCCTATCAGATTATAATTGGGTTTTAATTTTACCTGAGGTACAAAAAAATGTCATACATCACAGCTTTCAATAAATGAAGCAGCTATTCATTGTCATGTCACAGCTGAGTAAAGTTATTTGTATAACATTCCTGGAAGGAGCACATAAGAAAGCATTAAATATATAAGTGTCATATTTCTCAAGCCTTTCTTTTCTTAACTTTAAATTCGTGCTTAAGACATCAAATAAACTCAGATTTATAATTAAAGTTTAGTACAGTGGTTCGAAAAAGTTTTCTGGCTACCCCCCCCCCCCCCACCCCCCACTTGGTTGCCTAATCTCATCAGCCGTCCCCCCCCCCCCTCCCCACTCTACCTTATTTTATAAAAAGCATTCTTCAGAACAGATATTCGCACAATCTGCTAAGGAAGATAATAGAAATAAAATTTAAAAATGTAACAATAAATAGCTCATTTATTCAAAATTCAATTAAAACTTTTCAATTTTATAAAATAATACCGATGACATACTAGCTGTTGTGAAACCTTGACAGTTGACGTTTGGCACTTCTCGTAGGATGGACAGACGTACAGATTTACTTAACATGGATTCAATGAATAAATCAGGCCAGGACGATCGAAGGTTTCTTCTTGTCGTGTGGTGAGTAATTGGGCAACTACGAGAGTAGTTTTTGCCAGGAATAGCCTGTGAGATATTAGGTTAAAGGACTCCAGATATTGGCTCGTTAAGAAAGGATAGAGACCTATCCGAGATAAGGACAAGAAGAAGAGAATGCGAATGTTTCCACAGGACAGTGTTTTCTAGTGAATTATGGAAAGAAATCTTTTCCCCACACCCTTAGCTTCTGCCCTTAGAACCCGTAATAGAAAAAGCCCCCAACCTCATCTGAGTGTAGAAATTTACCTATATGTAAATATTTAACACCGACAGCACGAGTAATACATTAACAAACTAGATAATGATCAAACGATTAGTGGGTTTATTAATTAAATATCTACACATATAGGGTTAGTAGTGGTTAGAACGTGATTATAGTAAAAGATGATTCACACAAAAACACACAGATGAGATATTAATATTGTAGTTAATTAAATAGCAGAATGAGCTTATGTAAAGCGAAATGATGATGATGTGATATGATACGTGTGTAGCAAAGTTGATTTTGCTGGGGAGGTAATGATGGTATCCTAAAAGAATGAAAAGGTGTCTGCTTTAACCGTGTGAGGTCAAGCACATGTAGGCCTCTGACTCTATAAATGATGATGATGAATTATGTGCAGAGAACCTACCGCTACCTCCCTAGGTCTCACACGGTCACTATTCTGGCTCTAGTGTATGGTGTATGGTGTACCTAGTTTCTAGGGGAGAAATGAAATGATGGTACACAACAGTCAAACACTTTACGTTTCTATAAAGAAGATAATAAAACTAGCAGTTAAGTTTTCTTTGAACAAATCTTCTTTACAATTTATTTTGCCTGTCCATTCATATCTTGTGGACAGGTCTTTGAAAATAAGGACAAGATAGTTTACAGAAAAGAACAATTAAAATGTTGGGACAATTTGCCCAATAACTAAAAAGTTATTATGTATTTATATATATGTCTTTCCTGTAGGAAATATTAAAAGAATTCACTTTATTCATATAAAGGGAGAGTCACTGTATATGAGGGCTGTAGTTCATCCTACCCCCATAAACGTCCTGTGTATTGTTTTGAAACACAAGAAAATGTCAGAGATGCCCCAGATGTCTAACACATCACCTGGGAGTCCTTGATGAAAGATATTTCAATGTGTAGTTGCAGAAAGTTTCAATTTCACCACTCGCCAAAGCTCCTACTGTTATCTTCGACAGCATATAAGACTGGTTGGAGACTGGTTGGCGTTTATTAGTACTCAGCAGGTTTCTTGTCACCAGCCGGCAACAGGAACATAGACCCTCTGCAACAAAAGGACACCCTGGCCTTTTACATCTGATCACTTATTCTAACACTTAATTTCCTACGTGGGTATGGGGTCAGCCTCGCGTGCCTTACAAGTACACTAGCCCCGAATTGTACAGGACTCCCACCTTGCTGTGACCACACCTCAGGTCCTTATAGCAGATACGCCACTGTACGTTCACATACTTTTCCTCAATACAATAATGTGGAGTAACCACATTTCCTTTGATATGATATTCTCTTCTTTTCTTGTTAAAATATAATTGCTTCAGGCATGTTAAACAGTGTTCATTGAACACAGAGGCTTACTAAACTATTCTAATACAATAATATGACAACATAATCATAACAACATACATCAGTTAGATACCGTTTAATGTGAGGACTCAACAATGTCTGCTCCCGGCATGTCCTTCACCTTTTCCCAAAAGCAGTATCTAACTTTGTAGTTGGACCAAACATATTAAATTTCATAAAATATCCTTACCACAATTAAGAAATATATAAACAAATGACGCTGACTTTGTGAAGAAATGGCCTCAGCTTCCTCCTACCTGCACAGACTGTGAATTTATTCTTTATTTAAGTTTAGAATTAACACAGCTGTTTCTCAGCGTATCTGAATAAAATTTTTAGTTCAACTGGCAATGAATAGTCAAAGCCTTTTTCTAATATTTACTAGCACTGGCCAATCAAAACGTTCGACTACTTGAATTCAAATGCAGTTTGAATGAAAAACCAAAATAATTTCGAATAATTTCTGCGTCTGATGGTCGATTGGCCAGTCTGCTTTTGTCATGCCTGTCGTGGAATATTCTAATCCACATATATAAATTATCAAGTAAATATAAAGCCTAATAAATACATATAATAAAGAAAGGAAGAAGAATGGTAAAGAACAGTGCTGTCACAATGACAGTACTCGAAATCCCCTTTGTTTTATGCTTCGTCTGCAAATTGTAACGCTTTCACGTTGATAGTAAAAGCCTACTGTATTATTACCCGCTTTCTTCAATGAAACGTGTGCTGTATTTCTTGGAAAAACAGTGAGATACGCAAGCTGAACAATGACCTAATTTTAATATTTCATTCATTCCATTTTATACACGGCGTAACTAAAGACAGATGGACTAAAGGATAGAGAGAAGGGAGAGGCATAAAGCCGAACACGTGCAACACTAAACACGCGTCGCGCGATACACAATTACTACTATCACGCGTGTAAGGCCACATGCACTAACTTTATTTCAAATCGACAGTGATAAAATTCACTACCCTTCCCAGAGTTAGGTTTTTTAAATCCTGAAAAACTCTTATTAGAAAAGATAACATTAGATGGGGTTACGTTTGAAAACATTACAGTACCCAGACAGCACATCTTCGAAACAGGAGGTAGAAGGAATTGCATATTTTGAACGCAGCATATTAGTTCTATTAAATATATATATTTGGGTTCCTTAGGGTTTGCTGACAAAGAATATGTACAACGTTAGGCAAATAGTCTAGGAATTAACAAGTTATAGCCAAAATAAAATGATGGTGCTGTCAGACAACACCCAAAATCAGAATCGCTCAGTGGTAGATTTTTTTAAATCCACCATTGTACGGGAAATGGGCCACAAGTTACATTTGAACTGATTGGCTAGAATGATATGTAAGGCTACACACGATTAGTCGGACTATAAATACTATCTTTGGTTGTTAGGGGAGACGTAGGAAGGTAAAATTTTTTCAAACACTTGTCGAAACGTGGCTCCATTGGCCAGACTCGCTGATATAATCACTTAGGAGCGTTAGTTCGAAACCACTAGTGCAAATAAGCTTGATAAAGCAACAGTGCGTTGAAGCCAGCTCATATTTTTGCTAAATAAAAGCCTGGAACATAAGCAGATGGGAATTTGTGCCAGTATTTGTGCCAGAATTCATTGCTAATCAACGTATCTGTGTGTATTCTATGAATTGTGGTAAGCTTGAAACATTCAGTATCTTTTAATGAAAATTGAATGTGAATTGTTAATTTATGCCTGTATATATGTGTAGTTCAGTAGCAAACATGATGTAAAGCCTATAATGCTCCAGCCTGAACAGAAGGTGTCGGAGGAAAGTAAAACTGCATGGAATGGCCAAACAGTACACTGACACCTAGATTATTGATTAGACAGAAATAATGCTGGAATTGCAGAGGCGTAGTAACCATTAAGGAGGTTAATACTGGTATAAAGTATTTCAGATGAAGCTGACAGTTGGCCTAACGCTCTGAACTCAATGTTTGTGATGTATTGTGCTCAGTGTAGAACTAGAATATCAATTAGTTATGAAGTAGAAGGTACATCCTTCTTGTTTTCAGGGACCGTGGTCTTGATGGTATTGAGCAGCACCTGGTCAGAGCTTTGCTGAATCCAGAGTCGGACAGCATACTCCTTGGTCCATTTAGCTATCAGTGAGGTGTCTCCAGAGCCCAGGGGAGAAATCGAGCAGAGGAGTCTTTTCCTGCCGCCATCACGCAAGATAAGCTGATGTGGCCAGCTGAGCTCAAAATTATGTACCCCCAGCTTAAAATGACCTTGTAAAAATAACATTAAGAGGGGAATTAAATTGTTTTAATATCAGGAACTGAGAACATCTCCAATACTAGTCCCAATAAAGACAAACTATTGAAGTCATGATGACAAATACCAACAGAGCTTGAACAAAACAAAACCAGTATTACCTCATATTACTACTACACAACTGACACACATAGGATACTTTTAATAATATATGTCATTACCATATTCATATTGATAAATTCTGTACATATAACTTGTAAGTAAAATTGATTGTGA